>OZ057398.1:24433583-25033583 GCA_964056695.1 Melieria picta | reverse complement strand
CCGATCGACCGATCAACCAGCCAACCGCTATCCCAGCTGAATCACTTAACCCAAACAGCCGACGCGACGGTGTAATGTAGGAAAACGTTTTTCCGGTTGCATGCGCAGCATATGGCACGTTGGTAGTCGGCGCTGACACGATTTTCCTATAAAAGAATTGGCGCATGTGCAACGGGTTGTCAGTGCAATTTTGGCGCTTTTGCGTGTTGCGTTTTGTGGTGTTGTAAACTTTTGCAGTCCCTTGTGGCAGGCGTTGAAAACGTGATATAACCTCGTGGTGAAGATGAAAGTGAGTGGCGGCGAGTCGGGCTTCGATGCTTTCAAGGATTATGTAAAATTTTGTGGCAGTTTTATTACAGGACTTTTTGTTTATTATTAAGCAATGAGCAAAAAACATTGAAAAGATAAAAATTAATGTTCAATTTATATTAAAAGTATAAACAAATCGTATAAAGTCTTGGAACAATGCGCCGACTTAATGTCTAAATTTAAAAAGAAAAGTGTTAATGTTTCGGGTCAGCTCTGGTTATTTAAACTATTTACAAAGCTTCAAGTTTCTTCGAACTTATAACAAAAGTAAAATATGAAACTAAAATACATTGTAGAAAAAATTCAGCAAACACATTCGGAACAGTTGTTTTTGGAGTTGGGGAATAATTTCCCAGTACTGAACTGTAAACCAATCCTGGTGGATACAAGAGTTGTTTGTTGGGTGGTGCGGTTGTGCTTGGTAACAAAAGCAAAAACTTAAAATGAAAGAATGTTTACTGGATTATTGGGGTCTTATGCTATTTAGGTGCAAAGAAGAGATCTTATTTTCAGCCTATTGCACTCATCACACTCGCACATCATTGTCCCACTATGCTGTGTCCCATAATAGAAGACAACACCTGCGCCAATAACACCGTGCGACAAAAATTAAAAACATTTTTCACACCGAAAGAATTCATATGGGCGTGAAACTAGAGACCAAACATAGTAATACTGCATATTCAGTTTTTTGTTTCTACATCCTTTGTCCTTTTAAAAGAACTTCAAAATTTTGAAGGGGATAAAAAATAAAAAAAATATAAAAAATACTTAACCTCGTTAGAATATGGCGATATGTATATCAAATGAAAAAGGAAAGGCTCAAGAATTTAAATAAAATTAATTTTTTATCTATTTGTAAAAAGAGGATATGAAAAAAGTCCTTTGAAAATTTTAATCCTTTATATCCTTGAAAATTTACATAGAATTTTCTTGAAAAGTAAGTATGTTAAAACCCCAAATCTCCTTGATCACGTGTCAAAATTTCATTATTCTCGCTTCATTGATTTTTTATCTTTTTATTATTTAAAATACTGATACTCAAATAAATTAGAATTTTTGTACTTCATTAGAATTGCAGCTTCCGCCTTTTTTTTAATAACTTTCGAACTAATAAAGTTAGAGTAATGAAATTTTGATACGTGATCAAGGAGATTTTGGGTTTTAACATACTTACTTTTCAAGAAAATTCGATGTAAATTTTCAAGGATATAAAGAATTAAAATTTTCAAAGGACCTTTTTCATATCCTTTTTTACAAATAGATAAAAAAATCAATTTTAATTAAATTCTTGAGCCTTTCCTCTTTCATTTGATATACATATCGCTATATTCTAACGATGTGAAGTATTTTTATATTTTTTATATTTTGTATCCCCAAAATTTGAAGTCCTTTTAAAAGGACAAAGGATGTAGAAATGAAAAACTGAGTACGCAGTATTACTATATTTGGTCTCTAGTTTAATGCACATATGGATTTTTCCCGGTGTGAAAAATGCTGTCGCACGGTGTAATACATTGAAAGACTCATCTGAAGCTCCAAGAAGTTCAAAATTTCTTTGAGCTAAGAACTTATGAGTAGTTCTCTGAACAGAAGTAGGGAACGAAATAGATCGATTCTGTAATCAGTGCTTGTTCATCAAAAAATAATAAATATGTATTTATAAAGACAGCAGCCAGTCGAGTATTTTTCTACATCAGCCACAACTACTTTTGACATCACAAATTCCTTATCATTTAAAGATATTTTTACTCAACCATATCACTGCAGTGCCCAAAAAAGATCTTTAGAACCTATTCACCCTCGCACTTCATAATTTGTGTGGTTCTCTAATGTTTCGTTGATTTCGAATTTCAGGCCTTCGTGTGTCTGCTCATTATTGGTGCCGCCAGTGTGACGGCTAAGCCCAAACCGGGCGGTGGCTGGTCTTCAGGAGGTGGCGGTGGCGGCGGTGGTGGCTGGTCCTCGGGCGGCGGCGGCGGCGGTGGCGGAGATGTGCAGATCATAAAAGTCATTACTGAGGACGGCGGTGGTGGTGGCGATGGTGGTGGCTGGTCTTCAGGCGGCGGCGGCGGCGGTGGCTGGTCGTCAGGTGGAGGCGGTGGCGGCGGCGGCGGTGATGTCAAAATTGTGAAAATCATTAGTTTGGGTGGTGGAGGAGGTGGCGGCGGTGGAGGTTGGTCTTCAGGCGGCGGCGGCGGCGGTGGCTGGTCTTCAGGCGGCGGCGGCGGTGGTGGTGGTTGGTCGTCAGGTGGCGGCGGTGGCGGCTCCACAAAAATTATAAAAATCATCAAATTAGGCGGCGGCGGAGGCGGAGGTGGAGGTGGCGGCGGTGGCTGGTCGTCGGGCGGTGGTGGTGGCGGCGGCGGCGGCGGTTGGCAGCCGTCTGGCGGCTGGGCCTAAGCGTTGACATGCAGCCCAACTTTTGTAAATATGTGTAAATAATGTTTGTATATGTTTGTTTTTGTTAAATTGATAACTGTAAATATGACATGTTTTTATTTCATATACTTTTGTTACTTTTTATTAAGTTTTAAATGTTGTTAATAAAACTAAAATTGTTTTTACAAAATTAATCGATTGTTTGATGGAAACAAATTCAGGCAATGAAGTTATTAAAATTTGATTGTTTTCAAAGGTTCATAATTCAAAATTGATTAGGTTTTGTTGCTCACTAATTAATACTAATGAATTTACTATTATGATTTCAATCATAAAAGTTAATAAAAAAGATATAAAATTGAATAAATTATATTAATTACCTAAAACTATTGCTGGCAGCGCCGTCTATCGTCAACTTGCTGCCATTTCTTTTTTTCATTCATAAACCATATGCATCGCTCGCTTACTGATCATTTTAAGCGCTGAACATTAAATTCAATTCGATCTGCTTGAAAACGTTGCTTTACTACATTCAACACTCTACAAAATTTCCAAAATGAAAATGCAAAAAGCAAACAAAAATAAAAAACAAAACAACTGTGGTTGCAGAAACTCGAAAAATTAACATAAATTAATTAATTAGACAAATCAGTGAGGCGGCAAACGAGCGCATCGTTTCCCCGTATCGCCGACATGAAATGCCTCTTGAAGATTAATGTTTCAACCAACTGCTACAACTATTGCATTTGCATCTGTGTTTGAGTACTTTTGGAATATTCATGAAAAGTATACTGAAAGTTGAAGTCGGTTTTCCGAAATTCCATGAAAACTCGTTAAATCGCGGCTGTTAATTTATGTTTGGAGTTTGTAAAACTAACAATTAATTTATGAAAAATGGAGAAATATTTGTGGATATTTGTTTCAAAATTTCTTTTCCTAATTAAACAGTGTAAAATCATGTCAACAGCGTTGAAAATTAGTAGCAGATGCAACATGAAATCTTTGAAATAATTACAAACCGGTGTTGGTGACTTAAATGGCCTGAAACTGTTGGCCAAAGTTTATTTGGATTGGCAAATAGGATTGTGATAAATATTTTCACAAAGTGCTTTGCACATAAAATGATCTTAAATAGCAAATTTTATTACTGTCTTGTTTAGAGTTTCGGAGGTACAACAAAAAATTAGTGGTTTTTTATCGATACAGCGTTGACTCAGAAAGGACGTAAAGCGTAGCAGTCATAGTTTTGAAATAAAAATTAGTGGATTTGTGAGTTGAGTTGATTAGATGATGTCATGTCCATTTGTGCAAATCTTTTTTATATTGAAGTCCATTGAAAACATATTTGAAGCAATATTCGAAGTTTGTCTTCGGTAGAAGGGCCCGCCTTCGATTTGATCTATTTTCAATCCAAATACAAATAAGCAATATTAAATTTAAAATTTTCTTAAATAGATTTGTTTTTTTGGAAGATTGTCTTATGGAAATTTTAACATTTTGATCCCTTTCGCTATGATTTTTGCAGGACGTTTGCATTAATTTTATTTTCGATTTTTTGAAGACCTTTTTTGGTTAAATTTTAATACAAATTACAAGTTTCAGGGTCAAGTGAACATGCCATAAGACTCTAAAGTCCCTACAGTACCAAACAAGTTAAGTCAAACAGTCAGTCAAACAGTTATTTGTATTATTTTGTTTACAAATGTTCTTAAATATTACACAGCACAACAAAAAACCACTTTTTTTCTGTTGCATGGAGTTTTTCTACAGTTTCTTACTAATTTGGGTGCGCTGATTTCGAATCTAAACTCAGATTTTTTGTAGCATCTCTAGTTACTTTTTCAGATTTTCCTCTAGTTTTTCCATATTTTTGATCATAATTTCTAAACCAAAAAACCGATTGACATGATTTTCACCTTATCGCATTAACAACACCACACGACTTCTTTTTCGATGCAATTAATTTTTATAAGTTTTAAAATTCCGCGGTAATTTGGCGTCAATGTCGGAAAATATGGAATTTTAAGGCGTTTTCTTTGATGGTCAAAAACATACACATTTTTTGTAAATCAATTAACAAGTTAGGTGTATAATGAAATCCGACATATCAAGCAATACAACACAGCCAAATTATTTGGCGAAATACACATTCGCATCGAAATAATAGCAAAAATTTACCATAGTCATTTTCATCACTTTTCATACTTTTTCCTTAAAAAATTAGGGGCCTCAAAATATGCTCTTTTATATGTTCCATTTATAGTCTGGAATACAAGCAAAAAACAAAAAAATTGTTAATTGCTCAAAACACAAAAAAATTAATAACGTTGCATATTTTGAAAAATATAGAGGTATCTATATACATAAATTGAAAAGAAAAGTGACAGTTTAAGAAAAATTTTGCACATACCTGTTTAACAGATTTATGAATGTTTAAAGTTCATGTCTTTGGGCTTTCTTCGCAACTGAAATCTAACTAAAATCCAATGCGAGTTCATACCTTCAGCACCATTTTGATTTTATTTTCATATACTGCTTGAGTTCTCAATATTTTACAATCATTCCATGTCCTCTTTGACCTCGCTGGAAGAGCAGCCACCATTTCGTTTTAGTATTTTTTTCGTTTTAGTATTGCAAAAGTCGTAAACAAATACACTGAAACATTGCAAAATATTTATAAACATTTAATTTGTCTACTTGTCGTTTTTGTGAAAGGTTTAATGTGATAAAATATCTTCTATTAAAACAAATAAAACAAATCATCCGTGGAGGGCTTGGAAACAAACCACAAACAGCGGCGACAAAAATAAAAATCAGGCAAGCAAAAAAACTGAAAAAAACATAGTAAATCGACAGCATAACAACGAAGGCCGTTCATGTGGACAAAATTGGGTTAATAAAATCAACGAAAGCCGCATGCGGCGCATTGATTGGCTAATAAATTTATTATGAATTGAAATTCATAATTTCAACGCGATGGTTTTTATGTGCACATCGATACATACTTATACTCATGCACACACATACACACAAACATGTAGGCATATGTGTGCGCATTGTTGCGGCGACAAATCAAATGAAGGAGTTGCTCGCGTACCAATTAAGACAATTTTCCCATGCCATGCGATATGCAAATGTCGTACAATAAAAAAAAAATCAGTTTTATAAATGAATGAAATGATGTTGATTGATATCTTATTGCCATTTTTATAAGTAGGGGATTTGCAAGTTCATTAATAAAAAAGGCATTTGGCAGTGTGCGGTTTAGACGATGTTTAGTTCATATTACATGCGCGTATTTTTTTAAAATATTTTTTGGATATTAATAGACGTTTTATGCAATTTTAGGTCTTTTTCTTTTTTGCATGGTTACTCTGGTTACTCATATCTATATTTGTTTAGGTTGAAGTTAAACGTTTCCATCAAGCAAGAGTTACGCCAAATGTGAGCATTACGTTCTTTTTATTAAAGAAGTTCTATTTGCGAAAACAAATTAAAAATGAATTTCAACAAGAAGATTTGGTTATATTTTTAGTGAGCTACAGTTTTCTTGAATGATTTTGAATTTCAAAAACACAGGTTTTCTTCCTTCTACTTTTCTTACTACTTTCTTCCTACTTTTAGTGCATTTCGATCTCCTTATAATAGGTTTCAATATAATGAAAATTTCTCTATTATAAATCTATACATATTTTTTAGTAACATAAATCTGAATGCTTCTGACTTTATACTTTACTGCCACTTTACTTCACATTGCAATTAAGTTTTCCATTAGTTTTGTTACAAAGAAAGTGTGGTCTTCCAAGCCCCATTTCAGAACTTAAAAATGGCTATAACTATTTCGTTATGATATAATATTAAAAAAAATATATATAAAATTTTCCATACATATTGCATATCGGAAGCTGTTATTATTCAATCGATTAAATCTTATTGTCTTAATTCAAAAAAAAAAATGTGTATGTCTTAATTGTTTGAAATCTTTGTTTTACACATTTGTTTCGTACAATATTTTGGCCATAAATTTATAATTAATTTACATCATATAACAGATCATGTAAGCCAAGTAAGCGGCGTACAAAACAATAATTATTCATTTTCTTTATCTTTCAGCAGCTAAATAATAAATGACCATAACAGTGTAAGAAACTGCACATTCATCAACTATACAAATTTATTTGTTCATGTGAATGTGTGAATGTTTATCTGTTTGACTGTCTGGTTGTATAGATTTATGTACATTGACATTTGACATTTGAGGGAAAAAATCATGCCTAACTTTAAGATATCATCTCGGAACTCTATGTTTTAGGGGCTCTAGTTGCAATATACAGTTTGTCAAGTAAATGTTTGCAAACTTAAAAAAGGTAGAAAATTATTTTGAAAAACTTATAAATATAACAGAAATTGAAAAATGTTGACATTTTTTTAAGATATAGATTAATAGTAATGTATATTTGATACGCGAAAACAGTGTAAAAAATCAAAAAAGGAAATGAAGCTATACTTCAAACTGTAAACAAATTCGTCTTCTTTCAAAACCAAGATTGCATTGAATATTTGGCGCCGTACAGTTCCGAACAGTTTCATGAGATACATCAGTTCCGCATTCTATTTTTATATCCAAAGCCATTTCCCTTATTGAGATACGGGGGTTTTCACGAACTTTTTGGATGATTTTTCTTTCTTCTCTGTCAGACAGTTTTCTGGGTCGTCCAGGAGATACTTTCAAATCAATTCGCCCTTCAATACGCGAATCAAATAGACATTACTTGAGAGTGATATTATGTGAGAGTGAAATATTCAATTAATCTATATTTTTCAAATAATTTCAAAATATTGCAATTTCTGTTATATTATAAGCTTTTCAAAATAATTTTCTACCTTCATTAAATTTGCAAACATTTACTTGACAAACTGTATCTCGTACTCTACTTTCTGGGCTAAAATTTTAAACAGTGATTTTACAGTTGGCTCTTTGTTTAGGCTATGATTCCATCTTAAATGGTTGCAGCCAATGACGCACACAGGACAGAACTTACACCAGTTGAAACAATATTTGCCACCCAAAATCTTTGCAAAATAAAAACCTTTGGCAGGGGTTTGAACCCCCAAAAGCCCCTCTTGTAGCAAACGTGCAAAAATAAAATCAAATTGTGTTTGTGACGTGACTTCACTTTCAGTTTTGTTTACATTTTCACCGCTTTTAGTGGCTGCTTTTGGCACCGAATAATAATTCAAAATCAATAAAATTTAATTTGATGACTTGATAAGAGGAAGTGCCACACTTTATTAACAACCATTTCAATTAACATGCATTGATGTAGGTAGGTCTGAGCGTGTCCCCTTGGGGCAGCCTACTTAGTTAAAAAATTATCCATAAAACATGTCTGCTAATGAAAACAATGCGACGGGTGTTGCACCTCATTTATAACGTCAGCAACGCCGGACGTGCAGCTGTTCCACTCATCAGCAGACACAAGCAACGCTATCAAAAGTAACATTATCTCAAATTTAATGGCAACAACAAATTGTGCTAAATTAACAAATAGCGGCAAGTTACATGCAACACAACACAGCCAAAGGGTTTCGAAGATTAGGCAAAATATTGAAATGTGTAAAAACTTGTTTGTCGCGCTTCGACTGCACCAAATGGCACTGACCAGCGCCCTATTGCACACACACACACACACACACAAACCTCTTTGCAACTGCGATGATGAATCGCTTTAAACGGCGCTGAACAAACGAGAGCAATATCTGCTTTGTCAACTGATGTACAGTGGGTGGTCAAGCAATTAGCACGCTTACGAAAAATCTACATTTTCATGTTTAAGTGGAAGTAAGATGTACTAAAATAGTTTCCAAACACTTTTTTTCTTGTTTGCTTAGCTTATTTGTCCCACAGTATTTCTTACGGTATATGTGAGTTTATGTGCCGTGGGTGAGCACGATAACGGGAATAAAATAAAAAGGAAAACGATATATTGAAAAATACTCGCATTGGGGGTAGGTAATTATTGTTTTAAGTAGTTTGGAACGGTGTATTGAACAAATTTCTGTTTTTTAAGGATGGTGCAAAAAACTGAACAATTCATGTTAAACATATCTTCTTATTTGTTCTGAAATTAAAATATAATTTAATTCAAAAATTAAAATTGTACGAGTTTATTTATACATAAAAAGCGTTTGATTGCTTGAAGCGTGCTAATTGCTTGACCACCCACTGTAAATGCAATAAACATCGAACCAGTCCATAAATATTTTCAATAAATTTTGAGCATCCACTAAGGTGTGTTGACACTTTTGCATTCGAATCGAGAGGGTAATTTTGCAATAACGCGATGATGAAAGTAAAATAAAAAGTTGAGTCGCAGACGATTCACTAATTAAAAACTAGATAAGCAAATCGCCCGGCCAAATGGCTGCAGCCCATTAAATGTCTTTTTTTTTTGGTTGGCATTTATCAAAGACGTTAGCCGATAAAGTATTTGAAAAATGCAACAGAAACAACATTCACAGGTTGAAGCAAAGCAAAGCAAAGCAAAGCAAAGGGTTAAGGTTAGGTAGCGGCGCAAACTTTTGTTTTGTTGTATGTTTGTTTGTTTGTTTGGTATGTTTGTCATGTTTTGAATTTCTTGAAGCTACGTTACGCAGCTTTCACGCACAATGTGCCAAGTGATGCTGGCAGCGTTGCCAGAGACTTTTAAAGAGAATAAACGGCCATGAAGGCCCATTGTGATAGCACAAACAATCGAATCGAAGACTGCACACTCATTGAACCAGTTTGAGATTCTCACGGAAGCGTAGCAGGCTGTGAGCAGTCCTATTGGCCAGATCCTCTAGGTTGTGGAAGAAGAAGTTGTCTAGATGACACTTTCTTCTTGTAGATAAGACAAGTACATGAAATTTAAGTACATTTTCTTCCTTTTCCTCGTCTTTGAAGCTACGACAGAAGTACACCTAATTCTGTTTTTACACAGTAGATTGGTTCCAGGAAAACCGTGTAAATAAACCGTGTAAAAAAAGACATTGCTTGTATGGAAAAATAGGTGATTGGTTCCTTATATCTAAAAACCTATTAAAATTAGTGAAAACAATTTTAAGAACAAGGATTTTTTAAGAAGTATTCATGTTTATTTTATTAAATCACACATATAATGTGTATTTACACAAGCATAGTTATTAAAAAAAAAAGATATGCACTCTAAGCTTAAAAGTAATGTAAATTAAATGTATGACAAGTTCAGGAACTAAAAACAATTATGTAAAACAGCTATGTTGTTAATAAAAAGAGAAGGTTATTCAATTTTTAAGGTAAACAAACATTTTTGTGCATTGTCTTCAAGCCATATTATGAGTGCTTTTTCCATTTTTTCTTTAGATAAACTTTAACAGAGTGTTTCGTTCCAGAAATCACCGATTTCCTAATTGAAATTTCATTTTTTTTATTGTTCTTACTGTGGCTTCGTTTAAATCGAACATTTTGTCAAGAAATGCTGAGCCTTCCTCCATTTCGAATGCGATCTAAAATTTCAATTTTGGTTTCCAAAGAAATGGCTTTCCGTTTTAGTTTCGTATTTGTAGTTTTCGACCTTTTCTTTTAGGGATACATAAAATATTTTACAAAAATAAAAAAATATAAATAACTGAATGAATATAAAATATTTTTTGGCTTACCTTTTGGAAAAACTAATTTGCCTTTAAAATATTTCTTTACCAAACACGTCTGATTGCATTGATAGTTCACAAAATATTAACACATTTCAATTGCTCTGACAAGTAAATTTGCTTGTATCCACAAAAAGGGAATTTCCCTAAATTTGTGATATGAACATATTTCGCAAAAATTAAATTTGACAAAAAAATTTAAGCCCAACAGATTTTGAATCGTGCTAAATGGAATAAAATCGTGTAAAAAAATTTAAATTTTTTTTATTTTCAAACCGTGTTAAATCAAAACCGTGTGAAAAAAGACCGTGTAAAAACAGAGTTAGATGTAATTTGAAAACAAACCCAACCTTTTTGCAATTAAACAGTGATCAACATCAATCATTATTCTAAACTGATTACTTTTTAGTGAAAAAAGGTTTCAAGAATGACCAAAGTTGAAGGTTGGCTAAATACACTTGGTATTATAAGTTTAAAAAACTTTCTAGAGATTATTAATTTTATGATATCTGGTTAAGTTTATTACATATTCATTGAATAATGTAAAAAATTTTTGTTATACATATATAAAAATTAATCAACTGAAAATCCCTAAATTATATTCGAAAGTATTGACTAAATACTCCTCCCGTAGTCTGAGATCAGTACGAAAAAAAGTAACTTTAAAACTGTAAAAAAGGAAATTCCGCTTTCGCGAAGCTTCAGCTCCAGGATTTCGAGACCACTCATTATAATCGCAATTCTGGGATTTCTGAATTAAATGACCTACATAGCACTACGCTGGCTTGGCCATGTCTGCCGTATGGACAATGAAGCTCCGACAAAAAGGACTTAAAATTTAATTTCATGCGTTCATGCATTTTAATGCTAGCACCGTGCGACAAAAATAAAAAAATGCTGCTGTGATACTGCTTACTCAGTTTTTTGTTTCTACATCCTTTGTCCTTTTAAAAGGACTTCAGAATTTTGAAGGGGATAAAAAATAAAAAAATATAAAAATAAATAAATTAATTAAAATAAATAAATAAATAAATTAAAAATTTTTTATCTATTTGTAAAAAGAGGATATGAAAAAGGTCCTTTGAAAATTTTAATCCTTTATATCCCTGAAAATTTATGTAGATTTTTCTTGAAAAGTAAGTGTCAAAATTTCATTATTCTCGCTTCATTGATTTTGTATCTTTCTATTATTTAAAATACTGATACTCAAATAAATTAGAATTTTTGTACGTCATTAGAATTGCAGCTTTCGCCTTTCAATAACTTTTGAACCAATAAAATTAGAGTAATGAAATTTTGACACGTCATCAAGGAGATTTTGGGTTTTAACATAGTTACTTTTCAAGAAAATTCGATGTAAATTTTCAAGGATATAAAGGATTACAATTTTCAAAGGACCTTTTTCATATCCTTTTTTTACAAATAGATAAAAAATAAATTTTATTTCAATTCTTGAGCCTTTCCTCTTTCATTTGATATACATATCGCCATATTCTAACGAGGTTAAGTATTTTTTTTATTTTTTTTATTTTCCCCTTCAAAATTTTGAAGTCCTTTTAAAAGGACAAAGGATGTAGAAATGAAAAACTGAGTACGCAGTATTACTATGTTTGGTCTCTAGTTTCACGCACATATGGATTTTTCCCGGTGTGAAAAATGCTGTCGCACGGTGTAATCACTTAAGCCCAACGCAACGCCAGCTGGCTGGCCGTACACGAACGCCGAGCCTGTGAGATGGTTACTGAATTTGGGGTCTTAGTCCCGTAATAATATTAATTACACATGTAAGTGTGTGTGTGTGTGTGTCACTTTAACAAATGACATCCGCCAGATTTATGGCCAATACGAGTATTGGTAGTTGTGTTAACAACAGTAAATTTGTTAACGTTCGACTGTCTCTCGCTGCTTGCAACGCACACACACAGCCAACCCCTCTCGCGACCTACACGGAAAGTGGTACGTCGTCGGTTTGTCTGCCCGTGAACAACAATTTCCGAACGCCACGTTTGAGTGAGTGATCTCTTGTACGCTGGCCGTCATTAACAGCGGCCGCAGCGCAGCGACAACTCGTTAATTTAATTATTAAATTGATATGCAAATTTCCCAAAAAATCATATCGACTTATGTATGTTAATATTTTTCTGACAATTCGGCTGCTGTGCTGCGTTCGCCACTCGACTAATCAATACAAATATGAATTATAAATAACATTATTACAGCCATTCGTTACTGTTGTATGCACCGTGTGCTGTGCTAAAGATTAATGAGTGCATTATGCAGATTACAATAGCGCCCACAGATAAAAATTTATATTCAGATGAGTGACCTTTTTCTGTTTTGCTTGTTGGTTTGGATTTTGTAGAGACAAATGAATAAAATTTGCAACATTTCTGCAAGCATCAAAAAGGCACCCATGCAGTGCGATAGTATTGATTTACTCGTTTTAACCTTAAGGCTTCTGCTGTAACTATTCGGTTACGAATGCTTTAAGTTAATGATGCTTGAATGGTGGCAGTGTTATGTAGTTTATGTAGCTGTTGTCAATTTGTTTGTTAGGGGACAACGTTTCAAGCTACCATAAATGCATAACAGAGATAGGCACATGGTCGAAGTAGGGACTGATGTGCCTAAAGATGTTGGAGAGCGAGAAATCGAGCGAGAAATCGCTGGTCGCGGAGATCGTTTGGCATTGTGTCACTGAAGGCTGACTACTGTTGCCGCGGTTCGTGGACCTTTCAGTCAATCGGCATCTAATGAAATAAATAAAACTTATAAAAAGAAATACAGATGTGACTTGGAAGGTCAGAAGGTGGTGGATGCCGACTTCATCCAGCCGAAGGGGCCAATCCCAACTCAACGTAATCTGACTCTTTGACACTGACACTGAGAGTACCGCAGTATATAATTTTTTTTTGCTACCCAGAAAAAGTTTGCGTACCGGCAAGTCAAAATTATGTTATCATCAATTTTGACCTCAAAAATGGGTTCTCTGTTTACCAAAACTTATTCACATTATTCATTTATGCCTTAACTGCACTTTTTGTTGTGTTTTAAATGCATTAAAACAATAATTTTCCATATATTCGTATTTATTTACAATATACTCACAAAACGGTGCAGAATAAGTTTGCGTACAAAACTAATAACTGGAATTTGCAGTTATGCTTTTTATTTTTATTTGGAAATTTGTATTCCATTGAGCAGTACACGGACTTGTAAATTATTTTTAAACGTATATGTGCTTGAAATTATATAGAAAGCAATGAAACCCAAGCGAAAAAAAATAAAAAAGGATAAAAGGATAATCTTACTAAATCTTTCCCAAATTGACAAACAATTTCGTGAAATTAGATAAACTTTTCGAAGAGCACATTCGTCATTTCGAAAAGCCATCTTAAATTTCGAAAAAAATATAAATTCTTGCTTCTTTGCTACGATCTGGCCATTTTCTTAAGCTACCCAAGCAATAGGATTAGATTGTTTTGCGATCAGTGCATCATATTGTTAGGCTAGTTGCATCCAATATCTTTAGAAATGTACAGAAATATTTTATAAAACCCAGTAGCAGTGACTTTATAAGACAAGTCCTGAAAAAACACATTTCCACTACATAATAGCATGTAAGAAGCCCATATTTCGCTTACTAACAAGGAGCACAGAATTTCTTTCGTGAAAGAGTCCATCAAAGAGTCTAGAAAACCGGATTTCCGGGACCATGTATTGTTATCTATGGAAAGTAGGAAGATTTATTATTCTCTGATAATGGTTTGGCATATTCGGCATTGAAATGCATCAACTAATTTGAAGATGATTCAGTTAATTACAAAAATCTGACATTAACCCATTAAAACCTGACCCCAGAAAGGCTTGTGCGATTTCCATAAAATTTTACACAATCTTATTAATTGACCTAATCAAGAAAAAAAATCAAGCAACAAATTCATACCATGTTTTTTTTTTGTCATGTTTTTCGCAAACATTACAAAAATAAACAAAATCAAACATTTGCGGAAAATAAAATGTGCCAATAAAATATCAGCTGCTTGGATTTTGACATTTTCACGCGTTGCGTTGTATGAAAATTGGCAGTGTTTAGGCCCAGCGCGCAACACAAAACTTAAAGCATATTTTTTGTTTAAAAAATAAAAAAAATTTTTCAAAACTTATTTTTAAATAGTTTAGCATTGCAAAATGCAGCCCACTAAGGGATTTTGATAGGTTTGAAGAATAAGTATTTTTTATTGAATTTCAAAAATTCCCCAAAAAAAACCTTTGACTTTGGATCGAAAAAAAGTATGAATATTTAAATAATTTTGAAATTTGAGTATGGCAGAATCTAAAACGACCAATTCTAATCCAATTCTACCCATTTTCAAGTCTTATGTCTTTATGAATTACTTAATATAGCGAAATACCCAAACGTTGCGCAAACGCAACGCTCAGGGCTTAATGGCTTAACAGTAAAGCATAGCATATGAGGGGATATGGTATGGGCACAGATAACTCTAAACTAAACTAACTAACTAAAATGATGAGTTATCTGTGGTATGGGGCTGCATTTCTAGTAAAGGAGTGAGCAGGCTGTGTTTTTTATTCAGAAATGGTTCCGAGGGGTTATTTACATATTCTAAAAGCTTATGCAAGCCAAGGATACAAAATGTTGGATCAGGTTCCAACATTTCTTTTCAACTTTACGATGACCTTTAGGCGCAATGCATACGATGTGAAGCTATCTTTGCTATTAACTGGCTCAAAAAAGTTTAGAAATTTCCTCCCTAGTCACCTAACGTGCATTTAATTAAATATATAAGGGTTAACTTGAACCCTGAGCCCAACAACACTCCATCTTCAAAGATGTAGTAAACAAGTATAACAATTCACGGATATAACAAAAGAACAGCTGAAAAAACACATAATTTCATACAATTTATGCCGAAACTTCTGCAGGGAGTTTCAATAAGAGAAGCATATCCAAAAAAGGTTATTAATTTTTGGACAAAACTTAGTTTAAATTAAATTTTTGCTACATAACTTTGGCAGCCGCCGTGGCTCAGTTGGTTAGTGCGTTGGACCGCGAGTCGAAGGCAGCAACCTCAGGTTCAAATACTGCCTGTAATAACACCTAAAAAAAAAATAACGGGAAAACTCGTTTTCTCTTTCGGTGGCTGTCCTCTCAGCTGGAAATGGCAAACCTCTGAGAGTAAAAATTGCTTATGAAAAAGCTCCCAACCTGCCGTTCGGAACCGGCATAAAACTGTAGGTCCCTTCCACCCGCGTACAAATTCACACGCACAACACGGGTGGTTGCGGGAAGCTAGGCCTTAGTCTCGCGTAAGCGGGCTGTCGTGCCAGTCAATTATTATTATTATTATTACATAACTTTATCTTGTACGCAAACTTTTTCTGAGGTGAATTCATAACACATTTTGTTTTTGACCCTTCTTTTACAATTTGGTCAAGTTTTTGTTATTTATATTTATTTTATTTATTTATTTATTATTATCTTAATAGAATAAAAGAACTAAGTTTATGGAAAAAATAAAAAATATTTTGTTTTTGAAAAATTACTTTAAGCGATTTATTTTTCATATGAAAAAACTATGTAGGTACGCAAACTTATTCTGACTAGTGCATGTTCATTCACTTTTCAAAGCCAAGCATGACTCCCAGAGGGGGTCCTCCCATTCATAACAGTCACAACTCTAAACAGTTTTGAACATCTCACTCATTGTCAGCGCAGTTGCCATACTAGAAAATTCATTCAAATTTTATAGTTTTACTGCAAATTTTGACCTGTCACTTCTCACCCAAAATACACATTTGCCACATTAACACCGCCAGACATCGACAGCTGTCTGCTGGTCGCTGTGTGTTGCCTGCGCGGTGACCTTTTTTAATTGAAAACAGTCAACGAACTTTTTTGCCAATAACCCAACACATTATGATAAATTTGCATTTCTTTAGTTTTTTCCAATGTTTTAATCTTTTCGATTACCACAGCTCAGCAGCAGTTGATCGATTTTTTTTTTCATGAATACATTTTTGCCTTTCACAAAAGAAAAAAAAACGTCACACAGCGAGCCCGAATGATGATTGTCCGGCAGGCAATGAGAGCGAAACGCTCGGACAGCAGTACAAACGCTGCCGATTTTCATCAACAACAGATCGGCAGCAACAACAACAAATGTTCGATAGTTACGCAGCAGCATGAGCAGCAATGATACGCGGCCGCTGTAACGAATCACCAGCCAGCGATTGGTCGGCTGGTGGTTGGGTTGTTGTAGGTCGAGCGCGTAGGGTGGCACAACGCAATGGATGCGCCGAGTGTGAGCGAATTAAAATTGGGTTTTTGGCGTTGTTGGGCTTTTGTCATTATTAAGTCGGTATAAAACGCTCGGTTGCATTGCGTCGCCACATCATTAGCGGTTGGACACTCGGAACCTAAGCAACGTCGACGTAAAGATGCAGGTGAGACAAATGGATTTAGCGCCATCATCAGTGCAAATGGATATTTTTTTTGGACTATTTACGCGTTAAGTGGAGTGGCAGCAGATGCGCAGGACTTTTGTGGTGGCAGCATTTTTGTGGAATATAAAAAAAAAATTTTAGAAAAACCGAACAATTAAAACAGAGTTCACCTTTTCATTGTTAAGTGATATTTCCCAAATGAAAGTGTTAACAAAGTTTCTGTGGTCGTTCAGTGATCAACTGTGGCACATTTTCAGAGCTAAAAAAAATTACATTTTGCACACCAATTCAATTGAAATATTTGCAAAAATTCGTTCGCCACCTTAAAGTCCTGCGCTTTGAGCTCCGTTTGCGTCTTCTCTTTCGCAGCGTCAACACTCGCTTATCGGATTGCTGGCAATCGGTTTACTCATTCACACCGCCAACGCTGACATCTCTTTGACGTTGCGCAATGCAAACTCGGCGCGTGGCAGTGGACCTGCGTACTTGCCGCCCCCGGTCCAAGATGTGCCCATCAGCGATGACTACTATAATGGCGCGCAACAGCACCACCACCACCAACAACAACAACAACAACAGTCAACATTTAAGGAATCCAATTTCGGCGACTCCAAGTATCACATCTTCGAGGTGCACAACCACTTTGAGCCAGGATCGGCACCACAGCAGCATGCGACGTCACAAGCGCGCTTTGCCGCGCCCGCCTACCTGCCCCCACCCGCCCGCGAGATTCACATACAGCACGTAAATGCGCCAGCTGGCGTCAACGACGAGCTGGATGTGTCGCTTCTCAGTTTCGCTGCGGCCGGAGTCGGTAATGTGGCACACGGCCAGCAACAGCAGATCACCATTGCCAGCAGTGTGGCCAATCCATTCCCCTCCAACTACAACCACGATTTGTCGCCGCAGCAGAACGCACGCCGATCCAAGCTGCTGGGCGAGAGTGTGCACAAGAGCAACGCGCCCAGTAATCAGGTGACGCAGCACATACATGTGGAGAATTATCACGTAGCGCAGCAGCAAAATCATGTCACGGCAGGCGTGTCGGACGCGCGACAATCCAATTTCAAAGCGGCCGAATATTTGCCGCCAGCAGCAGCGGCCATTCAGCAGCAGCATCAGCAACAACAACAGGATGAACAACTCGCAAGCGGCGTACAGCAGCCTTTCAAGGGGCCCGACTATTTGCCGCCGCCACAGCAGCAGTTGGCAAGCGTGGCGCCGCAGCAGTTCAAGGGACCCGACTATTTGCCACCGCAAAGCGCATCCTTGACGCACAACCAAGCTTCGAGTCAAGGTCAAGTTCAAAGTTACGGATCTCAGGCACGTCAGCTGCATCCCACCGCAACGCCGGAAGTATACCAGGCACCCGGGTTCTTGCCGCCACAAGGCGGTCAACAGCAGGCGCAGTTAGTTGGTGGACAGGTTGATGCACAGCATCAGCATCAGCAGCAGCAACAACAACAATATCAGCAACCACAATCGCCGTTCCAAGGCCCCCAATATTTGCCTCCCCAGCGTGAAAATACGCAGAGCGCTTATAGTGCCCCCGAATATCTGCCACCACCACAAGCGGCAAATGTGGCGGAACTACCACAACAACAACAACCACAACAACAGTCTTATGCCACACCCAGTGCCGCAGCAGGAGTTGCTCAAAGCGACGCATACAGTGCGCCCGACCAATTGCCACCCGATTATGATTTCACTAATCCAGAGCAACAACAACAGCAACCCATACAAAATGCACTGCCGCTGCCAGCACCGCAACCGGAAGCAATTCCTCGACCAACACAATCGAGCGGCAACCTGCCGCCAGGCTATGAATTCAATAGGCCCGAAAATGCTGAGCAGGCAATTGCGGAGCTGCATGGACTACAGCTACAACAACAACAACAGCAGCAGGAACAGCCAATTGAACAGCAACCAGTACAACAACAACCGCAGCCAGTGTCGGTGCAGCCGCAAATTCAGGCGCCGGCCATCATTTATGGCCATCAGACACAACCACAGTCCGAGCAACAATTACAACAATTAGCGCCAACCACTGCGTACGTGGCATCGTCAGCCGATAGCGCGCTACAGTCAGGCGTCGCTGCCAACCAACAGGCGCAGTCCAACTATCAGTCGCAGCAGGCCAACGTGCAACAACTGGTCGAATACAACGGCAACAACGATCAGCAGCAATACAGTGCGCCCGGCCATCTGCCCCCAACGGCAGCACCGGCACCCGCAGCTCCACCGGCCACCGTGGCATCGCACATACACAGCCTCAGCAGTTACATGACGGCGGTGCAGCCCTTCGAGCGCTACGGCGCCGCACGCTTCAACGAGCCCCGCAAGCCATTTCCCGAGTATGGACCACCGCCAGGCGCTGCCAAATACCAGCCAGTGCAACAATATCAACAGCAGCAGCAACAACAACAGCACTACGCGCCGGCCATGTCCTACCAAACGTCCAACGCCGAAGTCTTTCAGCAGTCATTTCATGGCCCCCAGCAACAGCACCAACAGCAACAACACCAGTTCCAGCCGCCAGCAGCGCCTTCCGCAGTCGCCGCTGCCGGTGTCGGCTACACATTCAACGCCCAAACCAAGCAAACCCTGCAAAGACTCATGCCAAAAGAAATTCAACTTTCAAACCAAAATTTCCATCAACAGCCACAAGTACATCACCAGCAACAACAACAACAACAACAGCAGCATCAGCAACATCACATTGTCGCATCCATCGCGCAGGCCCCAGCTGGCGCCGTCGCAGCGCTGCCAGCTGCCGCTCTTCCTGCGGCTGGTAAAATTCGCACGTTGCAAATCATTAACCCGCACGCCGCCGTAAAGACGCTCAAAGTGCTCGAGACGTCCGACCATGCGGGCGTCAAGACCATCAAAATCCTGGGCGCCAGCGACGCGAGTCCAATAGGGCAGCATCGCATCGTCAAAGTGGTCAGCCAGAGCGCGCACAACGCGCACGAGTCTCACGTGCAGACCGTCAAGATATTCGACGAGCAGGAAGGCGGCTCGGCCTATCTGCCGCCAAGACAGCGCCGCAACGCCAGGACTAGCGACAAGAGCAGCGCCAAGAACAAGCACAGACGCCATAGCAAAAATAGCAGCGCCGCAAGAGGCCGTCAACGCCGACGCTATTAGGCACAACAACATATTCTTTGTTGTTGTTTTTGTTGTTACGAGCAGTGGCGTAGCGATGCAACGTATGACCCGATTTAAAATCAACGTCAGTTCGATGTCGTCAGTTGAATTGCATCTTTGCACCTGTCTGCCGCTTGCTAAGCTTTTCTCTCTACGCCACTGCCATTTGTGGCTTGAATTTGTCTAACGCAGAACTGATTAGTTTTAATCGCCTTAATTTGCTTATGTTTGCTTATGCAATTTGCGTTTCGTGTCGCGCCGTTCGTTCGCCAACAGTGCCATCCAACGGTTGCGCTTCCCCTCTCGCGGTGTGTCGTTCGCACGCACGCACAGCTGTACAGCAGCTTGCTTGTTGTTGCTGCTGTAAATCGATTGCTTCGCTTTAAGTCGTTAGTCATAAGTTTTAAGTTGTTTTACGTATTTGTTTACGTTTGTCAGTTGCCTAATTTGATAATTTTTTTTTATTGTTTTGTTTTGTTACGTTTGAATATTTCTTAATGTGCATTTTGTTTTGTTTTGAAAATGGCTTCGAGACGTTTTTATTTGTGCCAATTTTAAAGATTTATGCATATTAAACGATAACATAAGACACGATTATCGAAAACTGTAAAAGATGTTTTGTAGTTTTGCGATGAGATGCAAATGCAAGAAAATTGTTGGAGTGACCCAAAATAAGGTTGGTTGTAAGGGGGAGTTAATGGGTAAGTACATCCATGTGGAGTGTTGGTTGGGAGAGAAAAAATAGAGAACCGAAGGGTCACAAACCTAAAGTTTTGCAATATTTCGCTTCTCAGTTTCATTTGTCTGAGTGCAGACCGGACTGTGGACAAGATTACTTTAAGGCTGAAGGGTCACTTGCTAACATTTTGGCCTTAGCAATTTATTGAGGAATGTTAAAATGTCAAATTTGACAACTTACACCTTTAAGTGGGCTTAACAAAAACTGGAACAAATGCAGTATAGCGAACCCTCATGAAAAAAAAACTGAAAATTGGGCCATATAGAGCGTATTTTTGTGAATCTAACAAACTAAAAAGATGGCGAAGATGACTACGAAATTACTTTGGACCAAAGGTCAAGTTAAAAATATATCAAAAATTAAAAATATATATTGAAAAACCACAAAAGTATAAATTTTTATATTTCATTGTAAAGGGAATTTCACAGGCTACAACATGGTAACAAACTTATTGCACCTTTATTATAAATTTTTTTCGAGAAAAAATCCGTGTTTAAAATTTTTTTAAAAATTTTTTTTTTTGCTTAAAACTTTTTATTAGTGCATTTTTTGTACCTAATGTTGTACATTAGTAGAAAGGTATGAAAAAGACCTTTCGTTTGATACCCATGTGAATCAGTTGGAGATTAATTGAGTGTTTTTGATAAAAAGTTTGAACTTTGACCTCGAGTCACGCCTTTTGTGGGCGTTTTCCCGGCAAAATGTTTAGTTTGTTAGATTCAGGAGCCAACCCTCTATATAAAAGCATACTCATTTATTTTTTTCACGAGGGTTCGCTATACTGCATTTATGCCCAAAAACTTTCCAATATAATTTGCTTTTAATTTTTTTTATCAGAAACTGTTTTTAGAGTGTCAATCAATCAATCAATATTTGAACAATTGGTTCGATGGCATTAAAGTGCAAGTAAATCATAATATTTTTACACGTAAGTTAAACTAAAATATTCTTCTTTAAATTGAGCTAAATTTAGATATTAAAAAAATGTTTTTGAAATGAAAACTAAAATTAAAATTAAAAATTGCTCTTCTTTTTCAAAGACCAGAAAATAGATATACACATCTCTATCTGGATGGATTTTTAAGGAGCCATTTCATTTCCTATTAAGAAGCTTGTAAGAATTGCTTTGTTCCTTGTTTCTCTTCTCCTACTCGTTGACCAACACACTTTTTTTGCACCACAACCGGACGAACGTTTCACTTTGCCTCGCACTGAAAATTATTTAAAAAGACTCTTAAGATTTCAAAATATTTTAAAGACAAATAATTTGATTCCTGGAGCCATGAAGAGCTCTGGTATCCACAGAGTTGCTAGTTTTTATATGGCAACAAAATAGTGAAATGGTTGCATAAAATGTTTTACTGGGAAGTGTGTATGCAAAGTTTTCTTCAATTACCACGGTTGATCATCGAATTTATTGCATACTTACAGGCACACGAAGAAATTTGAATACAATGATCGTTACATTCAAAGTTTGAATGTTGGTACACAAAAAAAATTATCATTGATAAAATTAATAAATGAAGAAGTAATTTTTACTGTTTACTTCACAATTCAAGTATGCATATTTTTTAAAGTTTTTATGTGTAAAATTTATGAATTTCTTTAAGGCTTTATTGGAAATACGACATTCATAGCTACACCACCAAATTAGTTTTTCTAAATCCAATACCCTACTCAACTTTAAATACAAGTACATTTACATATTTATTTGTGCATTTATGGACATGGATAAGACATATACATTCATTATACTTTTTATGTATATAATTACAGTCGTGTCTGGATATAGTGAACTAATTATTGCAAGGCCTGTCCACAGTATTGAGGTTGTTCACTATATCAAGGTTAAAATTTTTGTTCAAAAACTCGTTTTATTTGCTCAAAATACACTTTGTGCATATAAATTCAAGAGATCATTTAAATAAATTAATAGGAAAACATAAATGTATGCTTATTGAAAGAATTGGCGAAAGGACGTTTGCTTCTTTCATTCACAAAGTTTTAAATACACATAAAGAAGCCCACTTTCAACCACAATCGGCTTGCATTCGACAAAAAAAACTAATCATTAAGGCCAAGAAACAGCTTATTTTCTAACAATCAACAGCAAAAATACAAATTAGGGGAATACCCTCTTTCATTATTGATTCCTTCTTGTGTTTTTTGTTGCTTTTTGCTTGATATTGCCTTTAAAATTTTGTTCACTACTCAGAGGCTTGCGATTGTTCACTATTTAGAGTACTCCATGTAAAAATTTGGCTGTTCACTATATCGAGGTGTTCACTATATCCAGACACGACTGTATACTGAAATTATATTTTATCTTCAATTTCTTCTCTCAAAGTCCAACCACACGCCACCATCCAAAACACCCAAGAGTGCTTTCGGATCTAAACGATATCCCTCTTTGGTTTTCGGATTAAGGTGAACTTTGAAATTCTTCACCGTCGTAGCAATGGCCGACTTTGCCTGAACCAAAGCAAAGCGCATACCTTTAAAAATTGTATAAAAATATTAAAAAATTAATTTAGGTTCAGTTAATAAAATTCCATAAATTACAACAACTAACCCAAGCACATGCGTGGCCCGTCACCAAAGCCCAGAAATACGCCCATGTCTTTGTATTTTTTTAAGCCGCCATTTTCCGGTAGAAAACGTTCGGGCTTAAACTGCTCGGGATTCTCATAGTAGTTGGGATCCATATGGTAGCTGTAGCTTGGCACCAGTACGACATCGTCCACGTTGAGTTTTACTTTGTGCCCGTTTTTACTGGTGAATTCAAAGGGTTCTGTACAGAGTTTCGTTGACATTAAGCCCGGCGGCAGTATGCGCAAACTCTCTATGACAGACAAACACATCGATAAGTATGTAGTTGTATGAATGTAAGATGAAAATAGATATGGTATTTTTACCATGAAAACAGGCATCCAAGTAGGGCAACTCATTGAGCTTCTCGAAGCTCAGTTCACCATCCACATCCAGATTTTGTGTGATCTCCTCAAACAGTTTCTGCTGCGCTTCCTGTTCACGTCCCAACTGGAAGAATCAATGAAACTACATGTTTATTGTTCTCAAATATGGGCTTATATATATATATGGAATTATAGTTGAGTAACGGTGAACACGCACCATAAGCAGACAGTTGGCAATGGACAAGGCCGAAGTGTCCAGTCCGTCAATAACGAAAGTCATTGCGTGCGAGGCCAATTCTTTGTCGCTGAGCTGCTTCTTCGCTTTGAGCGTCAGCAAATGATTCAAGAAATCTGGTCGATCGCCTTTGCTCGCTATGCGCATGCTGAATGCTTGCTTCATCAGATCGAAGAAGAAGTCCTCGCATTTTTTGGGAAAGAATTTCGCCTTGTAGATTTTGCTGATAAATGGAAAGAGGCCGGCCATGATGGAGTAGATCATGAAAATTGTATTGTCGCCGCTAAAAGCTTTGACGTTCTCCGCTATGGGTAGCGGATGATCGGTGAAGCTTTTCGCCTTAATGCCCAACACGCACTCGGCAACATTTTCGGCGGTAAAACGCAGCGCCAGCTAAAAACTCATATTCGTATTCATATTTAAAATTCATTTAATGATTTAATCGTTGTTATGCATCAGTTTACCTCCTTTCCGTTGAGGCCATTCTTGGGCGCCGTTTTTATTTGTGTGTCAATAAAATCGCAGAACTTGTGGCAAACCGACTGAATGACCGAGTAGGCAACCTTGATGCGTGTGCCAGTCAGACCGGGCGAGATCAGGGCGCGCTGTTCCTTCCACTCGGCGCCAGACAGCACGAACGGGTTGTTGCCAATGAGGGGATCCTTTTTCTTATCGGCCTTCAGTGAGAGATGCATTCATTTAGAATGAGTTAGGAATATGCATTGCTCAGATGAGTGTTATACCAATTTGGCAACATCGTTGTCCTGAAAATGCTTGAATGCGGTAACGAACACTGCGTGTGCCAGGGCCGGGTCCAGAATCAGCAGCTGCGGCGAGCGCATCAGAAAAACGCCCACAAAGCGCTCACTGTCCTTGTACTTCCTGCAGTCGAACGGGCAAACACAACAAGTTGGCATTAGTGGTAAAAGTGCTGGAACTGATTAGTCCAAATCTTACTTGTATATGTCGTTTATGTCGTCGGCAAAGTGTTGTCGCTGTGTAAAAATGCTGGGAAACGAGCCCAACAGCGGTTTGGGCTTCGGTGTGGTTACGCCGCGCTTGCGCCAATAATCAAAATTCCATGTTAGGAATACGTAAATCAAAGTGGGCACTGCAAGCAGCAGTGCCAAGGTCACCAATGAAATCATTGCACTGCCGCTGCTTTGATGCGCTGATCAACCAATTGAAGCCACTTGTTGATTTACTCGTAGCGTCGAAACAACAACCTACCGCCACGCTATTCTCACACAGACTGAATGCTAACAATTTATTCTATTTGACGGGAGAATAGCTCACAGTGGGAGCGTGTCGCTTGCAAAGAGTAATACAAATGAGACCGGCACATGGATGGGTGCACTTAATAACGCACAGTGTCGCGAGTCCATAGTAGCGAGGGACAAAAATAGAAGGAATAGTCGTGCGACAATAAAATTTTGTACATATGATTTTGTTATAAAGAGAAGTTATTACGCCAAAAATTACTTCAATCGCCCCACGGACACGCCCACCTCCCATACAAACCAAATACTAAGTTGACAGTATCTCGGAAACTATAAAAGATATATTGATGAAATTTGGTACAGCAACTCATATCATCAATATAACGATATATACAAAAAATGGATCAACGAAATCGATCAAACTACAAATGCGCTTGTAATAAAAAGAGGAAATATTACAAAAACTACAAATATCTGAGCATACTTATGCGCATCTAAGTAATTTCAAACCCAAATAGAAAATAATAATAAAATAATAATATTAAATTCAGTAAAGCATACATTTTCATTAAAAATTACAATTTGTTAATCTGTACTGCTAGGACAATCGGTTTCCGATGATGAATTATTCAAATCAAACCCTCTACATGTATTTTTGAAAAAATTTTAAATTAAATTTTTTTTAATATTGCATTATATCAGAGTTTCGGTTTTCATGTTTACCTTTAATTTTCCTATTAACTGATATAATTGGTTCTGCAGGCATTAACAAGTTTTGCTTCTTTTCGAAAGTTGCCTAAATTCGATGGCAAGCCACCCAGTATTACCGAAGCCTTCCATCGAATCTACCTTTTTTTTTGTAATTGTAATTTGCATACGTCACTGAAAATGTTGAATTTCTTAAAAACGTGCAAGTTTATGCAGCTAAAGTCCATGGTTTCTATTAATACAGTACAATCTCGATAATTCGGATACTCGCTAATACGGACAACGCGGTAATCCGGACACCCAATTGCTTTCTATTGTTGACTCTGTAATCCGGACACCACACATTTTATTTACCTCAAAAATCCGGGCACTCATTTTTATCTGCTTTTTATAAATTATAAAAGTTTAATCTAACTGTGTAAACTAAATCAAATATTAACAATGGCACCTATAGTTAAGAAAACACGTACAATCTTAACGATGGAAAAAAATTCTAAACAAATTAAGTCGAGGAAAGTCACTTCATCAACTGGCAGCGAAGTATAATGCAGGCAAATCTAGAATTTCTAAAAAAATTAAACAAAACTTCGCCAAATGAAAATTCCAAATTTCTTTCAAAATCACCAAAAATGTTCATAACATACATATGTATTAAAAATAAAATTTTAAGCAAAATAATTTTAGTTCAATAAAAAATACGTTTCATTGGTGTTCAGTAGTATTTTTATCGATTTTTTTTGTAATCTTGGTAATCCGGACTTTTCGATATTTCGGACAGTGCCTGGTTTTTAATTGTCCGGATTATCGAGATTATACTGTACATACTTTCAGCTATATTAAACTGTAAAATCTCGAAGTAGTAAGAAGTAGTTTTTTTAAAAAGCTTATCTAAAGTTTAATGACACTGTACTTTTAATCCTACGAATTGACGTTTCTTCAAGTAGCGGTACAAGGAATATGGAAAGCAAAATAAAAGAGGGAAAGCTTCCCCAGAGTTGCAAAAATAGTATATTTATAGAATATATTTACTTAACATAAGGTTCCATGGGAAATTTTTCAATAAGAGGCCTCGAACTTACATTCAACAAATTTCAATAATTTCTACCCAAGTCACCAACCTTCACAAAGTGCAAGTTTGGTGGCCTGCCATCGGTATATAAATTAATACTTTTTAAATCCGTTTTCACATTTTATTAAATTGAGGTATTTACTTAAGTACTACAAACTTATTTTTCTACATTTACGACATTCATTTTTTTAATTTTTGTCCCTACTCGCGACACTGTGTGAACCCCGTTCGGAGCGCTGCTGCAGGCAAGAGCGGGCGTAAGGGTTTTCTATTACAAATGCATATACATATTTGTGAACGTTTGTCTGTCTATTTGTCCAACTATATGTTGGTCTGGGATTCATATAAATAGCTTAGCATGTGGTATAGCTTTGGATCTTCAAGCCACTATATATTGAACTTTGGATTGGTTGTTTGGCTTCTACTGCAAGAAGAAGGAGCTTCGACAAAGTATTGTGCCATCTCCCTTAGATCTACAAGTACCATAGTGTTGAAATTGCTTACTTCCAGACAAATTTTAGACGAAAGTCTTTGCTTCATTCGAAAGTGGAACCTCTCTTTGACTGTTAATATTAAAAATTTAGTATCTGCTAAACTGATAAGCTGACTGATTACACAACTCAAGTGTCATGTTTCAGAACAATTTTGTCAATAAAACAAAAATTGTTTGCACGCTCGTTTCACTAAAATTTGCTCTATGTTGAGACTGAGCGGTCAATAAACGCATAGAATTTTTTATTAATTTATTTCTCTTTATGACTTGCTCTCTCTGACTTTGGAGAAATACATTTTGATTGCCGTTAGGGTGAGGCGGTTAATAGTTATTGAACCGTTTACTGCTCCGTTCAATAAAAAATAATAAACCACAAATTTATACGCAAGTTATGAACATTCGCATATTTATCTGAGAACATACATAGGTACATACTCGTATATAGCACCGTGCGACAGCATTTCTCACACTCTGAAAACTCCATATGTGCGTGAAACTAGAGACCAAACATAATAATACTGCGTACTCAGTTTTTCATTTCTACATCCTTTGTCCTTTTAAGAGGACATCAAAGTTTTGAAGGGGATACAAAATAAAAAAATAATATATAAAAAATACTTAACCTTATCTATTTATAAAAAAGGAAATGAAAAAGATCCTTTGAAATTTTTAATCCTTTATATCCTTGAAAATTTATAACGAATTTTTTTGAAAAGTAATTATGTTAGAATCCAAAATCTCCTTGATCACGTGTCAAAATTTCAATACTCTAACTTTATTGGTTCGATTAAAAAAAAGGCGGAAGCTGCAAGTCTAATGAAGTAGAAAAGTTCTAATTTATTTGCGTATCAGTATTTTAAATAATACATAGATACAAAATCAATGAAGCGAGAATAATTAAATTTTTACACGTCATCAAGGAGATTTTGGGTTTTAACATACTTACTTTTCAAGAAAATTCTATATAAATCTTCAAGGATATAAAGGTTTAAAATTTTCAAAGGACCTTTTTCATATCTTTTTTTACAAATTGATATAAAAAATTAATTTTATTTCAATTTTTGAGCCTTTTCTCTTTCATTTGATCGCCATATTTTAACGTGGTTAAGTATTTGTTAAATATTTTTTATTTTTTATCCCCTTAAAATTTTGAAGTCCTTTTAAAAGGACAAAGGATTTAGAATTGAAAAATTGAGTACGCAGTATTACTATATTTCGTCTCTAGTTTCACGCCCATATGGATTTTTTCCGGTGTGAAAATTTTTTTAATTTTTGTCGCACGGTGTAGTACATATAATTAAAAAAATTGTTCAGCTAGAAAAAATTTTGCACAATGTAATTTTAGAGAATACAAATATAAAACGAAGATTACAATTTCATGATTCTGAAGTTATTATTGTTTTACTAAAATTTCCGTAAATATTTTAATGCAAACACAAATCAATTTTCTTTTAATTGGCATTTAAATCTACGAAATTTAAATCTAGTTTCAGCAATTCTTAATGCCCAATCAATTCATTATCTTCGCTCAAAATTCAGCCATACACCACCATCCTGCAGTGCCAAAACACTTCTTGGATCCAAGCGATTTGTTGGCTTTGTTTTTCGATTGACGGTGACTTTAAAATGTTGCACTGCTGCCGAAATGGCTGCCTTAGCCTGCACCCGAGCAAAACGCATACCTATAAAAAACATGAAAGTTTAGTTAGAAATCGCATCCCTATAAGGATTCATTTCATTCGCTAATGCAGCCAACTAACCCAAACATGTTCGTGGTCCACTGCCAAAACCGATAAACATGCCCAAATCTCGAAACTTCCTGACGCCACCGTATTCTGGCAAAAATCGTTCCGGTCTAAACTCGTCCGGATTCTCATAGCAGCTGGGATCGTGATGATAGCTATAGATCGGCAACATTATCACATCATTCTTGTTCAGTTGCAATTTGCTGCCATCCTTTTTCGTGAACTGATAAGGTTCGGTGCAGACTCTGGTCGCTAGCAAGGCGGGCGGAAATATGCGCAGACTCTCTGAAATTAAAACAATGAAATTTTCCATTCTATTTTACTGATCCTCAGTCAATTGCAAATATATAAAACCATGAAAACAAGCATCCAAGTAAGGCAGCACATTCAGCTTCTCGAAGCTCAATTCGCCATTGGCGTCCACATGTTGTGTGATCTCTTCAAAGAGTTTCTGCTGTGCCTGCTGATTGCGTGCCAGCTGGAAGCAAGAATTATTTGTACAACACCAATTGGATGGTCAAAAAAACTTGTACGTTACATGACTGGTGCTTTGACTTTAGTTTCGTACTCACCAAAAGCAAACAGTGCGAAATGGCCACAGCCGAAGTGTCCAGTCCGTCGAGCAGAAAAGTCATGGTGAGTGAGGCCAATTCGTTGTCGCTCAGCTGCTCCTTCGCCATTACTGTTAGCAAATGATTCATGAAATCCTCACGTTTCAATTTGCTGGCTATTCGCATGCTGTAGGCTTGTTTCATTAGCACAAAGAAAAACTCCTCACTATTGCGGGGAAAAATTTTGGCCTTGTACAGTTTGGACAGACGTGGAAAGAGGCCAGTCGCCACGGAATACAGTTTGAAGACAGTATTGCTGGCACTCAGCAGTTTGACATTGTCCGCTATGGGTAGCGGGTGATTGCTGAAACTGTTCGCCTTAATGCCCAGCACACAGTCGGCAACAATTTCTGCCGTAAAACGCAGTGCGAGCTAAACGTTTAATTCGAGATTTATTGCCAATTATAGTCGTTGCCATGTGGGCAGCTCACCTCTTTGCCATTAAGGCCACGCTTGGGCGCAATTCTCAGCTGTTCGTCGATGTGCTGGCAGAAGCTGTGGCACACCGCTTGCATGACGGGGTAGACTGCTTTTATGCGACTCCAGCTCAGGCCGACCGCTAGCAAAGTGCGCTGCTTCTTCCACTCGGCGCCAGCGAGCACAAACGGATTGTTGGCCAGCAGTAGATCCTTGCGGCGATCGATCTGCAGTTGCATACATTAAGTTTGAATGGCTAAGCAATGGAAGCGTCAAGTTGGCTGTAATGTTACCACTTTGGCCATGTGATTTTCTTGAAAGTGCTTGAAAGCGCTGACAAACACTTCGTGCGCCAAGTCCGGATCCAAAATCAACAGCTGTGGCTGTCGCATTAGAAAAACGCCCACAAAACGTTCGGTGCTTCTGTATTGTCTACATTCATAAACGAGGTTATGTACGAAAACTTAAGAGTTACAATAAAGTTTGAAACTTTGAAAGCATTTCGACTGATTTCTAATGAGGTCACTGTGCTTCATTTAGCGGAGACAAAAAAAAAGATACTTTTCATCTTCTTCTTATAAAAAAAACTTAACTTCTTGTGTGTGATCAGTGTTTGCGAAAACGGTTCATTCTTTCGGCAAAATTTTTTCGTATGTGATAGAAGACGTTAATGCGGTGGTTTATAGCGATATTACATGTTTGTACGGCAGGTGGGCGTGGCACCTCCCATACAACCTAAATTTTTAATATGGTATATCTTCGGAATTATAAGTCGGACAGCATTGAAATTTAGTACAGTGTCATGGCGTAAACGTGTCATTCCACCGGTAAAATTTAATGGGCGTTGGACAAGGGGCGTGGCACTTTTTAAATTCCGGTGTAACTTTTGAACTATAGCATTCACATCAATGACACTCGGTTCAAACTTACGATTTAGTCGTGTCGTTCGACGGGGAATGGGGTGGGTTTTTGACAAGGGGGCGTGGCACCGCCCATACAACTCAATTCTTTAATATGGAATATCTTCAGAATTATAAGTCGGACAGCATTGAAATTTTGTACAGCGTCATGACATAGACGTGTCGTTCATCCGGTTGAATTTAATGGGTCTTGGACAAGGGGCGTGGCACCTTTTAAATTCCGGTGGAACTATAGCGTTCACATCAATGACACTCGGTACAAATTTACGATTTAGTCGTGTCCTTCGGCAGGGGGAATAAGGTGGATTCTGGACAAGAGGCGTGGCACCGCCCATACAACTCAGTTCTTTAATATGGAATCCCCGCGGAATCGTTAGCCGTACAGCATTGAAAGTTGGTGTACCGTCGTCTCATAGATGTGTCATTCTGCTGATGAGGTTTGATGGGCGTTTGACAAGGGGTGTGGCACATTTTTTATGACCTAAGATTTCAGCAGAACTGTAAGTCGCACATCAATGAAACTTGGTACGGGACAAGGGGGCGTTGTACCGCCTCCATTTTTTTACACATAGATTGTTTATCCTGACTGACTGACTGATTGATTGATTGATTTATCATCGCCCAGCCCAAACCGCTGAAGCTACAAACATGAATTTTGGACTGTAGGTACATCTTGAAGAATGGATCTTCGCCAAGACGGGATTTTTTGAAATTCGGGGTCAAAAAGGCAAAACATGGGTTAAAGTGTTGTATGAAGAAACGTGATTTAATAAACATATTCAATTTGAACTTCCTGAAAATATTCTAGATCAAAACTTATTCGACACGTATTTTATAATTTTTCGAAAATCAAAATTTGACTGGCCTAACAATGGGTTAAGGTTTATTTACGGAAAGACTCCGAAACAAACAACACGAACCGATGGACCTATTGACTTCAACAATTGTAAAAATAATTGAAATAAATAAAATTAGACACGTGTTTCGCATTATTTTTAAAATCGAAATCTAACTGGATCAACGACGGGTTAAAAGTATGCATGGAGAAACAAATTTTTTTGAGTCTTTTGACTTCAAACTTGGTGAAAGTACTTCAAATGTAAAATTACTCGATATGTGTGTTTCATTTTTCCGAATATTAAAATCGGACGGGGTCAGCAACGGGTTAAAAGTTTGTATGGAGAAACTGTGACAAATATGAATTAATGGGCCCATTGACATCAAACTTGGTGAAAGTACTTTTAGTGAGAAATAATTTGACACGTGCTTTTCACTTTTTTGAAAATCAAAATCTAACGGAGTCACCAATGGGTTAACAGTTTGTATGGAGAAACAAGATTTATTGGACGTTCTGACTTCAAACTTATCAAAAGCACTCCAATCGGGAAATAATAAAAACGTGCTTTTAATTTTTTTGAAAATCGAAATTTACCATGGTAAACCAAGGGTTAAGAATTTGTTTGGAGTAAATGTGAAACACATGATTTAATGGGCCTTCTGACTTCAAAATTTGTAAAACACTCGAAATCAAAGATAGTTAGACACATGTTTTTTTTTTTAAATCAAAATCTGATGGGCTCATTGTTGTTAAGAATTCGTATCGGGGGAAACAGGAGAGCTTGCGTGCAAAGCCGCAGGGCCCAGCTAGTTTATAAATAAAAAAAATAACAAAGAAATGAATCAAGCATTGTACAAAATTTCTCACTTTTTAAATGCTGACTTTTGCTTTACTTTTTTGTAATGAATCGTTTTTGTGATTACGTGATTGAGAAATCAGTCGATTTGCTGTTTACTTGTATATTTATTTTTCTGATAATAAATAAATAAAATAAATACTTGTATATCTCGTTCATGTCGTCTGCAAAATGTTGTCGCTGTACGAACGAGTTCGGAAATGAGCCCAACAGCGGCAAAGGCTTTGAAAATTTGACGCCGCGCTTCAACCAGTAATCGAAATTCCATGTTAGAAACCAATAAATCAAAGTGGGTACTGCTAGCAACAGCGCCAGGGTCACCAGTGAAATCATGGTGGAGTTTATTTCTCTTCCTTTAAGTTGGTATATACAATTTCAAGTTCCTTTCTTTAAGTCTCACGGAATAATTCTAGATTATTTATTTTAAGTTAGTGTAAAAAATTTAATGATTTTGTGTTTAAATTTGATTTGATATGATTTCTTTTAGTTAAAAAAATGTTAGATAACTTCACGACATCTGAAATATTAGACCTGTTGGCACAGTGTGCTTAGGCAAACTGAATAACGTTTTAATACGGATATCATTACAACATCCTTTGCTTTTGTCTGGTATATGACTTCTAACATTACTAGCCACTATATAAACGAGTATATAGTGCACGCCGATTCAACCACTTATTGTCAATTACTTCTCTATATATAATAATTTTACTAAGAAATAGCAGATAATAGTTAATGGAAACTGTAATAAGTTATTTCATTATGGAAATCGAGTTGTAATGAGCCATTTTTAGTACAGACACCAGACGACAACTTGTCACTGACTCAGCCGTGATTTTCTTTCAACATTCCATATTTTCATTTACATTTTTGAAGGATTCATGAATATTCATTATAGGGACCAGTGGTTCCGTACGAAACTTTTGAATCAAACACCATTTAAAAACATATTTGATACCCGCAGTTTTTTTTATTACAAAACAGATATTTGATGGTTTGAACCGCCAGAATCTCTCGTACGTGTTTCACTATAACATTGTTAGATTTAGTGTGGAGCTGGATCTCAGTTTCCAAGTTGATTGTCGTAGGTAGGGAGGTAAGTTAAGTGGTCGAACTTGCCGAAGATGAGAGCTACCTGGTGGCTCTGGTAAAATCTTCTCTACGCAGCTAAAGATGTGCTGTCCTAAGAATAGAAGCTGCGTTTTTGCAAGTGCGGGGCAAGAAGGAGCTGCAGTTTTCCTCTAGAGGATTTGTTTAGTAAAACCAATTGCCTGTATCTGCTCTGGAGGATCTTTCTTGTTGTCGTTAACACTAGAAAGACCACTATATCCACTGATATCTCGACAACTGCACATCGGATTTGGCTAATTGTAATTGTAGAACCCTAAATGTAGAACTAATTGTAGAACCCGATAAAAAAATAAAAGTCATCAAAGCAAAAGTTGATAGAAATACTAAAGAAAGTACAGATATGTATTTAAAAATGAGAAACCTTCAAACCTTGGATTGTAAGGTTTTGTTTTACTAGCTGACTAGATTCATGGCTTGAAATATTTAAATAACAAATTGCGAAGGCTTGTGCTGTAAAAAATATTAATTCTTTGAATAAATACTTTATTATTAATTTTAAAATGAACTGAACTCTTCTATCTAAATTCTATCTAAATTTATGATTATTCCTAAATTTTTAAGACCATCTTGTAATTGTCTGGTTTGTATGTTTTAATTTTTGTTTTTATTATATTTTACCATTTCAATTCAATCTCCTCCCTAGTAGCAATGTACACATCGGTATTTGAGTTAAAAATAATATTTTTGCATCGCGTGTCCGCTGGGAGCGCAATTGAAATTTGTGTGCTTAATGCATTGAATTATCAATTATGTACGATTCGTAAAACGCTACGTTCAGATTTTATCCACACATCGAACAAATGCTGTGACAGTGTTACGTGCACCGCATACTAACTCGAGTAAGCACCCTGTCGGACCTGAGACAACTGGTTCCCAAAATTCATTGGTTTTTCAACTGGTTTTTTGTAAGTAAATTGGACAACTAGTTGTCCAAGTAGCTGTCAGTGAATGCAGAAGTCAGTCAGTTCGCGTCTAATCGTTCACGTTCTGTGTGCGCGTTCATAGGCGAGAAGAGACATGAAAATACGAAACGAAAGACGAAACAGAGGTGAAATAATCAACAAAATTCTGTTACGGCTGATCTTGCGATACTTTTGTTACAACAACAACGTAGAAATGTTTGCATTTTGCGAAGTTTCTGTTTCCATATGACTCGAAGTTCGCTCGATTTGCACGTTTTATCTTGAATGATTTCAACGAATTGCAGCAGCAGTCGAATGGTATGTATTAATAAATGTATGTAATTATGTTTATGTAATTATTTATTAATATCTATATTTATTTTTTTATTAATTGCAGGCGAAGTCAGGATGTTGTATTGCGTCAGACCCCAAACAGTTTCGACAGAAGTGTGTCAACAAGTCGAATTTCATCTTTACGTGCACCAATATTTTTTTTATTCGTGATGAATTTTTGTTGTTTTAAAAGTAAAATTAATATTCAAAAATTTCAATGAATTATTTTCCTTTACAAAAATCAACTGGTTAGAAAACTAATCCAGAATAAACTAGTTTGCAAACTAGTCGCTTCACAACTGGTTTGAAAACTGTTTTACTTCGGACTAACCTTGGACTAGTTGCGAATGGATGCAGACGGGGACAATCGACTGTCGCCTAGGACACCGCCATGTTAAAAGGGTGAGTTTGCTCTAAGAAAACGAGTCGGTTCTGAGGTCAGTTATGACTGACAAGCAACCAGTTGAAAAACTACTTTTGGACCAGTCCGATTTCCTACAGGGCATTATAGAAGTTGATTAGACAACACACACAGAGAACGAAGGCAGAACAGGGAAATAGAGAGAGAGAGAGAGAAAGTAAGAGACTTGAAACTAATGTCAATATAAGAAAGCAAAAAACGATTGTTGGAAACTATTTATTAAATACAACTTAAATCACTTAAATTTGTAAAGTACTCGTCTCGTACACTCTCATAAAAATGAGTGCCAATGAATGGTTTTATATGATGGATACGTAGACGTATTATATTATTTAGAATTATTGTGTAGGTGCAAACATTTCAACACAGAATTTGAAACTGTGAAACCTAAATTGGAGCGTTGAGCGTTGCGTTTTCTGACGCAACGCTCTCGCTCAGTGCGGCATACCGAAATTGAAGCGTTGCGTTGGGATTGTAAAAATCATGAAATGTAAAAAAATATCTGTTAAGTTGCCAAAAAAAAACAACAAATTATTATTATTTTGCAAAACTTAGCTCTTATTTGAATAAATTCCTCACAATTTAACACTAGAATGCCCGAAAATCTGACCTACCTAAAATGCCCATAGGTAGTCATTTTGACTACCATATTGTTTACTGACTTTTTTTTTTTTAATTTTATTGGTTTTCAAGTAGCAAATATGAATAAATGCACATTATATTAAATTAAAATAAGTACTCCATTTTTATTTTTTATGGTTTACAAAGAAAATTCACTAAAATATAATGGCGTACTTTACACATCAATGGGATAAAATGGAATGAAACTTGGAATTTGGAATTTGTGAATAAATTTTGTGAGTGAATTTTTGATCGAAAAACTTGGGGATTGTCACAGCCTACTATGATATTTTTTTTTAATATTTGCAATTATTTGAAATTTTCATATTTCGCAATTGAAGATGCATATTTGTCTTTTTATCAGTAAGATTTGCTGAAAATTGTATATAGGTAGTCAAAATGACTACATTTGGGCATTTGAGGTAAATTTTGCAAAATTGGGGTAAACAATTTTTTGACAATATTTTTAATTTATTTATTCCATTTAGCTTTAAAAACTAATAAAAGTCACGTAAATCAAATCAAATATAAATTACAGGCGTTTTTGTTAGTCGCAACCAACTTCAACCGCTAACGCCTTGTCAAAATTGAAATTGTTTGGGCATGAAGCAATTTTGACAGTTACTTGCCGCTACAGCGGCCCATACACGATACAATCTGGTCGTGCGACCAGTCGTGGCGATTTCCGACACAACTCGTTCGCCCAACTTCATTTTTCTCATAAATTTTGTTGAGTGCAGACGCAATGACAAACGAAATAATTGCGCTTCTGATCATCAATGACATTATAGAAGAGGAAGAGAGCAGTGGAAATTCAAAATTCAAACGCAGTGTTTTCTTAAACGCAGTGTCCGTGGAAATATTCTCTAATTCATCGTTCGAATTTTCATTTTGGTGAATTTTTTTCAGCTTATTCATCTTGACGCCCTCAATAGTACCATTGGGATCAATTTTTTTATGGGCTGTCAAAAGTTTTTCATGTGCGTTATGACGAAAACTTTTATTTTTGTATTTTCCACATTTGCTGTTCCATAGTTCCAGCAAATTTCGATAAGCTTCGATAAAATCGCTCCACTTTTCGTTGCGCTCGTCCATTTCGTTCGCAACGCACAAAAGCTGAAACACGAATGAACTCAGAAAATTGTACAACATACCCATACACGTTGCGACCACTCACACAACACGACCGAAATATAAAAAATATTTTGATTTTCATACAACCGGTTGTGCGACTGCACGACGTACAACTGCGCTACACACGATGCGATTTTGTATACAACTTTGTCCAGTTGTACAACGAATCGCAACGTGTATGGGCCGCATAACCCTCCAATTTAGGTTTGACTGTTACTTGACTTTCCATGCAGCTTAAAGTGATGTGTACATGTATATAAAAATGAAACGTGGTCCGTTCGACTGCTTATAACTTGAAAACGACTGGACCAACTTGGATACTTACTTCGGCGGGTTTGTTTGAAATTGTTACGTGAAGGTTTATAAAAAAAGAAAAGTCGGGAAAACGGGGCGTGGCACCACAAGAATACATTTTTAGACAATAACTTTGGAACCATAAGTCACACATCAATTAAATTTGGTACAAACTTACTATTTAATCATGTCCTTCAATAGAGGGAATGGGGTGGGTATTGAACAAAGGGGTGTGGCACCGCCCATACAACTCCAATCTTTTAAATGGAATAGCTTCGGAATTGTAAGTCGCACAGCATTGAAATTTGATGTACCGTCGTTTCATAGATGTGTCATTCTACTGTTAAAATTGTATGGGCGTTGAACAAGGGGCGTGGCACATTTTTTATGCAGCAGAACTGTAAGTCGTACATCAATGAAACTTGGTATGAACCTACCAGTTAATCATATCTTTCGGCAGAGGGAATGGGGCGGGTATTTAACAAGGGGGCGTGGCACCGCCCATACAATTCATTTCTTTTAAATGAAATTGCTTCGGAATTGTAAGTCGCACAACATTGAAAGTTAGTGAAGCGTCGCCTCATAGATGTGTTATTCTACTGTTAAAATTTTATGGGCGTTGGACAAGGGGCGTGGCACATTTGTTTGATCCAAACTATCCGCATTTTGGAACTGTTAGTCGCACATCAATGAAACTTAGTACGAATTTACCATTTAGTCATATCTTTCCACAGAGGGAATGGGGCGGGTATTTAACAAGGGGGCGTGGCTTCGCCCATACAACTCTAATATTTTATATGGAATAGCTTCGGAATTGTAAGTCGCACAGCATTGAAATTTGGTATGACATCCTCTTACAGAAGTGTCATTCTACTGTTAAATTTTGATGGGCGTTGGACAACGGGCGGGGCACATTTGTTTGACCCAAACTATCCGCATAATTTTGAAACTGTTCGTCGCACATCAATGAAACTTAGTACGAATTTACATATCTTTCCACAGAGGGAATGGGGCGGGTATTTAACAAGGGGGCGTGGCTTCGCCCATACAACTCTAATATTTTATATGGAATAGCTTCGGAATTGTAAGCCGCACAGTATTGAAATTTGGTGTACTGTCGTTTCATAGATGTGTCATTCTACTGATGAGCGTTGATTTGATTTGATCGGCGTTGGTCAAGGGGCGTGGCACATTTTTTATGATCCAACAGTTATGCAGTACACACACACACATCAGTGAAACTTGCTACGAACTTTCCACTTAGTAGCACAATTCGACTAGAAGAAAGTTGTGAGCATTGCACAAGGGGGCGTGGTACCGCCTCCATTTTTATATACATAGATTGTTTGTCCTGACTGACTGAATGACTGATTGATTGATTGATTCATCATCGCTCAGCCCAAAAAGCTGAAGCTACAAACATGAAATTTGAACTGTAGGTACATCTTGAAAAATGAACCTCCGCTTTGAAAATCGGTGTGTAATGGGGTAAAACATGTGTTAAGGTGTTGTATGAAGAAAAATGATTTAAGAGACATATTGACTTCGAACTTCCTGAAAATACTCTAAGTCAAAAATAATTCGACACGTATTTTATAATTTTTCGAAAATCAAAATTTATCTGGACCAACAATGGGTTAAGATTTGTTTAAGGGTAGACTCGAAAAAAACATGAGCCGATAGGCCTATTGACTTCAAAAATTGTAAAAATACTTGAAATAAAAAAAAATTGGACACGCGTTTCTCATTATTTTCAAAATCGAAATCTAACTGAATCAATGACGGGTTAAAAGTATGTATGGAAAAACACATTTTTTTGAGCCTTTTGACTTCAAACTTGGTGAAAGTACTTCAAATGTAAAATAACTCGATACGTGTTTTTCATTTTTTCCGAATATTAAAATCGGACGGGGTCAGCGACCGGTTAAAAGTTTGTATGGCGAAACTGTAAAAAACATGAATTAATGGGGCCACTGACTTCAAACTTTGTGAAAGTACTCTTAGTGAGAAATATTTTGACATGTGTTTTTAACTTTTTTGAAAATCAAAAGCTAACGGGGTCAACAATGGGTTAACAGTTTGTATGGAGAAACACGATTTATTGGTCCTTTTGACTTCAAACTTAGACAAAAAGCAATTCTATCGGGAAATAATTAAAATGTACTTTTAATTTTTGGAATATCGAAATCTACCGTGATAAACTAAGGGTTAAGAATTTGTTTAGGGTAAATGTGAAAACTCATGATTTAAAGGGCTTTTGACTTCAAAAGTTTTGGAAATACTTGACATCAAAGATAATAGACATATGTTTTTTTTAATCAAAATCTAACGGGGTCAACATTGGGTTCAGAATTTGAATCGGGTGAAACAAGAGAGCTTGCGTGCGAAGCCGCGGGGCCCAGCTAGTGAATATATATTTTCTTAAATATGCATATTTAAGTATATTTCTAGGTGTGGTATGTCAAATATAATATTTAATAATTGTTATATAGTGGAGTAAAGCGTTGCTATAGTCAGCTGGTACTCGTAAATTGGTTGAGTTAGGTTAGGTTAGGTCCGCTCGGAAGATAGCAAAACCAACTTAACCCAGACCTCCATTGAGGTCCATAGTGCGCCGAGCATTTCATTAGTGACGCAAACAACGATTTTTTAATTTATATACATTTTAAAACAGTCATTGGAGCATTTAAAGATAAATCAGCTAAAGAATCAAGGAAATATTGTAAATTTTCCTATCAGCTTTCAGGTTGAAAGATAGGAAAAATTGTGCATTTGAATTTTTTTAATTTTTTTAAACTGCTGCTCTATGTGGCACAAAGTTGGAAGCTGGACATTGCGACAAAAAAATCTGGTTTTAGCTGTCTTTGATGGAACATTGAAAAGTTAGAAAAAGTAAGCTTTCGCGTTTTCGATTTTATGAAAATCTGCCAGTATTACCCAACTTAAATTGACCACACTAACTCTGACTTACGCCACACAGTGGCTGATTCTGCCGACGTAGGTTGCAAAAGTCGATTTTGTCATGTTCGATTTGGGGGAAACTGTTATACTTGTCCGATAGATAAATGCTTGGACCTAAGAAATCCGAAAACCTTAACTAAATTGGGCAAATAGTTTTGCTTGTAGAGTCCGTCAAAGTTGAGCAATTTTTAGAGTGTGAAATAATATCAGCAATTTGCACTTTTTCGGCAAAGCTGAAGTTTTAAAATACGGAAAAGAGGAAATTGATTGAAACTTTTTGCTCCAGCATCGTAAAAGTAGACATTTGTAGTAAATAATTAAATATAGAAAAAAAAAGTTGGTTGTTGTTGTTGTCTTTTCATAGGCACTCACTTGAAGCACTGTTTTTATCACTCTTTTTGAACTTTCGATAGACTTTCAAAAAAAAGGCCATACTTGCCACGGTTCCGTCTTTGGGAAAATGGTTTAAGATGTGATACAAGCTTGCAACTCCATATTAAGTCGACTTTTTTTTTGGCGTATATTGCTGTAAGCTCGAAGTAAAGAGTACTTTTGCTGGATGCGCAGTTCGCACGTACGAAAAACAAGTTGGCTTTCATTTCCGGCAATCAGCTATCATGTATCCTTCGATGTAATGTGTTTGTTTTTAATAAAATACTAACACTGGTTCTGGCACAGGGGCGTAGCCAGAACTTGGTCATGGGGGGGGGGGCGGGGGGTTTTAAAAAAATGTTTTGCCAGTTTAGTATTACATGTTTTTTAAAGTAAAGTGCACTTTCCAAATAAGGCATTTTGTTGTGGCTTATGTGACTTAATGCATTAAAAAATAAATTTTTCCCCTGATTTTTAGTAAAAATTTCATGAAATTTGGTGGACTGAAAGCGAAGTTATTGCATCTGAAGTGGAAGTATGTTTGTGTCATCGTACAAAAATGTGCATCGAACAAAGATCCAATATTAACTATTGTTTTAAAAATGTTTAAACTTTAACCGAAGCATTTAAATTGATGGACCAAGTTTATGATGATTTTTGTTTATACCGTGGTGGAGTTCATAAGTGGTAAAAGCGATTTAAAAACGATTGTCAGAACATAAATGATGACCAAAGTGTTAGCCAACTGAATCCGCGATCACCGTAGATCAAAACTGGGCGGTAATTCATAAAAGATAAGCCAAAATCTTCATTAAAATTCTTGAAATTGGATTTAACCTTCGCTTTACTTATACCCACCCGGGTGATCTTTTTAATATTCATGTTTAATATCTGCACAAATTTGAAGTTAATTTTCAATAACATGAAAAAAAAAATTTTTTCGGAAATTTCATGTTCATGTTTAAACTTGAATTTTCTCATTTTTTATACAAATGTACCTGGGTGATCCCAGGCGCTTTCGCTACCATTTTGATTAAAACACACGATACATTTTTTCTTGCGTACCTCATTATGTGTTCAATAAACCCTCTGGAAAGAAATCTTTTAATATTTTCATAGTCTCAAAATAAATCATTAAAGTTAGGCCTTTTTCGAAATACGAACTATCGCCAGAGAAAGATACTAAATACTGAGGTATGAAAAAAATTTATAAATTATTATATATTTATTGTGAGTTTTACTCAAAATAGCGGCGGAAGTGCCTCGGATCATCTTTAGTAAGGCGAAGGTTAAGCATCTCAATAGCATAAATTTATTGCATTTTAACTGAACATTTGGCTATCGAAGGATGCCATCCCATCTATTGACACTTGTTTTGACTGTTTTTTGTTTTCACATGATGTGGCACCGTGCGAATTTCACCTTTTCAAAGAATGCATTTGCCGATGAAAAAAACGAATTAGTTTCGGTAAAAAAGGGTTTTGTTAATATTCTTTTAAATATTTAAAGATGAAAAGACCTTTTTGCTAACGTGGGAACGTACATAAATACGATGCATAGTGATTGAAAATGTTGAGAAATTATAGGCTATGGGGGGGGAGGTTCTGACACCCTAAGCCCCCCCTTGGCTACGCCCCTGGTCTGGCATAAATTTTTTTTTTTTAATTTGAGCAAAACTCAGTCAAAACGCCATTAGTCTGTGAGTTGAACCGCGCCAATGAAACAATTAGTTATTGAAAAACAAAAAGCAGACTTATAAGTATCTATGTGCTCTGTCTAAAACTTAGTTATGTGTCTGGGCTGTTCAAAAATCCCACAACGCGGGAAAACCTAACAACTGTTTAGGTACCTGCTAGTACTAGAAGCTTAGTACCTGCTATTTGAATGCATATGCAAATCCTACTTATAAATAAAGGAGTTTGGAGTAAGTGAAGTTAGTTTCGAATTTAATTTGAACTAAACATCACTTCAACTCCGCCACTGCAACTAAACCAAAGAAGAAGCCCAAAGATGTTTTTGAAAAATTCGAAGCTGTTTCAAATATTTACTATTTCGAAGACAAAGGAGAAGTTTGTTCTGGATGTCACTAAAGAAATTGGTTACGTCGAAGGAAGTTTGCCTGCAGCCAACATATCTCTGACTAAAGAGAAGATAGCCAGGACTTATCGCACTACAAAGTTGAAATGGATTGCGGCAAACCGTACCAAATTCAATTTTGTCCAGAATAATGAGGAGTGGTTGGAAAAAACATTTTACTTCGATGCAGGAGATGCATGTCCATCGACATAAAAGGCGGCAAAAGGAAGGCCGAAAAAGTCAATTCAGGACTGTGCGTCATTTAATAAAAAAGGAAGCTTATGGAGGCAACGGAAACAATAACTACCACCCACCTGTCAGAAGCTTTGATCATAAAATAAAATAAGGATCAGGAGAAAATGAAAGGCGTTATAGTGGAAGCAGTTTTACCAGCAAGCCCGGGTCGTGTTAAAAGAATAAAAAACAGTATTCCCACCCCACCCAATGTGCTACCCATCAAATATAGTCATAATAAAACTTTAGTACTGTTTTTGTCCAAAGAAAAATTGACTTTTTATGTAAATTTTTCGAATTGTGGTTCTAATTTTGAAAGCGAAATTTATTAATTTTTATCTTTAAATTTGACTCTTTCAGCTTATTTCTTAAATTTCTTATTACTTTTCATCTTTTTTAATGCATTTTCATTAATTTTGCAACTAAAACTTATCATTGTTGCTCGCATTATTCTTATTTACAGTAAGCCGAACTTTGACAAAGTATTACGTAGCACCCTGTACTTCGATTGAGTTTATTTTTGAGAATACAATAGCCTGATGAATTTCTAATCAGCAGCAAAATTTCCAATTATCTCTATTCGTTCAGGAGTTATTAATTGCAACCTGAAATGACAAATTGAGCCACTGTGCGCCGTTCAACATTGACATTGTCGCGGACACTCAATTTATACAATAAACAAAATTTGAAGTATACATAAGTACATACATGCACAAATTGATAACAACAATTTACATGATGCCCTCTTGTTTGTTGACTTTATATTTATCAGTGCTTCGCATTTGACTTTTCAGTCTGTGCGCGGACAGTCAATTGAGCGCTCGTTAAGTGAGTTCGCACTCGTCATAGTTCACCAAATACGCGAAATTTTAAAAACAATTCCAAGTTTTAAAACAATTCTAAGCTCGAAGCTGTGCCGCAAACCTAACTAGACGCGACCGATTTTCAGCGTTAAGTTGTAAACCAAATACGACACAAATATGACGTTTGCTGGCGTGGTGACGCTGGCGCTGATCGGCGCTATTGTGGGTCTGCTCTATTTGTTTCTAACATGGAATTTAAGTTACTGGCGAAAACGCGGTGTACGCGAAGTTAAATCGTATCCATTGTTTGGTTCATTTCCCAGCGCTTTTACCAAAAAACGCAACATGATCTACGATGTTGTTGACATTTTCAGGTACACAAACAGATGTTGGTGAAAAGTATTTTTTAATAAAGTTGTGGTCTCTAGATAAATCGAATTAAAGGGGGCTAGTTGCGACCAAAGTTGTGGGCATTGACCTTTGCTTTGAAATGCCAACCAAAACGTTGGTTCGTTCCGTTGGTCGAAGATCAAAAATTTCCAAATATAAATAAATGTGTATACTTGGATATTAAATGTTTTCGATAACTACCTAAACAAGAAAAAACCAAGAAAAAATTGCAAAGAATTGCAATTACTATTTAAGACAGAAAACAGATTTCAGCAGGAGATCTTCTGCTTGTGATATTTGAATATATTGCACACTAAATACACAAAAGATTCACAACTCTAAAGCCTCTAAATCTCAGGAGAGGCAAAAAATTGTTCATAACACTGTGCGGCAAAAATCAAAAATTTTCAAAACACACGAAAAAATCGATATACAGGGTTTTCCAACAAGAGGTGTTATTTTGGTATTCAAAGAAAAATTCCATTTTTTGAGATAAATGATCGGATGTTTATTTCATAATAAAGAGGAAGGTATGCCGTTAATAATGAAAAACAACATCAGCCAAATGGCCACCACGACCACGCTTACAGGACCATATCCTTTTCATGAAATTTTCCATAACCAAATCGCAAAGTGGCTGCCCTATATCCTCGATAGCCTCATGAATTCTATCTTTGAGGTCTTCACGTGGCCCCAAAGGAAGAAGTCGCAAGGTGTTAAATCACAAGATCTCGGTGGCCAATTGTGATCACCTCTTCCAGAGATAACACGGTCCGGAAACTTTCCCCCTAAAAGCGCAATGGTTTCGTTGCTTGTGTGGCACGTAGCGCCGTCTTGTTGAAAGTAAACGTTGTCCAGATCAATACCATCCAACTCCGACCATAAAATATCATTAATCATCTCTCGATAGCGCAATCCATTCACCGTAACTGTTGATCCAACCTCATTTTCGAAAAAGTAAGGTCCAATGACCTCGCCGGACCATAAACCGCACCAAACAGTCACACGTTGAGGATGGAGAGGCTTCTCAACAATAACTCTTGGGTTTTCCGAGCCCCAGATGCGACAATTTTGCTTGTTGACGTAGCCACCGAGGTGGAAATGGGCCTCATCAGTCAAGATGATTTTTCGATGGAATTCCGGATCATTTTCATGCATTTCAAGGACCCAATCAGCAAAGACACGACGTTGTTGATGATCGGTCGGCTTGAGTTCTTATGTTAACTGAACTTTATAAGCCTTAAGACCCAAGTCTTTGTGCAAAATACGGTGTAATGACGTTTTTGGAATGCTCAATTCCAAAGAACGACGAGGAATCGACAAACCTGGGTTTTCTTCAACACTTTGGGCTACAGCAGCAATATTCTCAGTTGTTCTTGAGCAACGTGCACGGGTTTTATTCTTTACATCACTAACTTGTCCCAACAGCTCGAATTTTTCCACCAATTTCTGTATTGCGGTCCGACAAGGTGCTTCACGACGACCCAAAAATGCTTTAGTTTTGCGAACTGTGACTGCAAGATTTTCACCATTTTTGTAGTGAATTTTAATAATTTCAATGCGTTGTTGAAGCGTGTATCGTTCCATTTTTAGTAATGGCGTAGTTTCTACTTGTCAAATGTCAAAGAATAAAAGCTTCAAAAGTGACAGCTACCGAAATACCGGGTGATTCAAAATAACACCTCTTGCTGGAAAACCCTATACTTACTCGCGAAACTAGGGGAGAAGGGTAGTAAAACTGCATTTTTAGTTTTTCTCTCAGACGTCAGGATTTTTTTAAAAGGACTTTGAAATTTCAAGGACATGTTTATTTTAAAAAATTATTTTAAAAATTGAGCGCATTGTAGAATAACAATATGGGTATCAAATGAATGAAAAGAATCCTTAGAATCTTAGAAAATGTAATGTTTTGGTGCAAAAGGACGAAGAGGTATTTTTTTAATTTTGAAAATTTCGATTTTGGAATATTTGGAGTCGTTTATATTGTATTTAGTGCTCGTTCGTCCTTCAACTAAATGGAACTTTCGAAAGAATTTATATATTAATAAAACAGACATTGGTATGAAGTTTTGCTGGAGCTCCCACTAAGAAATTAGTATAATTTTAAAGTGATATGCACAATTTTTACAGATTGTCTTTAAGTTTTCCGAAAGGAAAAGTTTTTCTCAATTTATGTCCATTGCAGAAAATACAAGAGTGAACACAACTTTGTGGGCGTCTTTACCACACGTGCTCCACAACTTCTCATATTGAAGCCCGAATATGTGCATCGGGTGTATGTGACCGATTTTAAAAGTTTTCACGACAATGAAATGTCCGAATTTGTAAGTAACTTGCTTGTGCTAAAATGAAACATTAAACATGTGTGCAACTGAGGCAAATTCTCCTTGCAAAGGTGGATGAGAAGAAGGATCTAATACTGTCCAATAATCCATTTACGCTGACGGGCGACACGTGGAAGGAGCGACGTTTCGAAATTGTGCCAGGAATGACGCCAAATCGTGTATGTAAATGTTTTGTGTTGTTTCCAACATATCAAACAGTGAAATGAAAACTGTATTAAAAAACATTTCATTATCTACAGATTAAGAATGTGTACCCTGTATCGCTGGAGGTGTGCAATCGTCTTAGCACTTATCTGAAGCAACAGTCCAAAATGGCTGGAAAGGATGGCATCGACGTGATCGATGTTAGCACAAATATTCACCTCAAAATATAAATCATTTACAAATAATATTTTCACCAATATTTCAGTGCTGCTATCGCTACACATCGGAAGTGGTGAGCGACTGTATTTTGGGCATCAAAGCGGACAGCTTCACCGATCATCCGGCTCCCATACTCAATCAGAGCAGGAAGATCTTCGATCAGCTGAACTCATTCGTCGTGTATCAGTTTGTGGCCGGTTTGCTGCCGGCAGTGAAGCGCATCTACAAGATGCGCATCTTCACCAAGGAAATGGAACAGTTCTTCATCAATGTAATGCAACAGTCGATCCAATTGCGGCACCAGCAAAAGAACGATCGCGTTGACTTTCTGAACTACTTGCTGCAGCTGCAGGAGAAGAAGGGCTGGACCACAGCTATATTGACATCGCACGTCATGACATACATGACAGATGGTTTCCTGACAACGGCTTTGGCCCTGTCACATTGCCTACTCCTGGTAAGGACGATTTGTTGTCGGAGCATTGTGGGGACTTGAAATTGGCCAAACTCTGCAAATAGCTTCAGATCATTTGACGGCATAATGTCAAATAATGTTAAAAACTGTGTCATAGTAGACGTGTCTTCCAATGAGCTATAAAGATGTAACCAGTGCAACTAAATCGCTGTGATTAGTTGATTACAATTCCTAAAAACTTTTGCACAGTTCATGATTCCAGTCCACTATGTTATTTAATATATTGCTTTGAAAACTTATTTATTATACTTTCAGCTAGCTCGCGATAGCAGCCGTCAGGAGCGTTTACGTGCGGAGATCTTGGAAAACTTGCAGGACGATGGCAGTTTGAGCTTTGAATCGCTAACGGACCTGCCATATTTGGATGCCTGTTTTAATGGTTTGTGCATTGGCGGCAACAAATCAGAGTTGCCAACAATTTATGAAATCTGTCTGTGATTGTGACTTTACCTTTGCAGAGACATTGCGCATTTTTCCAGCAACTTTGATAATCAATAAACTCTGCACTGCACCCTGCGAGTTGGCCGATAAAGATGGCAAAATATTAAAATTGCAAAAGGGCGATGTCGTCATGATTCCAACTTATTGTCTACACTATGATGAGAATATTTATGCGAATCCCGAATCCTTCGAGCCAGAACGATTTTTACCCGAAAATGGCGGAGTGAAGAAATATCGCGATCAAGGTGCATTCCTCGGATTTGGCGATGGACCACGTGTTTGTTTAGGTGCTGTGCAACCTTACGATATGATAATATTTACAACTGTTTTACTTATTATTTATATTTTTGTAGGTATGCGTTTTGCACTCACACAGGCAAAATCAGCGATCGTTGAGGTGGTTCGGAACTTTCGAGTGACACCAAATCCGAAAACACTTTCCGACAATCGCCTCGATAAGGGAGCTTTTATGGCATGTTTGGATGGTGGTATCTGTTTGGACTTTGAGCCCATTCAATGAATATCGAATACACCATTGATTTATATTATTAGAATTTTTTATTGTATCCAATAGTGGATCTTTGAATGAGTTGAAATTATACATTGTTAATAAAGTATAAACAATATGAACGTTTAAAAATAAATACTGATAATTTATAATACACAAGTGATTTTGGTAGTTAGCGGTTTTAGTCATTTTTTTTTAACTCGAACAAACGCGCAGGGGATGACCCCTATTAATGCGAAGCATTGCGTTGGTTCAGGAAGGATATAAAGGTTAGGAGATAGGGTTATGAGTGAAGTGGTTATGGACACTTGTCTTGAACCCATCGAGATCATAAGTGCTGGGGAAAATATCCGCAGGGAGACCATTCCACAACCGCGCTGCATGGGCCAGAAGCGAACTTTCCCTGTAGTGCGTAGTGCGCTGGAACATCAACGTGGAATGCATGGGCGCCAGTGTTCAAACGGGTTGCCCGGGAGAATACCCGGAGTGATGGTATCAAGCTGCTCATTTCCACTGAACAATTACCGAAAAAGTATCGGTAAAATAACACCACACATGCCACGTTTCGACGATGCTCCAAGGAGTCAATAGATCTGGATGTCCTACTGTCCCCTATAAGTTTAATCGCACGGTTTTGCACCCGATCGTGGAGCTCCAAATGGGTTTTTGAAGGTGCGAGTTAAACTCCATTTTAGGTCGGATATAGGTAGTATAAATAATGCGGAGATCAGACGGAGTGAAATATTTTTTGCACCGCTTTAGGAAGCCGAGGCACTTGGCTGCTTCTTTCGACACGCCAAAAATATGATCGTTCCAACGAAGATCGTTCTTTATGGACATGCCCAGAACATCAAGAGCTGCCGATTCCGCAATACTTACACCACCCATAACCAGGTATGTGTTGGGACGTGGGGAGACTCGATTGTGGGATAACAGGCAACATTGGGTCTTGCGGGGATTAAAATCGACCCTGTTCGCTTGACCCCACTTGGAGATTGTTTGTAGGTCGCTATTTGATTGGATTAGAATATATTGTTTGGGTAGTCCAAGACCAAGTTGGTCCATTGTGACAGCATAATCTTAGCTCGTAGTAAAGTACAGGTCGTTTTCTTTCTATCTGTTGACCCACAGTTGCAATAGACATCACTTCAGAGAAGGCCGTTATCGATGACGAGACATGTCTACGAAACAACCAATGAAACATTAACACTGAAACCCTTATTGGCTGTACACGTAATAGTTGTTTGCTGTTGGATTTCATTTGGGGGGGAGGGCGGTTTGAGTACAACTTTAGAGCCAAATACCATTCAACACCATATTTTGTACTAGCAATTTTTGTGTTGGGGGGTTTGAACCCTCAACCTCCCTGGGTGCAACACGGGTTGTTTGGCTCTCTTACGATAAAGTTATGGTGTAGGTTGTGTTGAGACTCTTTCTGATGCTAAATTTAAGATATACAGTACATTCCGTTTAGCCGCATTCACCTTTGATGCACATGATTTGGGGCACTTAAGCGAAAAATGCAGCTAAGCGGAATATCTAAAAAGTCTTTGGAAACAGCTAAATTTTTGTTATGTAGATCCTCAGCGCATCTATACAAAAATATCAAAATATATATACAGTGGACGTCCAGTATAACGAACTTCCTATTTAACGAAGTTTCGATTTAACGTACGGCCAAATTTTTTCCATTGATGGTTCTATATTACGAACGAAAGTGAAATTTGCTATTCGATATAACGAATATTTTTGTTGTTTATTAGTGCATTTTACGTATCTAATGTTGTACATTAATATAAAGTTATGAAAAAGACCTTTCGTTTGAAACCCATATAGTGTAAATCAGTTGGAGATTAATTGAGTTTTTTTGATAAAAACGTTGAACTTTGACCCCGAGCCACGCCTTTTGTGGGCGTTTCCCAGGAAAAATTTGTAGTTTGTTAGATTCACAAAAATACGCTCTATATGACCCAATTTTCCGTTTTTTTCATGAGGGTTCGCTATACTGCATTTATTCCCAACTATTGCCTCCATTTCGAAAATGTGGAAATTTGTTTCGATACTATTTTCCAAAAAAACTTTTCAAAATTTTCCAGTGCTGCTAAACGAAGTATTTTTCATACAAATCAAAGAAAACTTGCTCAAAAACAGGGCTGTTAAACGGAATAGTGCAGCTAAGTGAAATGCAGCTAAATGTGAAATTTTCAAAGAAAATTCGGTTTGCGAAGTAGTATTTTGGCCAAATCATGCAGCTAAGCAGAAAATGCACCTAAGCGAATAGGCAGCTAAACGGAATGTACTGTATTTGTTTTACTAACATTCGAGAGTTTTTTCGATTAGAAGTCTCCAAGTTTCAAGTCATGTAATACATTAAATGAAAATACTCTCATTAGAAAGTGTAGTTAACAAAATTGCAATTAATACAAACCAATTCAACAAAAAGTGCCAAGTCGCCATGATAAGCAAATTTACCTGAATTCTGTCAGCATGATAAACAAATAAATATCAACTAGAAGCCACTAGAAGAATGCTGTGAATCGGTATATACATATATACAGTGTAATCTGGGTGGAGTGAACCCCCGATGCTACGAACACCCCGATAGAGTGAACATCAACATTTTTACATTGAGTACTCTATAGAGTGAACAATTCTGAATCTCTTTAGAGTGAACACAATTTAAAATAAATTACTTCAGTAACTTCAAGTTACTGCCAACCAGAATTTCAGGCTGTTGAAGAGAACAACTCTTAAAAAAGGCGAATATCCGCGTATGGAAAAGGCATTCTACAATTGGTTTGTGCGGCAGCGCCAGAAAAATTTTCCTGTCAGTGGAGATATGTTAAAAGAAAAAGCAAAGAAATTACATGCTGATATTAATGAAAAGTAAGGGATTTAAATCACGCTGTGGAATTCGTCTGTTAAAAGTGTGCGGCGAGAAATTGTCTTCAGATAGCCCGGCTGAACCGTTTAAACAAAAGCTCAATAGTACGATTTGTGAGGTACAACTTTATAAAAGCCAAATTTACAACGCGGACGAGAGTGGACTATTTTGGAAGATACTATCCGAAAGAACTTGTAACCAGTAACCAGTGCCGAAAAAACGGCTCCAGGTAGGAAATTAGATAAAGCCAGAGTTATAATTCTTGCATGAGCAAACTCAACTGGACAAACCACCTCTTTCAAATCTTTCAACATTCCGGTGGACTACCGACATTCAAAAAATGCATGGATGACAGCAGAAATTTTTAAAGAATGGTTTCATAAGTGTTTTGTTCCACAGGGGAAATTAAAAAGAGAAAGGCAAAATTTCAATTTTTAATAAATTTCTTTCTTATCCCCTTCGAAATATTCTCCTCCTGCGTCAATAAATGTATGCCAACGTTTGATCCAATTTTCCATACATTTTTTATAGGCCGCCAAAGGTATGGCTTGCAGCTCACGCAGCGAAATCTCTTTTATCGCTTCTATGGTCTCAAAACGCGTTCCCCGCAATGGCAATTTGAGTTTAGGAAATAGAAAAAAGTCACACGGGGCCATGTCTGGACTGTATGGTGCTTGGCTGATGACATTGGTCGAAATTCCGACATTGGCAAAAAATTCCGAAATAATCAAGGCTGTTTTTAAATGAAATTCAGCTTTTTTGGCACCAGCCGAGAAGCAACGCGTTTCATGCCCAAAATATCAGTTAAAATGTGTTCGGCTGATCCAAATGAGATGCTCAACAACACAACAATCTCTCTAATCGATACACAACGATTTTCCAACACGATTTGCTTCGCCGATTCGATTTTTTCTTCGGTTACAGACGTTGATGGCCGTCCAGGGATGTCATCGTGCTCTAGGCTCTCTCGGCCCCCTTTGAACCTTTTATACCATTCGTATGCTCGTGTTTTCGACATACACGCTTCACCATACGCCTTTTGTTACATTTTCAACGAATCGGCACACGAAAGTTAATTTTTAACACAAAATTGTTGGCACGCGTGTTGTTCCAATTCTTCATCCATTATAAAAATCGCCACACAACAATTTTTCGACTTCTTCGTATAGACGCCAATCGAATACTAATCTTACAATATGCGTCAAAATTTGACAGAACACCAATAAAAGTATTCCCAACGTTGAGAAAATAAATTCCAAATTACCGTTCTTTTTTGATAAGGTATACTCGTAAGTACGTAATGGTGAACAGAAAAACTCAATCTGGATATAGTGAACAATCTGGATTCTGTGAACTGGCCTTGCATTAATTAGTTCACTCCACCCAGATTACACTGTATATTAAATGTTGTTTGATCAACAACAACAACTTTTCAATTTACTTTCCTTTTTCTTGTTTTGGTGAAGCAGTTGTTGACATTTTCATGAAAACAAAAGTAAATATTGGCCCAAAGTTGTAAGTAAAATGATAAAAGGAATGTAGATTTTTGAGCAAATGGCAGTTAATAAATTTATAGATTAGATAGATATGGATTCATGGGAGTATCAGCTGTTTGTTTTTAACACTCCGATAACCGACAACTTTTTAATTGGCCAAAGCCCAACAAGGTCCCCAGGGACCTCTTTTGTAGTATTGCTAACCATGCCATCTATCCTTTTTTTCGCGGGATACTCCTTTTTTTCAGCTTCTAAAAACCAATCCCGCGAAAATTTTCTAAATCCTTTTTTTCTATGTATATAAATCCTTCTTTTCTCATACAAAATTCCCAACGTATATTGTTGAAAAACAAATGACAAGGAGATGGCGGTTCACAGCTTTTGAGTGTTGCCACCATCTTAGCGCTGACTGTCAACTACTTTCATACGCTGACAGAGATACAGAGGGCGCCTTTGGCTTTACAAAACAGATGGGAGGTCAGCGGCGTGGCAACACTGTTTTTTGAAATGGCTGCGCATCGATTTTTGTACATTTTTTCGCATCAGTTTGTCGTACATTAGGTTAGGTTAGGTTATGGTGGCTGCCTCTATAAGAGACACACTCGGAGACCTATTATGAGGTCACAATGGGCCTACCACATGGGCCTAATACCACATATTTCACCCATTTTTTTGAAATGTGTATGCAACACTGTCTTTCCAACATATGTTACAGCACACATGGGGGGGCGGGGGGGTTGGTAGGGATCTCTCCTTCTCATCTCCTTCATGTGGATAGCGATAGAAGTAGATGAGCGTTTCACCAGCCCGAGCCAGGAATCGAACCTGGGGCCTCGGTATGAGAAGCCAGCGCGCCAGCCCGCTGGACTATCGAGGCCGGCTACATAAAAAACAATTCCAAAAGGAAAAGGAAAATGCTTCTTTAACGCAAAACTTTGCGAGAAGTATCCGTTTTTGGAAGAGACAAAGTCAGAAAGTGATGTTTTGTGCAAAAAATGCCACAGTCATTCCTCCATTGCCGGCGGCGGTAATTCAGACATCGTTCGACATATCAAAACATCGAAACACCTCTCTGCTTTGAATGCGGCTTCTTCGAGCAAAAGTATTACCATGCATTTTTCATTATCATTGGATTCACAAAAAACGGCAATGGAAGGCGTCTGGGCGTCCCACACCATCAACGCTAACCACAGTTTTAAGTCATCGGATTGTGCGACCCGGAAATATTCCACCATATGTGATGCCAATGCGTGTGCGATTGACTTTGAAGACGATGATGACGACGACGACAACGATGAAGTTGTAGCAATGCTAGTTGATATGGACAAATAAAATATGTATTGTTTTTCAGAACATTTTTAAATTTTTTATTTCCTTTTTTATGCTTTTTTCCAATTCGATATCCCGCGAAATTGTCAAACCTAGTGGATTTATCCTTCTTTTCAGCCAAAAAGAGATGGCATGGTTAAGTATTGCATATAAGGCTTGTAATTGTGTAATGTAGTGTTACATAATGTGTGTAGATGTGTTTGGAAAGCCAAAAGGCGAAGCTTCGTGTATATTTTTTAGTAAACATATATGTATTTTTTACTACAGACAGATGGCAAAAACGTATAAAATACAAAATAATTGCTTTCAAAATCGCCATAGGTCCTTATGGACCTTGTTGTTTATCAAAGGGATTTTGAGCTTTCGATGGATGCATAAGTGAAGGCGCTTTTTTTTGATATTCCTTGCTCAAGTACGTTAAGTCTTTAGCGTTTCCCGAACCAAGATTCAAGTCCCAGTTGTAGCCAATACTAAAACACAGACCAAGGGCGGATTCAGAAAAATATATTGGCGGGGGGGGGGTTCAAGAAGTAATTCTTTCAGGGACCAAAAAAACTGTTGTTTTACAATTTTCAAATCAAAATGGCATAACGAAAAAATTGCCGGTGGACTTTTTCAAATATACCATTATGATCGTAATGGCCTCAACTTCACGAATATTAAACGTCTTTTAAATTTTTGACTTTTACTATAAAAGTTAAAATTAACTGTTATTTTGGTCCTTTTATCATTTCAGGCAATATAACTGTTACTTTTGACTTTTAGTTTTTCGGTCAAAAATAACAGTTTATTTGTGACTTTTTTTCGGCCAAAATATTAGACAATTTGAATTTTTCGAAGGCCCTTTGACCGACAAAAAACTATTGATACCATTTTTTCGTCTCAGCAGACCGCACATTCTGAGCTATAAGACTTGTACGATTTTGTCGGGAAAAATAAAAGTTAAAAGATAACAGTTCAAATCTGACTTTTTTGATTAAAACCATAGCCGGTACGGTCCATGAATTCTTTAGTATTCATAAAAAAAAATGCCTTTTAATTTGTATGTAGTTTTAAAGTCGACCCTAATATTTCGGGGGGGCGGTTTCAAACCCCAAAACCCTGCCCCCCACTGAATCCGCCACTGACACAGACAAAGCAATATCCTTTTAGGGGCTGCTCTCTCTTCGAGAAATGGAAAACTTTTAAAAGTAATACAGTACTTTTCGTTTATAACGAACCCGTTTAAAACGATTTTCCGCCTAAAACGAACCAATTTCAAAAGTACGCGCTGTATGTTTTCGCTTATTACGGACCCCTTTTAAAGCGAACTTTCGGTTAAAACAAACCATTTTGCCTAGTCCCTCGAAGTTCGCTTTACTTTAACACGTTTATATACATATTTTTTTACAGTTTAATTAATTTCTGCCAATTATGCAATGACATGTGCAGAATTTTGCTAAAACAAAGTTTTGCTTCTCCTTGTACATATTTTTCCTCATCTTGAAAAAAAAATAGAAAGAAATTTTGAATCCTATGTCAATTGGGCACCTTAAAATTATTTTCATTCGTTATGAAAGATTTGATTGGCCAACGACATTTTTTGAATTTTCTTAAATTTTAACGCGAAAATTTGACCAGAATCTTTGGAATGTGGAATCTTTGGAATAATACAAAATACAAAATTTAACGTTTTCGTAAAAACAGTTTGCAACAATTGTAATGAGTTTTTGATAAAAACAAAACGTAAACAATGAAGTGTGCAGTGGGCCAATGTCGGCAAAATAATAAAAAAACATGTACGTAATTTGTGAATTTAAATATTTGTGATTGTTGTGCAATGTGTTGCGTTGTTAATATTTAATACGATTTTTATAAATTTTGCAATGCATTATTTGAGGTTCTCAAAAGACGTACTACAGAGAAGCATTTGGGTACATTTGTGGACGCGACAGTATCATTTTCATTACTGAAAGAATTTGACGAGGAGGGCGATTTTCCTTCAAGTTAAAATGGGAACCATATACAGAAAACCTGATCATTGTTAATTTTAAAAATAATATTGTTATATTGTTTAAACAATTAATATATGAATTGATATCAAATGTTGAAAAATTGTATTTTTAATAAAATATATATAATTATATTAAACAGCAAGAGTGAATATTGTTAAAACAGAGTGGCCAAATCTGCCCAACCTCTAAATCGCTCTAAGCAATTGATAAGTAAGTATGTAAATATTAAATACAATGAAACGAAATAAATAACTTCATATGCATTTTCATATAATCTTTTTTTTGGGAAATATTAATTTTGTAAAAGGTCGTACTCGTCCCACTGTTTGACAGTTGACAGTTTGCAACAATTCGTACTACGTCACTGGTGAAAACTTCAATTTTCCTGTCTTTGATGTCGTAACCTTGTTTTCTATAAACCTTGATTAGTACCATATCAATTATTTCAATTTCTATTATAACTTTTTTTTTGTTTATTAGTATGGAAGTGAACATAAACATTAACTAAACTTGCTACGTCCTCTTATGTAGCGGCTGCTGATAACGAATTGTGAAAAGCTCTAAATACACCGGCAATAAACATAAATTTCACTCAGCTTTAAATGTTTTGCCCAAATCGCAACGCGTTTATCGGTCAAAGCGGCAACTGGTTTAATAAAAACCGCCTTGAAAACCGGCCAAATACAGATTGCGTTTGCGTTTGCAGTTGACAACAAATTGAAAGTGCACCACTAAACTTTGAGTCAGTCAGGCGGGACAGCTGGTGCGCACACTTGAACTTGACGGACGAGTCTTTGCAACTAAAATTATTCATACATAGTGTGCATCCAGCGTGTTCGAATTACGTCAATTAACTTGCAACGGCAACTTTCTGTGGCAACGTTGTAATTGTGTTCAGTGGAGTGCGGTGAAAAAGTTGCATTAGTTCTTGAGCACAATTTCTAAAATGTTGCTGACAATTTTGCTGATTTCGGCAGTAGTTGCTTTGGGTTATTTGTTTCTGACATGGAACTTTGATTACTTCAAAAAACGCGGCATCAATGGACCCAAACCGCAGCCATTTGTGGGCAATTATCCCAATTCACTGACACGGAAAAAACATATGGTCGACGATTTGGACGATATTTATTGGTGAGAAGCAAGAACGGCTGCTGAAAGAAAATATTTGATTCGTTTCTCAATGTTTTAGGGCTTACAAAAAGGATGAGGACTTTGTGGGCATATTTCAGTGCAGATCGCCACAGGTTTTGGTCCTCAGTCCGGCGTTGATGAGACGTGTCTTCGTTTCGGACTTTAAGTATTTTCACGACAATCAAGTATCGGAAATGGTGAGTGGAATCAGTGATGTGTGATATTAAATATTCTTTGGTTATGAGGGACAGCTATACGGGGTAGATCGAAGACCTGAAAAATGTCAGTATGAATGTAGGGTAGCGTGGTCCGAAACCGACCGGTGGTCCCATACCGACCTCCACATGTTTCTCAGTCATTATGCTGCTCCCCAAACTGTCGGTGGGGGCATTTAAAAGCTCTTACAACACTTACAAGTTGTAGGCGGAGAGCCATCATATTACACATTTTATTTCGTGGTTATGTGACGTGTTGTGTTTTGACAGGAATAAAATTCATTTTTGAGCCTACACGGAACTTCAGTTACAAGTGCTTTATTGTTTTTGGAAAAATCAAAAGGTAAGTTTTTTATATTCGTTATGACCTAAGCTTGAATAAGTGCTATCAAATTTTGATGAATTTGAATGAAATGATGAATGAAAGGGGAGGTCGGTTTCGGACCACGATTTTTGAAAACAACAAATATGCAAACTTTGAATATGACCTCGTTATTTAAAAAAAAAAAGTTTCCAAAAACCTTGTCAAGCTACTTACAACCTAGAATAAGGTTTATTCTAAAAAAAAAAAATTTGGTTTGTGAAAAAATATCAATTGAAAGCACTTTTATTGCATTTGCCAATTAAGGGGTCGGTTTCGGACCACGCTACCCTATATAGGTCGCTTTTTCAAATATTCAAATAGTCAAAAGGAGGAATGAGTCAGAAGGGAGAAGTCTGATATAAAGTTTCTAAGACATTTTAAGCTGACCATACAGTGTCAAGATCCCAAGCTCTTTTAATACTGAGAAAGTTTATTTTAATTGGTTCCTTGGGTCTTGTATTCAAATTTAAATAAGCAGAATGAAGCTCATTTGAAGACTCAAATATGATTTGATTATGTTATCAAATTAAATACAATTTCAATATAATTTTCAAAGATAAATATTGTTTAATAAAATGCTGAAATAGACTGGTCAGTTAAAGAGGCCTCGCTTAGATCCCAGTGAATTCATGGCAATAATATTGAAAGTATATCTTATCCTTAATAATCTTTCTTTAATATCTTCATTTGCAAATTTCGTCATTGTATTCTCCAGTTCAGCCGGATTTGTCCTTCAGGCAATGTGAGAGTCATAAAAATATTTAATCTCCTTTGTGTGATAAAAGAAATACACCATATTGTTAAGATCATAATCAACCAGCAAATATATGAATTATTTCAGATTCAACAACATGTGCAAGTGTTATAATTTCTTTAAAAAAGTATACAATAATTTTGTTGGTACTGTTGCGTGATTGATACCTTTTATTTTTACTTTCCAAAATCAGTAAAGTTGATTTTGATAAGAATTGGCAACCCACTTAAAAAACGGTGGAGGCTTTTTTGTTTGCTTTTGTATGGGCTAACTGATTTGAAATTTAATAGGTAACTAAAGCTTATGGAAGTTTTGTTTTTCATTTTTGATTACTTTATTTCAAAATTCCGTCAATGATTTAAAATAACCAAGGACTTAATTATTATAAGTTTTTTAAGAAATTAATTGCAATGTAACTATTACAATGCAACATAAATTGTATTTGTTGATTATAATTATTATTTGCGACAATTAATTTTTACGTTGCATAATAACTGTTTTGAGAAATAAATATTTTTTTCATTCTGGATAATTATTATTTGGGTATTTTTTTTGTTTACGTTGCATCATAACTTTTATTTGTGACTTTTTTATTTACGTTACCGATAACTATTATATTGAGAAAATTTTTTTTACGTTGCTTCATAACTTTTATTTATGATTTTTTTTATTTACGTTACCGATAACTATTATTTGAAAGACATTTTTTTATTTACGTTACCTTACCACATTTTGAGTATGAATTGATTTTTTATTGTTTAGTTGTTGTAAGGTTTCTGCAGTTAATTTACGTTTGTAAATTTAAAACAATTAAAAATCAATTCATATCCAAAATGTGGTAATTCAACGTAAAAAAATTGTTTTTTCAAAAAAATAGTTATCGGCAACGTAAATGAAAAAAATCATAAATAAAAGTTATGAAGCAATGTAAAAAACAAAAATCCCAAAATAATAATTATCGACAACGAAAAATATACTTGTTACTTATAAGAGTTATTATGCAACTCAAAAATATTTATTACATGATAATTGTTATAGGCGACGTAAAAAATTTCTTATTGGGAATAATTATTATAAAGCAATAATTATAAAAATTTCTTAAATGAGGGCAATTTTTCATTCCCAAAAATATGGATAATATTTATTTTAGGTCTCTGAAAATAACATAACAATCAAGTCTGAAGCATATGTAACAGCAAGTCTGGAAGCTTTCTGAACAAACTAAAATCAAATTCTTTAAAATACTTATTTACACTGCGTTTCAAAATAAAGTGTTGCTAATAAAACTCACAAAAGAAGGTATAGTAATGAATTATATTGGGTGTACAACTTTGCTTCCGCCGTTTTCCGATAGGTGGCTGTACCGGCTGAGGCTGGTTGAAATACATAGATGGTAATGCCTTTAAAGTGAGTGTGGACAGTGCCTAACGAATTGTCATCGCCGTTTCAGTGACAGTTGTTCTTGTTTTCGTATTATTCACGCTCGAAAATGTCCGTTTATGTGCCCAATTCTCGCCATTTGCGGGATCAGCTCGGTGTGATTTACTACGAGCTCTTAAAACCGGGTGAAACCATCACAGGAGATCGCTACCGAACGCAACTGATGCGCCTTAGTCGCGCGCTAAAAGAAAAGCGGCCACAATATCAAGAGCGACATGACAAAGTCATCCTCCAACACGACAATGCTCGGCCTCACGTCGCAAAAGTGGTCAAAAAGTACCTGGAAACGCTGAAATGGGAAGTCTTGCCCCACCCGCCGTATTCCCCAGATGTCGCCCCTTCTGACTTCCACCTATTCCGTTCGATGGCACACGGCCTGGCAGATCAACATTTTCAATCCTTCGAAGAATTGGAAAAATGGATTGCTTCATGGATAGCGTCAAAAGAGGACTCCTTTTTTGCGAGCCGGGATCCGAAAATTGCCGGAAAGATGGGAGAAAGTTGTCGCTAGCGACGGACAATACTTTGAATAATACATCTGTAAGCACTTTTTCGCAATCAAGCTTTTAATTTTGGAAAAAAACGGCGGAAGCAAAGTTGTACACCCAATATATATTTTCTGAAAGGCTATGCAAATATCATTTTCGCATTATTATCAATACTTTGTCCAGTCTCCCTTGTTGTTAATAATAGTTGACATCTTTTATTACAATTTTTGCTAAATTTTTTTAGCATTCTCCAAAGAAAACCATCTCGAAATCCGTTTAAATGCCGAAATGAGCTGTTTTGTTGTTGATATTATTTTTCCTCTAAGCTTTTGCTTCATTAAGGACCAAACATTTTCGATTGGGTTTGCATCTGGACTTTGAGATGTCTAATGTAGTGTTTTCACCCCAAATTTTCTCTAACCCATTTCAGACGATTTTCCACATGTTTTTTACCCAATAGCGATTTCGACATGGTACTTCTATGAAGAATGCCCGATTTCAGAAGCCTGCGTCGGATAGTGGCCGTTGATACTTCGACTCTCTTCTCTCGTCAACATTTCCGAACTCTTTGAATCGACTGACCCACTTCCTCACAAATGAAACTGATATTTTCGTGTGTTTTGTTTGACTTGTGGAGGTTTCATTTTTTGACCCTTTGGTTGGTTTACCAAAAACACTACTTCGAAAAGTTTTTTAAATATAGCACTCATTTTTAATTCTTGATATTTCCGCGAAAACTTGCACCCAACTAACAAAACAGAAACACATGCGAAAACGGTATTTTAATATAGAAGATAATCTGATATTAAAACCATGGCAAACTTCTACAGTTAAAAGATATGGTCAACACTTAATTTTGAAACGCACTGTATGTTAAATTTTAATTTGAGATTTCTTTATTCTGCGGTAGTTCGTTATTGTAGTTTTGAGTTTGAGTGCCAAGACTCCTCAAGCCACTGAGTGGGCTAAAATTTTGCTTGTGTTGCAGAAGATCTTCAACAACCTTTGGTGTACTGTATTTCAAACTATTTGTCTGTCTCTGCAGATTGATGAGAAGTCCGACTTTATATTCGCCAACAACCCCTTAACACTCGCTGGCGAAAAATGGAAGAACCAGCGTGCCAAAATGACGCCAGGTTTAACAATGAGTCGGGTATGTTGTCCCAAAAATTCAACAAGTACACCTAATTCGGTTTTTACACGGTAGATTGGTTCCAGGAAAAACCGTTTAAAAAAAGACATTGATCGTATGCAAAAATAAGTGATTGGTTTCTTATCTCTAAAACGTATAATTAGTGAAATTAGTGAAAAACAAGGATTTTTTAAAAACAAATATTCGTGTTTATTTTAAATTAAAATAAATGTAACGTTGGAAAAACTAATTTGCCTAGAAAAAATTGCATTACCAAACACGTCTGATTGCATTGATAGTTCACAAAATATTAACACATTTCAATTGCTCTGACAAGTAAATTTGCTGTTATACACAAAAAGGGAATTTCCCTAAATTTGTGATATGAACATATATCGCAAAAATTAAATTTGACAAAAAAAATTTAAGCCCAAAAGATTTTGAATCGTGCTAAATGGAATAAAATTTAAAAAAATTAAATTTAAAAAAATTATAAAATTAAAAATTTTTTTATTTACAAACCGTGTTAAATCAAAATCGTGTAAAACAGACCGTGTAAAAACAGAATTAGGTGTACTTGTATAACAAATATGTCTTTTTCAACTCTTCGTTGAACTTCTTTTCAGGTAAAATGCGTTTACCCTGTAACGCAGAAAATTTGCCAAAAACTAAACGGCTTCATTCGAACACAGCTACGCAGTCCGCCCAAGGATGGCATTGATGTAAGAGATGTAAGTCGATGTCTCAAAAGCGCCTACTGGAGTTTCAATAACTCTTCCTTTCCTCAAATCCGTCATTTTACATAGCTTTCCATGCGTTTCACCACCGAAGCAGCGACCGGTTGTGTGCTGGGTCTGAATGCGGACAGTTTCTCCGACAAACCCACACCCATCATGGCCATGTCCCAGAAGATCTTCAACGTATCTTTTTCTTTTATATTCTACACGACTTTAGTAGCCTTGCTTCCATCACTGAAACCATTCTATAAAGGCAGATTCATACCTTTGCAGGTGGAAAAGTTCTTCATGAATCTGATGCAAAGTGCCATCGACATGCGAAAAGCACAGCCGCAGCAGTTTAAAGATCGTTTGGATTTCCTGAACTATCTGCTGCAGTTGCAGGAGAAACATAAACTGAGCACGCAGCAACTGACCGGGAATACACTGTCCGTTCTGCTGGATGGCTTCGAGACGTCGGGCATTGCTCTGTCACACTGTCTGCTGTTGGTATGCGAAGCGACCGATGCAGATTCGGCATGAATGTAGAGAAACCTGGTTTCGCAGCTACAGCTAAAGATTAGAAGAATTACATAAAAAAGTTACATACATGTTTGAAAATTATGAAAAAATTATAATGTGCTCATCATTAAAAACGAATTTGTTCATATTCCATTTTCAGTTGGCACGCAATGCTTCCGCACAGGAGAAGCTGCGCGCCGAAATTGTGGCAAATTTGAATGAACAGAGCGAAATTGAATTCGAAAAGCTAACAGAGCTGCCATATTTGGATGCCTGCATTCATGGTGCGTCTCAATAAATGCTCGAATTTGTGCAAATTTAAGTAAGGTGGTTGCTCGAGTTAAACCTTTTTTTTATTGCAGAGGCCATGCGCATCTTTCCGCCAGGCTCCTTCTCAACTAAACTCTGCACCGAGCCCACTGAATGGATGAATAAAAATGGACGCACACTGAAGCTGGAGCGCGGTGATTGGATTGTGCTGCCGCTGAATTCGTTTATGATGGACGAGGACTACTTTCCCAATCCGCAGGAATTTCAGCCGGAACGTTTCACCGATGAACCGGACGCGGTGAAGAAATATCGCGAGATGGGCGTGTTCTATCCGTTCGGTGATGGGCCGCGCGTTTGCACAGGTGAGTACTTGGCTTAGCTGGTACATTGTTGTAACATAAAAGAAATTTAGTTAATTTTATATTAAACATAATGAACTATAAATCAATGACTTTTTTTTAAATCTTTTTCTTTTAATATAATTTATTTCATTAATTGTTTTGTGACCAACTACAAAGCTAATGTGTCTGTCTGCATGAAAGACTCTTAGTTAATTTTAATATTTTTAAACATTTTGTTATACTTATATATATCTTTACTAATATACTTATGTGTACTTATTTTTTTTATAGGCATGCGTTTCGCTTTAACACAAATAAAAGCGGCACTTGTTGAAATTTTGAAGAATTTCAAAGTTCGTGTTAATCCCAAGACAAGAAAAGACAATCAGCTTGATCCGAAGTATTTCCTGACGCAGCTTAATGGCGGTATTTGGCTGGACTTTGAGGCCATAAATTGAAATTGTCTTAATTGTTAAGAAGTGTGCATCTATGATTTATTCAAGTATATATATTCTTTAACCCTTTCGGTACTTCTTTAGACTTTAAAAATCGTTTTTTTCCATTTTATTACTGTTTAAGCCTACATAATGAATAATCAAAAGTAATTTTTTTAAATATATTTCGAAAAAGTGGTTTTTGGGCATCATGTCATATGGCATAGGATGCACTTAAAGGGAAAAAAATTATTATTTTTAATTATTAAGATTTATTTATTAGATTTAAAACAGAACTTACTAATAAAATAAGCTGGGTAGGTATATCAGAGACATATCTGATAGATCAGTACATGATTTTCTGGTACACAGATGGCTCCCTAACGGAGGAAGGTACCGGAATCGGGGTGTATGGACCTGGGATTAGATACTCGGAACCTACAGGAAAGCAGACCACCATTTGCCAGGCGGAAATACTCGTATACGCCATTGAAAGGTGCGCTCACTTCAATCTGGTGAGGGAATACCGGAACCGGAAGATCGCGATCCTGTCAGACAGCCAAGCGGCAATCAAGGCATTAAGATCCTACCAGGTATCCTCGAAACTGGTGTCGGAATGCCTTGAGAAGCTGAACAAACTTGGCCGTTACAATCAGGTATGGGTCCTCTGGGTTCCGGGTCACGCCGGTATTGATGGGAATGAGCAGGCCGACAAACATGCAAGAAGGGGGCGTGTACCCCATTTGTCGGCCCAGAACCCAAGAAAAGGTTTGAGGAATGTATGAGTCTCTCAAAGAATAATCTAAGGATTATCACAGGTATATTGACAGGCATTGTAGACTGAACTATCATCTAACCAAACTAGGTATCAGGGTGAACGAACTCTGTAGGTTCTGTTTGCAGGACAATGAAACTGCAATACACATACTAGGCATATGCCCTGCACTAATATACAAACGAGAAAAGCATCTGGGTGATTTTATTATACCAGGTTCGGACTAAGTTTCCAGAGGCTTAGGAAATGTACTAAGATTCCTCTTGGGTAGTGGACTATATAAAACTTTAGAGAAAAATACAAAATATGTAAAAATATAGTATCCACAAGTTTTTTGACCTAAAACAGGCACTGAAAAGAGACTATGCCATATGGCATAGAATAACCGAAAGGGTTAAATAACATTTTCCTCGAAACATGGACAAAATGTTCATAATTTGGCATAAATTATGTAGTTCTTCTTCTTCTTTTCAAATGAAGTTTCAGTGAGCATAATTTTTTAATTAAGCTTCAAGCTACTTTTGGCTTAAAACTTTGTTTGTAGATCTACATATGTTTCAACAAAAGATGGCATTAGAACTAGAGTCCGACCGATTAATCATCATCGGGATCGGCTAGGATCGACCAATAAAATTGGTCGATGGCATATTGGTCTATTTTCCTGCTTTAATTTTTTTGTTTTCATTTTGCTCATCATTTCATTTTTTTCTTTTTCATATCTGGTTTTATTTATTACATTTTTATTTTTTATTTTTACACGTTATACACGTTCGTCGATAACCCCTTAAAATAAAACTAACTTGGCGCTGACGCATGATTTGGTTGTTTTATTTGTGATATCTGAAAATACGTTACTGAAAAAGAGCAGAATAGGGGTTCTTATACCCCTTTTCAGTAACGTATTTTCAGATACTGTTTAATATAAACGTTTCCCAGAAATGTTTTTTATAAAAACTAGGTATTCTTAAAAACACAGATTTTCTCGAAATGTCTATGCATTTCGTCTATTAATATGGACATCAGAAGAAAGGCCATTTAATTTTACAATCTTATCGTTCTTTTTTAATTGGAAGCTTTTTTTTTAAAACAGGCCCTTAATTTTTTCAAATTTGTTTTCTGACTTCTTCTTCTAACCACACCTGTACAACGGGTCGCAATTTAAGAGTACAAATTTTATTATAAGAATCGTAATTTTAAGTTGAAGAAGAAACTGAATTGGTCTGCAATATTTATTAATAACACAGCACAACAAAAAACAATTTTTTTCTGTTGCATGGAGTTTTTCTACTGTTTCTTACTAATTTGGATGCGCTGATTTCGAATCTATCCTCAGATTTTTTCTAGCGGGTCTAGTCAGTGAGATATAGGTACCGTGTCATTTTTTCAGTTTTTCCTCTACTTTTTTCATATTTTTGATCGTAAATTCAAAACCAAAAAACCGATTGACATGATTTTCACCTTATCGCTTATCGATCCAACTTATTTTTATAAATTTTAAAAAAATTTTAAAAAGTCCGCGGTAATTGGACCTCAAAGTCGGAAAATATGGAATTTTAAGGCGTTTTCTTTGATGGTCAAAAACAAACACATTTTTTGTAAATAATTTAAGGAGTTAGGTGTATAATGAAAGCCGACACGTCAAGCAATACAACACAGCCTAATTATTTGGCGAAATACACATTCGCATCGAAATAATATCAAAAATTTACCATAGTCATTTTCATCACTTTTCATACTTTTTCCTTAAAAAATTAGGGGCCTCAAAATATGCTCTTTTATATGTTCCATTTATAGTCTGGAATACAAGCAAACAAACAAAATTTTTTAATTGCTCAAAACAAAAAAAAATTAAAACTTTGCATATTTTGAGGCTCCACATTTTTTAAGCAAAAAGTATGAAAAGTGATGAAAATTGTTATGGTACATTTTTGCTATTATTTCGATGCGAATGTGTATTCCGCCAAATAATTTGGCTGTGTTGTATTGCTTGATGTTTCTTCTTAAGATATTCATATACTTCGTAACTAGATTTATGAAACATCTGTTCAATTTTCGCCATCAGAAAAAACGCCTTGAAATTCAATATTTTCCTACTTTGAAACCTTATTACAACGCCAATTTAGAACGCATAAAATTGATTAAAGTCCGAAAAGATGGCGTGAGATGTTGTTAGTGCAATTATATAAAAATCATGTCGTTTATTATTATTGGTTCAGAAATTACAGTCGAAAACGAAAACAAAAGCTGAGGAAAATTCGAAAAGTGACACGCCCATTTTTTTCGAAAACTAGAGCTGTTACATAAAAACGGAGTATGGTTTTGAAAACAGCGTGGAAAAACAATTCAGAATTATGTAAAAAACTCCATGCAACAGACATGCTGTTGTGCAGTGTAATCTGTCTTTACGTCACTATTTTTGTTTCTCTCTCAGTGGAATAAATGTGATATATTATTTTTTAATACATGTTAATGTATTAGAGTTCTGAATTCTCTTGTAATTTTATTTCGTTTTTAATTGCTTATTTTCTTGTTTTTTAGTTATTTTGTGATGAATATTAAAAACAAATGTATATGTAATAGTTCCTTTTGTTATTTTATAAAATAAACTCTAAAATTTGATTGAATTCATTCGTGTAATTTTTTGCTATGGAATCGGCATCGGCATTGGCCGATTCACGCCCTTTCCTGCCGATTGATCGGCATCGGCCAATTCTCGCCCTTCCAGCCGATTAATCGGCATCGGCATCGGCCAAAAATTTTGTATCGGTCGGACTCGAATTAGAACTACAAAAAAAGTATGCGTAGTATTCAAGCCGCCTGAGAAGTGATAATGTAACAAAGACCCCATTTCAATTCAGATTTGAATTACTTAAACCTTAGCGCCAATAAGTAGGAAGCTATTTATTCAGAACATACAAAATATTTTCATAAATGTACCTCGTAATATGAATAAAGTGCTAAGTTCCAAAAATATAATATTTCAATGACAACCATTAATCACTTTATATTGTTTACTAAGTACAACAAACAACAAACATGTAGATACATACCTATAAAATTATATATTATTGTTAATAAATTACGTATTGTTTGTTTACTATGCCGGCCGCTTCACATACTTGACGCATTCATGTCTACCCGCTGCTGATAATGAGCCATAAAAAGCTGTTATCATATTGGCAACAACAAAATTTAAAATTCAAAGTCGCAACTAGTTTAATGAAAACCGCCTTGAGCACCGATCAGTCAGAAAGAGTGTTCCATGCAATTGAGCTGGGCGGGAGTTTTGAAAATATCAAAAATAATCAAGTAATTGAAATTGCGCCGCAATCGACCAGCGAGCCGATCACTCAGACAAAACAGCTGGCGCGGTCACTTGAACTTGATGGGAGCGTCGCTGCAATTCGTATTCATAGCTTGTATCCAGCGTATTTCCATCAATTAATTTTAACTACGACAACATTTTGCGGAAACGTTGCAATTGTGTTCTGTTGTGCGCGGTGTGAGGCATTCGTTGCATTCGTTTTTGACGTCGTAACTTTCTGCAAATTTCAAAAATGTTGCTGACAATTTTGCTGATTTCGGCAGTAGTTGCTTTGGGTTATTTGTTTCTGACATGGAACTTTGATTACTTCAAGAAACGCGGCATCAATGGACCCAAACCGCAGCCATTTGTGGGCAATTATCGCAATTCACTGACACAGAAAAAACATATGGTCGACGATTTGGACGAAATTTATCGGTGAGCAATGAGAATGCCTGGAAAGATGACATTTTGTTAATGTTATAATATTTTAGGGACTACAAAAAAGATGAGGATTTTGTGGGCATATTTCAATGTAAAACCCCACAGGTGTTGGTACTCAGTCCGGCATTGGTGAAACGTGTTTTGGTGACGGACTTTAAACATTTTCACGACAATCAACTATCGGAAATGGTGAGAGAATTGTGTAATTAAAAAAATTTTTTTAAGATATTTTTTTTAATTAATTTTTTTTTAAATAAGTTTTATTCAAATTTTTTTAATAAATGAATGAATGAATGAATAAAAACTTTATGACTAAGTTTTATTCCAATGTAAGAATAAAACTTATTTAAGAAACTTGAAAAGTGACAATTTAGGAATATTTTTCGACTGAAATTTTTATATTAATTTTATTTTGTTTTAAATTTTTGCCGTATGAATGGCAAAGCAAATAATGTTGGCATACAATTAAAAGTATGAACAGAGTATTAGAACTAGATGGAGAATAAAATTTGATTGCCTTGTGAATACGAATAGCTTTCGACGTTTTTTCTATAAGCCTATTGAGGCATTGGGTTTTTTTTGAGAATATGTAAAGGTTAAGAAGAAGAAGAAGGTGCACTTCATATAAATACGCCGCCATTGATGCAGATAAATCATACCATAATCGAGCGACTCGGACTAGAAACGAATTCCTTGCAGAAAACTAATTTAAAACAGAACCGTCGCAACCAATCAATTCTACAATGAAAACCTTGTTATTTATGTTTTACTAAGTGCCTATTATAAACAACGTTTGATAACAAATGTTTATCTTTGTGTTTTTACTGTACATTGAAAGTTTCCAAAGTTGATTGTGATAAGAACTGACAAAACGCTTAAACTCGCGTGAGGCACTTATAAAATGCTTATCAATTTTCTTCTAATCAATAGTTGTTATTTATAATTATTCAATTTTAAATATCGTGATTCCTTTTTACATATTTTTGCTCATTTTTACGGATTGAGACTATAACAGTTTTAGCAAATATACTAGAATCATCTTAGGTACATTAAAAATGTTTAATATTGAAAATTTATGACATGTTTCTTTGCAGGTTGATGAGAAATCTGACTTCATTTTGGCTAATAATATTTTTACCATGACCGGCGAGCAATGGAAGGAGCGGCGTGCAACAATAACGCCCGGCCTTACAATGAGTCGCGTATGTATATTTTGCTCAAATTACATACTAACAGATTTTTAATTGATCATTTGTTATGCATGTTTTCAGATTAAAAACGTCTATCCGGTAACGCAGGAAATTTGCCAGAAACTAAGCAACCACATAAGGACACAGCTGCGCAGTCCACCTAAGGATGGCATTGATGCAAAAGATGCAAGTCAATTCTAAAAAAATCCACCAGAAGTTTTTCTAATCCTCTGCCATTTTGAATAGATTGCAATGCGTTTCACCACCGAAGTATCGACCGACTGTGTGCTGGGCATGAATGCTGATAGTTTCTCCGAGAAGCCCACACCCATCATGGCCATGGCACAGAAGATTTTCAACGTATCGTTTAATTTTATATTCTACACGATTGTGATTGGCTTGATGCCGTCGTTGAAACGAATCTATAAAGGCCGAATAATACCGCTGTCAGTTGAGAAGTTCTTTGTGCATCTGATGCAACAAGCCATCGACATGCGAAAAGCACAGCCGCAGCAGTTTAAAGATCGCTTGGATTTCCTGAATTATCTGCTGCAGTTACAGGAGAAGCACAGCATGAGCACACTGGAACTGACTGCGCGATCGATGACTTTTCTGCTGGATGGTTTCGAGACAACAGCCAACGTGCTGGCTCACTGTCTGCTGATGGTGAGCGTTGCGGTTTCTTGAAATGTTGAAAAAACTTTCATATTCCATTTTCAGTTGGCACGCAATGCTTCCGCACAGGAGAAGCTGCGTGCCGAACTTGTGGCAAATTTGAATGAGAAGCGCGAAATTGAATTTGAAAAGCTAACAGAGCTGCCATATCTGGATGCCTGCATACAGGGTGCGTGTAAAAAATTGGTCTTAAAAATTAGTAATTTTAAATTTACTCATTTTTACAACATATTTCAGAAACCATACGCATCTTTCCGCAGGGCTTCTTTTCAAATAAACTATGCACCGAGCCCACTGAATGGATGAATAAAAATGGACGCACACTGAAGCTGGAGCGCGGTGATTCGATTTTGCTGCCGCTGTATTCATTTATGATGGACGAAGACTACTTTCCCAATCCGCAGGAATTTCAGCCGGAACGTTTTACCGATGAACCGGACGCGTTGAAGAAATATCGAGAGATGGGCGTGTTCTATCCGTTCGGTGATGGGCCGCGCGTTTGCATAGGTCAGTGCTGTCAGACAACATCTAGAAAGATGCTTTGCTCTGTTGACAAACTGTCTTAACTAAAAAGAATTTTTTGTAACTTAACAACAAGAAAGGGATGACATATTCCATAATTTTTGCGATGGTGTAAATTTTGCAAAAAATTTTATTAATATGACATTAATTGAATTAATTTTCATTTCCTACAAAAAAGGCCACAGTTAGAGTCAATAATGCATTTCGTATTTTGGTACACTTTGTTATTTATTATTTTTTTAACAAATACAAAAGTAATGTAGTAATGTAATTGTAGCTATAAGAAATAGTTTAAGCTAAAACTTTTGGTTTATGTTTTTAAATTTTTATCATTTTACTAATATATTAATTTACTTCTTTATTATTTCGTAGGCATGCGTTTTGCTTTAGTACAAATAAAAGCGGCACTTATTGAGATTTTCCAGAATTTCAATGTACGCGCTAATCCCAAAACAAGAAAGGACAATCAACTAGATCCAAAAAGTTTTCTGGCGCAACTGCAAGGAGGTGTGTGGCTTGATTTCGAAGCCTTGAGTTAAAGTTCTATTAATTGTCAAGCATTTTTCTGAAAAGTGATCTTAAAGTATCTTGTGAATAATTTTTCTGAATAAAGTATAAAAAAATACAAAGAAATGTTTGCTCCTTAAGTTTTTCAAAAAAACCATAAAATCAAAAGACATAGGAAGATAGAAAAAACTGGTTGTTCTTTAGTCCCAAGTAATTTATTTTTAAACCATTCAAAACATAACGTGACATCTATTGAATCATAGATGTAGCGCTTTGTAAAATCGGCAGATATAAAGTCTCTGTAAAAGATATACCGCCACCTAGAAAATATAATAATATTTTCTTCCTCTTATTCGTTCATCATAACAGAGAAATGTAATCATTCGAACGCATCAATAAATCGCCGCTTCAGTTAAACTTCGTCGCTTCATCTTCCCACCAATATTCGCCTTCAACTAGTCACTCAAATCAAAAGTTTGCATTAAAAAACTGTAATTTTGTAATTAACAAATTTGACCAAATTTCTTCGCATCGCAACACGTCGAATCCAATAAAACCAAATCAGACACATCGAACTTTGTAACATAATAGTTTGTGTGTTTCCTAAGGCCGCAGAGTCGTCGTAGAAATTGTTTTGTTGAAATAGACATTAGGACACACCTCTGCTGTGCCAAACTGTGCATGTGTCATTAATTATGCCCACCGCAGCGGCCGCCTGCCTGCATCATTCACAGCAGCGGCGGCGGTGGCAGCGCCTCAGCGGGTTGCAAAAATCGAGTAGCAGCAAACGGAGCGGTAAATGTGTAAATTCAGCAGCAGCAGCGGCGGCGGCTAAGCAGCAAATAAATTAATGCCAGTTTACAGCTGTTTGTGGGGTTAATCGGTGTTGTAGTGCCGCTGGTCAAGATTCATCAGTACCGGCAGCGACGGCAACAGCGACAGCTGCAGCCGCAGAGCCAGCCACAATATTTCAAGTTTATTGCGTGAGTAGCAGCAGCAAGAAGTAATACAACAACAACAATGAAAACAACATAAAAATAAAACAGCAACAGCAACCATGAGTATTAACATTGAAAATGATGCAGCAATTCGTTGCGCGTTCGTTGCCAGAATTTCCTGTCTTTCCTATTGCTTTCTCTGTCGTTCGCCGCACGTTGGCCCTTTCGTTTTGCGCTCACAACGGTGCGCATTTATTTTATTGTACCCTGCATCGGAGTGGATGGGTATATTTCGGACAGGAGAATCGATACAAATATGTCTGTCCAACCTTACGTACAACAACAACTTCGAAACCGTTCGGATACCAATTGGTATAGGTTAGGTTAGGTAAGACAAGCAGTTTGCTAAGTAGCTCTCAGCAAGTATACTCGAAGGAGAGTGTAGGGAAGACCAAGATTGATACAAGTTCTACTAGAAAAAGATTATTATTATTATTATAAAAAGAAAAAGAATAGTAAACTTAGTCATAGTTGCCCCACTTTTGAGTAGGTTAGGTTAGGTTAGGTTGAGGTGGCTGCCTCTGTATGAGGCACACTTAGGCCTCTTAATGGGCCCGTTGTGATACCACAGATTCCACCCGTTTGAAATGCGTATGCAACACTGTTTTTTTTTTTTTTTTTTTTTTTTTTTCAACATGTGATACACCACACATTTCAAACGGATGGGGAAAGGGAGGGGAGTGGACCTACAGTTTAACGCCGAATCCGAACGGCGATGGGCAGTTTTTCTTTCACACTTGGAGGTTTTGCCATTGCCTGCCAAGAGCGCACTTGTGCGATTCTTGTAATTCTCATTCCCTTCATGTGGATAGCGACAGAAGTAGATGAGTGTTTTTTCCAGCCCAAGCCAGGAATCGAACCCGGGGCGCTCGGTATGAGAAGCCAGCGCGCTACCCGCTGAGCTATCGGCGCCGACTACTTTTGAGTAGTATTGCCATATAAAAATACATATATGGAAATAAGATCTACAACTCTTCATCAAGACGTTGAAATGGAGCATCCCGGAAAGATTATAATATATTTTTTCTTCAGAGAGATGAAGTAAAGAGCATAGTTTAACATAACCTATCAATTTTTTAATTGTTAGTAAGGCAGCAAAAACACACAGTCAGCCCTAGAATTTAATGATCTACAACTCTTCGTCAAGAGGATGAAATGGTGCGTCCCGGAAAGATTATAGTAGATGTTCCCTCCGGGGAGTTGAAGCGACTCACGGTGGCAAAGCCTCCAAGTGGCAGTCGACCTAACCTAACCTAATATAACCTAAATTGTTTTTAAATGGGGAGTTAGACCGAAAACCCATAATCAGCACTTAAGCACTTTAGAGTAGAGTTTAGTCTTCTCAGCACCATCGTTAGATATTACGTGAGGTGGTCGTGCTGCACATTATCGCTAAGTCAAGCAGATCAAACTAAGTTTAATGCTTTATTGGTTGCTCTGATTCTCTCGCCCATTCTTTCTTATTACTTTTGCAACTACTGTACTCGTCATACTTTCAAACTCGTCACTCCACCTTACCTAACCTAACCTAAAAAAAAAATGTAAAAAACTTAAACATAACCTCACCTAACCTAAACTAAGGAGGAAACCCATTATAAAAGAGCTCACAATGGCTCATAGTATGAATAAGTAAGTCGGTCAAGACCGACTGAAACACTTTTACTTTTTTGTATCTATTGTTATTTTGCTTTCAACGAAATTTGCATAAGTTTTAAATAAAAATCAAACAAATATTTTTACCCTTTACCCCAATGTAAAAAAATCATGAATGAGACACCAACAACAAACGTTGGCTAGCATACCAACGCACGTATGTATGCACGTATGTATGTATGTATGTAAGCATTATAAGTGCCCATGTGTGTGTAAGTTCGTTTGTGTGTGTGTGCGTGTGTGTGTGCGACTGTCTGTATGTCAATTGCTGTTTGAAATTTCAAGCTTCAAGTTTTTCAATATCGGTGATATAACAGTATTATTTGTAAATTTTATTTCATTTTATTTGCTGTTATCTTCACTGTGTTTTTCTTGTTGTTGCCATTGCTTTGAGATGTTGTTTCGATTTTGTATTTTGTTTTGTGAAATTATGCAGCATTACGTGTATGCACACATACATATGTAAAACGTCATTTAATTATTTATAAATGCAAGTTTATTGCAAAATTGTTGTTATGCTTTATCACTTTTCGCTGTCGATTGCCTACGATTTCGTTGCTGCATCAAAAAGTGCAGTCAACGCGCTGCAGTTAACCGTTGAACGTAGATGCAACTTTCAAATCGTTTTCATCTTTGGATTTGATACATTCACGACGAATGGCCACAACGTTTCGTTGTGTTGCCCATTATTGGCACTGGCGACTGGAACATTAACTAATGAGTGCAATTACATGGCCAAGGCGGATTCTCCTCGGAATTCGTTGTAGTACTTCAGGCTTGACCACTTTATCGCCAACTGGCTTGCGTTATAATTTATGCTGATAGTATTCGGAATATTTATTTACGTTGCCCATACACGACTTGCGCATTTTATGCTGACATAAGGTTTACTCATTTGTACGCATAAAGATGGCCGTTGCGCGAGTGTTAATGTGTTGGGTCAATGGCCGGAAGAGCGTGTGAGTGACTTCCGTCAAGCAAGCCAAAACTAATTGAAAGAAAATTATTTCAGTCATGTCATGGATTGAAACTTTTTAATGGTCTATTGAGGAGTGGGGCTGCATCGTTTGTACTTGGGTCTCGAAATTTATTTATTTATTTATAAAATGGAAAATAACAAATTACTTTGCTTGAGAAGGTTTTTCAACTTGCCGTGAAGTGTGTAATTTTCAATAATTGTGACTATTTAACTTTGCTGCGATGGTCAAAATTATACCCCCAATGCTGTGTTGTTGGGTCAAATTGACCCAATTAAAAAATCATTAAAATCACTTAACAGAAAATTAAAACTACTTTTAGTTCATTTTTTCATTAAACCACAATAAATCAAAACACAAATTACTCGGAATGGAGTAACTATTAGTTTTTTGCAAATTTATGCAAAGGATGATTTTAGAGCAATGAATACATAAATCAGACTAATTTGCTGTAAGTGGGTCATTTCGACCGAAACACAGCAGAAGGGTTATACTGTTTGGATTTTGTTGGTTTTAGGATTTCAAAGTTTTTACCAAATCAAAACGAGTCAATACAATATTTAATTTTTTTTTTACATTTACACCAGATTGATTATCTCAACGATGAACGATGATTTTGGTGGTCAAAAGAACTGAGTTCTTTACCGAAGCAACTAAGCTTTTAAAAAGAAGAACAAGATGCATACCGGCAGTGGCGGATTCAGAGGGGAGGGGTTTTGGGGTTGAAACCCCCCCCATCCGAAATGTTAGGATCGACTTTAAAACTACATACAAATTAAAAGGAATTGTTTGGCATTTGATGAATATTAAAGAATTACTTTTTGAAACACCCGCAAAATATTTTTCTGAATCCGCCCCTGCATACCGGGAATGTAAAGTCAGTGGCAGAATTGGCTCAAACTTGCAACAAACATATTTGTTTTTGGCTAACTCATAGTGGCTCGCGCTGGCTTTTGCTTTGCTAGAGTTCAGCGTTAACCCTTTCGCTACAGATTTTTACTGGGGAATGTTAAAATTTTAAATTTTACGTCTTAGGCTTCTATGTGGTTATATTAGCAACATTTTTTTATTTTTATACTCGGACCCTGTATTTTAGAGTGTTTTTCTACGAGTGTTTTTCATCGCTGTGGCTGTAATAATTACTTAAACATAAAACTTTTTACGCATAACAAAAATTTGAATATTTCTTCATTTACTTCAACCAAAAAAAAAGATGTATCTTGAAAAAAAAGATGTATCTAAATTGAAAGAAAACGTCAAATTAAAAAGTTATCTAATTTTTCTGCTTCTTCTTCCTTTACTATGTCAAGATATACCATTAAAACAAAATGTATACTTCTCTTCTTCAAACTGAAATATTCAGTTTATTATTTTTGTATTTTTCCTAAAACTTCAAACTATTCTAAGGACCAACAAAAAATGTATTCTTGAAACCATAGAGGGTTCAGACGTCCACAAAGTTACTAGTTGCCACATGGCAACAAAATAGCGAAAGTGTTAATGCATTTTTGTATCAACCGCAGACTTCTAGGCTTAAATTTAACCATTCCGAGAATGGTGATCATTAGTTCAGGAAATTGTTTCCTGAAAGTCTAAATCATATTTTTAGTCTATTGCTCCTACACGGGTAAAAATAATTCATAAAAATCTTATGAACGGCGTTCATAAACCTTTATTTTGAACTTTTTATGAAAAATGCATAAATTTTTTGATTTTTTTCATAAAATTTATGAAACAGTTCATACATGTTTATGAACGCGTTCATAAAATTTGTGAAACTTCGTTCATAAACCATTTCTTAAAAGCCGAATCTCACATTTTTGGTTCGGGTACGAGCCGAGCGGGCAGGCTACCTTTATTTTGAACTTTTTATGAAACATTCATAAATTTTTTGATTTTTTTCATAAACTTTATGAATCAGTTTTTGAACACGTTCATAAAGTTTCTGAAATTCGTTCCTAAACCATTCGTTCGGCTACGCCGAATCCGAATGGCGATTGGCAGTTTTTTCTTTCACACTTGGTGCGATTCTTGTAATTCTCATCTGCTTTATGTGGTTAGCGATATAAGTAGATGAGCGTCTAGCGCCTCGGTATGAGAAGCAAGCGCGCTACCCGAGATATGTAAGCGAGGCAGGTAAGTCGAATTAAATTAAATAAATTCTTTATATTATTTTATTTATTTTTATATTATTTCATTGCTATTAATTGTCAATTTCTTTTTAGCAGTCAAAGATGCGGGTGGCGGCCATATGCTGCTGTTATAAAACGAAAATTTACTGAATTTTTATATCATTATTAAAAAATTAATTATTCATATTTATAATTAATAAACAAAATATACCAATGTTTTCAATTTTTAGGGATTTTGAATTTCAGGAATTTTTCTTATGAAAAAATCAAACATTTTATGAATTTCGATCATAAACGTTTGGGTTTATGAACAAGGCTTATGAACACATTCATGAGCGTTCGGGTCACCCGAAGGCTTATGAAAGCGTTCATAAACTTTTGTGAATACATTCATAATTTTTATGAACGCATTCATGAGCGTTCGGGTCACCCGAAGGTTTATGAATGCATTCATAAACTTTTTATGAACGCGTTCACTGGTTCAAAAACTATGAATATGTTCATACAGTTTATGCAAAAATTCACAAATTTTTTGAACGTTTTTCGTTCCGTGTAAGTAAGTGTCTCCCTCGGAGTGTATGCACGTACAGGTCAAGTATCGGGCAGGAGCTGCAGAGATCAAATGGAAGTTGACATGACACAATAATTCCTAAGACAATAGACGATCCCTCGAGAACGACATCTGTACAATGGAATTAAGGTCCTGCTTAACACAAAAAAGTGGGTTCTTTTTCAAGGGGTCGATTTGATTTGAGTGATTGCTTCTATTCTTTCATAAAGGCAATTTAAATGGGAAGGAATAGCTTTATGCCTCGCACTTATCTAATAAATTTGGTGATCCTTAGAGCTTTCATGTAGGTATAGTGTTATATAGTATATAATATTTACATATCGCACACCCACTACAAAAGTGACACAACTCAAATTTTTAATTTTTCAGAAAACGCAAAAAACTGTTTTTGAGCTGAATAAAATTTTTTTTAAAATCCAAAATTTTGAGTTGTGACTTTTTTGATGATATTTTAATTCAATAATTACCGAATTATTTTAAGTTATGTCACTTTTGCTAAATTTAATAATTATAAATGGCAGTAAAAAAGTTGAAAGAAAAATTTTGAAAATTCGAAATTAATTTTTTTATTTTAAAATATACCTATTAAAATTGTCACAACTTTACTTAAAATTAACTTCAACAAACATTTATTTCGTCAAAAGTGTCAAAATTTGAATTAGGACTCTTTTGCATTGAGCTGCAGCGATCAAATAGCATCAAACTTCTCGACATGAAGAGAGACCTAACTGTATTTTGGCAACAATAAAATATACTGAGCTTTTGCTTATTGCTAGATAGATGCATTGTGCACAGTATTAACACATAAATCCGAAAATTAAAAATTTTGAGTTGTGTCACTTTTGAAGTGGGTGTGCGATATGCACCACAATTTGTTCTGATTTTCGGTATTAAAAAATGCGCTCCAAATAAATCGGTTTATGTTTCTTCAAGGGGTCAATTTGATTTGAGAGACTGCTTCTCTTCTTGCCAGCATATAGTTTTATATAAGCAGTACATAATATGTATGTAAATTGTTTTGATTTTCTGCAATAAAATAATGATCTCCAAATACATCGGTTTATTGCAAATTATTTTTGCATTACAACAGCTATGAACGGTAACTTTTAATGATGAATTCGCGCAAGCCAAGTTTTGTGAGAAACTCAGTGTGCCCGATTGATGCATAACACTCTCACTGTCTTCGATGAGTCCGACGTTGAGCAAAGTAACCCATCAAATTTTCGTGTGAAAATCTGCTCTTCGTTGCACATGGCTACACCGAATTACATTCATAACTGTAATTATATTTACAAGTAAACACGCGCTGTGTGGGTCAACAGCGCCGGCGGGCATTCAAATCGACAAGTGGCACATTGGCGTAACGTCGTCGTAGGTGATAAAACTCAATACCAATAGTCGATAATTGATGGCTGATGATGGCTCGGCGTCGATGATGTGGCGGCTGGTTTGTTGTGACCCGAAAACAAAAGACGCACTTGCGACAGATCGTGAGTGGAGTCAACAATGCGTGGAATGGAATGTTTCGTTCGACAGCTAAACGGGCCAGTCGGGTCAGCTGTGGGGTGTCGGTGTCATGCGCTGTGCAGCGACGATGCTGAGACGCAGCACGGCTTTGCATTGCCCTGAATAGCCAAAATCACAAATTGTGATCATATGCAACTAGCCGGAAACTTTGGACTTTCGTTGTGCATTTCTGTGCAGACGTGAGATGAAAAGAAAAGCAGCAATTGGCCGCTGCCAACGAACGTCGTGTGCAAAGAGCAGCCGAAATGTTTTTGTGTTTAGGTATCGGATTTTGACTACCGAGGAAAGAAAGAAGAAAGACGGCGATTTTGAAATAGTCGGTCACTGTAGCGCTGGCGCTGACATCGGCGCTGGCAGTGGCATTGTGCGGTTCCCAAGTGTGCCGGCGATGAAATAACAAATGCGCTGCCGCCAAGAGCTGAAGATGATGAGCGAAGGAAACGACGTATTAGCGTGCAGCGTCCGACGTGGGGCGCAGCAACGCTGATGACGGCGGCCCTTAATTTCGATGCGAGTATAAAAGTAAAAGAAATGCGGGAAAGCGTTATCATTTGTGTGAGAAGCTCGCAGACGCTCGGTTCGTATTCGGCTCGCGATTTGGATTACGGGAACGGAGCAGACGCACTGGACGGTACAACATGAAAGTACGTAGCGCGCAGCGGTGATGGCACACTTCCCGGATATGAAGTTTTAACTGTTGGCCTACTTTACAGGTTTTCATCTGCCTTTTGACAACGATTTGCGCGTGCAACGCTACGCTGCTGTCGCTGCTGGGTGGTGGAGGCGGCGGCGGCGGTGGTGGCCTGGGAGGAGGTGGCGCACACGGCGGCGGCGGCGGCGGAGGGGGACCAGGCACCAGCTATAGCGTAGCAGCCACACCTTCATATGGCGGCCACGGTGGTGGACATGGACATGGCCACGGCGGCGGACATGGACATGGCCACGGCGGCGGACATGGACATGGCCACGGCGGCGGACATGGACACGGTGGCGGTCATGGCCATGGCGGTGGTGGCGCCCAAGTAGTGAAAGTGATCTTGGAACAGGGCGGCGGCGGTGGCCATGGTGGTGGCTACGGTGGTGGTCACGGTGGAGGCTATGGTGGCGGCCACGGTGGAGGCTATGGTGGAGGCTACGGTGGCGGCCATGGGGGCGGTGCCATTTCCGAAATCTACAAAGTCATCGAAGAATCAGCGCCCATTTCACACGGCTATGGCGGCGGTGGTGGAGGCGGATATGGCTTTGGCGGCGGTCACGGCATTGGCGGCGGCCACGACAACGTTGCCTCACAGCTAAACGATCTGTTGCCGCAAATTGTGCAAATCATATTGCAGGACGATGGCGGCCATGGCGGTTATGGCGGCGGCGGCGGCGGCGGTGGCATAGACGTCAATGGTCAACTGTTGGCAGCATACGGCCGCAAAGGCAAGGCACTTGTGACGCGCTCCAAGGGACTGCCCAGTAGTAATCTGAAGGGCGGCCACATCATACAGAGCGGCACGCTGGAAGTGAAGCAAGTGCCCAACGGCATCGGTGGCGGAATTGGTGGCAAACTAGGTGGCAGCCTGGGCGGCCTTGGCGGCGGTAGCGGTTTGGGCGGCGGTCACGGTGGAGGTGGATACGGTGGTGGCGGACATGGTGGCGGCGGTCACGGTGGTGGCGGTCACGGAGGTGGCGGTCACGGTGGCGGCGGTCACGGTGGCGGCGGACACGGCGGCTACAGTGGCGGCCATGGTCACGGGCATCCACCGCCATCCGGTGGCGGCTGGTGGTAGTCGATTGTTGTTGGGTGCCCGCATGTGATTCTAGTTCGTAGTTTAGGCAGATGTTGTTTCTATGTTGTACAATTAGTAGTTTTATTTATGCGCTAAGCCAAATCTATGTCGTCTTTAAGCGTCGCACATCATTTATTTAACAAACGAATTCGTTTATTTTATTGTAATTGTAACTTATTTTCATAACAAAAGTGTTTTACAAGAAAAAATGAAAACAAAAAACAATATGAAACTTGCTGTGGTTGAGTGTTTTCGTTATTATGCATTTATGGGTTTGAATTTTCGCCTTAAATCAGTGGAGATACTCCCACTTTATCTCCACTGATTTGACAGAAACTTTATATAAGTTAGCAACGACAATGTTTGAAGCGAAAATAATCAAAAATACCAGTCAGCAACGATGAATATTCGAAGTTAAAATAAACAAAACACCACCAGCAAGCAAATATGCTGACAATGCGTCTGGGAAGCAAAAAATGCAATTCCCAGAATATTGTGGTGCCACCAACGCTGTTGGAGCAGCTAGCAGCTTTCGGTTTACTTACTTGTAATGCATTCCGTTTTTGAATCTCAAATAAAGAGGAGCATAGCTCTGTTTAATTTTTATTTAATAAAAAGTAAATTTTTATTTAACTGGCGCCCAACGTGGGGCCCAGGAGTGGCAAAAAGTGATTAAGTCGACCCCGGGAGGCTCGCCTTGCTAACCACAACCACAGGATTAAATCGACCCGGATTGGCTCGTCTCCTTGGACCTGGGCAGGTAACTCTACCAACCCACAACACAAATCTAAAAACAAGTCCCTTACCCACGCTTGAGGAAGGGAGACGTGCAAGACAGTCATCATCTAGGACCCCGAGTAGCCGTAACACAGCAAAAAGGATTCCCCCTGGAGATGATGCGCGGAACGATACTAATGTAAGCCTAACATAAGAAATTTTTTTTTTTTTGAATGCAACAGAGATTGTAAATGAAAAAGTGAAGTTGAAAATATAAGCGAAATTAAGAGAAATGTTATGATAAGAACCAAAAAGTGCATCCGTGTAACAAAACGCAAAGGTGAATTTAAGAAGTTAAAAAAATCAATAGAGTTAAGATTATAAAAAAAAAACAACTGAATGAAAAATTGAATAAAGAAAGAAATTAAAAAGCTAGTGCACTCGAAATCATTCTAAATAAAATTAGAATCCTAGATATTGAAACAAAATACGAACTATCCAAAAAAAAAAAAAAAAAAAAAAAAGAAAAGGATTTTTTAATAACAATCAACGTAGAATTATAACACAATATAACTAAGGCTGCGACACTTACGAGTCCCTCCAGCCTATAAATTGCGCCTAGCTCCGAGATTCCCACGGGACCCTCCGGAGCAAAAAGGACCCTCTCCATAGGAGAGGTTACATTAACGATAAATTAAAGAATTAAGAGAAACAAAAATTTAATCAACTGAATAAAAAGTAAACTTTAAGGCATACAAATATAAGCAAAAGGGTGAATTTTTATACAATAAGATGTCGAACCCCAACAATCTCATCCGCCCCTCTATTCTGAATCTTCCCTCCGGGACCCCTCCCAATCCCGCACCGGCTCCTTCTACCAACCCCCCACAAGTAAACGCAACTCCCGAATTAGAGGCCATCATAAGCAGAATAGTTAATAGAGTTTGTATTTCAGAACGCCAGACAATTATTGACTCCATAAGAAATCCAAACGCAAATTTGTTTAACAATACGGACGAGGAAATACACATCGAAAATAGAAACAATATCGACGAACTTGATAAAGTGCCAGATGTGGTGCGATGCCTAAGAGAGTTCTCAGGCAACCATATTGAGTATAGCTCTTGGAAAAAGAGCGTGGATCGAATTTTAAAAATATACGAACCCATTAGAGGCACCCCCAAATATTTTGGAATAATAAATATCATTAGAAACAAAATTATCGGCAATGCCGATAACGTGTTGGAGTCCTACAACACTCCGCTCAATTGGGATAGCATTTCACACTGCTTAACACTGCATTATGCAGACAGAAGGGATCTTGGTACACTAGAGTACCAGATGACTACTCTAGTGCAGGGCAACAAAACCATTGAACAATTCTATCAAGCCGTCTACGAACATTTATCCTTAATTCTAAACAAGATTTCCTGTATGGACATCGGCACCGAATCCATGTATGTCCTGACAAAAAACTACAGGGATAAGGCCCTTGACACGTTCGTAAGAGGCCTTAGGGGCGACTTGCCTCGGCTGCTCGGAATGAAAGAGCCTGTTGATCTACCTCAAGCTCTTCATCTCTGTACAAAGCTTGAAAACCAGAATTACCGAGCTCATCATGCTAGGAATACTGGTGGGACCAACAGGGGCATGGACATAAACATACCACCACCAATTCCACGCAAACCTTATCCCAATACGCAACAAAAACACTTTTTCCCCCAATTAGCCTATTTTCCGCAATCCAGACAAGGAAATTTACAAAATCCCCGACCACTCAACAACTCTTACTACTATCAGCCACAAAGAAATTTTCAACAGCAATATGGAAATTATTATTCCCAATTCCCACCACCCAGACCACATCAACCAAAACCACCCCAACCAATGGAGGTGGACGAAAGCATGAAAACCGCAAACGTGAATTATGCAAATAGGCCCACACCATTCCAATATGCAGGAAAGAGACCCACACAGGGAAATGCATACAACCAAGTACCCCCAAAACTACAAAGAAATTTCCATATTAACACTGAGGAAACGCAGTCACAACAACACCAAGACGAGGAAGACTGCAATTACGAACAGACACTAAATGAATACGTAGATCAATTAGATGCAACAGAAGACGTACCTACCGATGAAACTAACGATTTTACCGACATACATTTTTTAGACTAAAATATTCATCGTTGCCCTACTTTGAAGGTAGATTGGCCAACGGTGAAATGATGAAATTCCTGATAGACACAGGATCTAATAGAAACTACATACAGCCGAACCTTGTATCGAAACCCATTCCAAACGAAAAAATATTTTACGCGAATTCAATAGCTGGCAACGTTAGAATTACCCACCATACTACAGTTAATCTATTTGGACAAAAAGACATCAACGTTAAATTTTTCCTCCTACCTACCTTAAAATCCTTCCACGGGATATTAGGGAACGACAGTTTGAAGGAACTGTCCGCGATCATTTACACCAAAGAAAACTACATGCTAATCAGGAACAATTACAAAATCAAAATTAAGCAACAAATTGCTGATTCCATAAACGCTCTTAGCATTAGAACAAACCACATGACAGAACAAGAGCAATTACAAACGGAAAAATTGACAAAAAAATTCTCGGACCTGTTTGCCGAACCGAACAAAAAACTCACATTCACTACAGTAGTCAAAGGCGAGATACGTACTTCCACGGACCGACCCGTCTATTCTGCCTATTACCCATACCCAATCTCCCTAAAAGACGAAGTTGAAAACCAAATCAAACAACTTCTAGATGATGGCATAATACGACCTTCACGGTCCCCTTATAATTCCCCGGTATGGATAGTACCGAAAAAAATGGATGCTTCAGGCGAAAAGAAATACCGCCTTGTGATCGATTATAGGAAACTAAACACGGTCACCATTTCTGATCGTTATCCTATACCAGATATCAATAATGTGCTCTCAGAATTAGGACAGAATAAATTCTTTTCCGTCATCGACCTCAAAAGTGGATTTCATCAAATTCCTCTCAAAGAAAGCGACATTGAAAAAACCGCTTTCTCCGTAAGACATGGCAAATATGAATTCGTGAGACTCCCATTTGGTCTCAAAAATGCACCCTCAATTTTCCAAAGGGCACTCGACGACATACTACGCGAACATATAGGCAAAATATGTTACGTGTATATCGACGACATCATTGTCTTCAGCAAAGACACTAATTCCCACTTCCAAAATCTCGAAACCATTTTCCAAACGTTACACAATGCAAATATGAAGGTGCAAATCGATAAATGTGAATTTCTCAAAACTGAGGTTGAATTCCTAGGGTTCATCGTTTCTCAAAAAGGAATAAAAACCAACCCAGCGAAAGTGGAAGCAATTACGAACTTCCCGCGTCCCAAAACATTAAAAGATTTAAGATCATTCCTAGGTCTATCCGGATTCTATCGAAGATTCATCAAAGACTATGCTAAAATAGCAAAGCCCTTGACGTCCCTTTTAAGAGGGGAAGATGGACGCGTGTCCAAAACCAATTCAAGCAAAAAGCTTATCACCCTCTCCGAAGAAGCCATCGATTCATTTCACAAAGTAAAAAATTCCTTAACGACAGAAGACATAATGCTATCATACCCCGACTATAACAAAGAATTCTATCTGACAACGGACGCATCGAAGTATGCGATAGGTGCAGTATTAGAACAAGATAAAAAACCCATTATATTCATATCCCGAACTCTTAGTAAAACAGAAGAAGCATATGCCACTAACGAAAGAGAAATGTTGGCAATAATTTGGGCTCTTAAATGCCTACGAAATTACCTTTACGGCACAGCAAAAGTAAAAATCTATACAGATCATCAGCCCCTAACATACGCATTAAGCAACAAGAATTCCAATTCCAAAATCAAACGCTGGAAAGCCATTTTGGAAGAATACCATTACGAACTACTATACAAACCGGGAAACACAAACAGAGTGGCAGACGCACTCTCACGACCGCCTGTCGAAACCCAAATCAACTCTATGACTGCGACACAAAACAGTGACGAAAGTTCCTCCCAAAACTTAATACAATTCGCCAACGAGCCGTTAAATGTTTACAAAAATCAAATCATTCTAGACCCCGGAGAAACCTCCACGTATCAGTTCAAAATAATATTTCCTACCTACCATCGCCACATTATAACAGAACCGATATACACAGAAGAAACACTAACAAATATCCTCAAACGTTATTTAAACCCCTCAGTCATCAACGGCTTAAAAACCGACGAAAGAACACTCGGAAAAATTCAAAGCATCTATTCAGCTCACTTTAGCAGATACAGAACACGTTTTTGTAGGAAAATGGTAACCGACATAACAAACAAAACTGACCAGGAAACGGAAATTATTAACGAACACACTCGTGCACACCGAAATGGCGAAGAAAACAAAATACAAATTTTACAGAAATGCTATTTTCCCCGAATGAGAGCTAAAATAAAGAAAATAGTTAACCAATGCAAGATATGTAAACTTAATAAATATGATCGTCACCCCAACAAACACATGATTCAAGCTACCCCAATACCAGAATACCCCGGACACATTGTCCATATCGACATCCACTACACCAACAAGCATATCATACTAACTGCAATAGACAAGTTCTCTAAGTACACACTTGCCAAAATATTGAAATCAAGAGCGGTTGAGGATATTAAACAACCGCTTAGAGATATCATCATATCATTCGGAATACCCAAAATAATAGTATTTGACAACGAGAAATCTCTGAATGCAAGTCCAATAACATTTATGCTAACAAACCAATTTGGTATTGATATCCACAAAGCTCCACCCTACACAAGCACATCCAACGGCCAAATAGAAAGGTTCCACTCAACACTATCTGAAATAATACGTTGCCTCAAATCAGAAAACACACATGAAACCTTCTCCGAACTTCTAGATAAATCAATATTCGAATATAACAATTCAATCCATTCGACAACCAGACGAAAACCAATCGAACTATTCTTCGGACAAAGAGTAACCACAGACCCAGAACAAATCGAAAAAGACAAAAAGGAAAATATTAAAAAACTACAAGAGAAACAAGAAGCGGACTTAAATTATCACAATAAAAATAGGACACCCTACAAGGACTATTTAATAGGAGAAACAATTTATGTCAATATCAATAGAAGATTAGGAAATAAGCTGACCCCGAGGTATAAAGAAGAAATTGTAGCAGAAAACAGAAACAGTACAGTAATTACCCGATCAGGAAGAACGATTCATAAAAATCTAATAAAGAACTGTCTCTATACTACTCTTCCAGATCCATCTTAACGCTAGCAATAGCGGAAGTGCAGATACTTGACTATACGAGTACCCAATTGGTAACGATTCACACTGGAGAAGCTAGGATACAAACCGGCACCTTCAAACTAATCCATATAATAGACTTGGACAAATATGATGAATTGATCAACAGACTCGAACATGCAGCAACCATTCAATCAAGACCCAACAATCCCCTCGTCTCCCAAATTTCCTTTCTAACATCCCAAACAAAATCCTACTTAGGCAGGCTTAAAGTAAACAAGAAATTAAAGAGATCATTAGATTTCATAGGTAGTGCATGGAAATGGATCGCCGGGAATCCGGACCATCATGACCTAGAAATAATAGAAAACAAAATAAATAACCTACTAGAAAACAACAACAAACAAGTAATTATAAATAGAATGACAACAAACAGAATAAATGAATTAACAAATATTACCAACAATATATTGAAATTTGTAAAAGAGGACAGAGAATCTGAGAACAACCTCATTCTAGACATAAGAAGTAGACTAGAAATTGTAAAAGAAGAAATAATAAACATAGCGTACGCTATCCATTGGGCGAAAGCCGATATAATAAATTCATATGTACTTTCGAATGAAGAAATAAAAATTATAGAAAATGTGCTAAAAAAAGAAGAAATACCCTATATTAATGTGAATGAAGCACTAGAGTTTGCCAAGGTAAAAATCGCCACAGACGATAAATCAATCATTTATATTATAAGCCTACCCACAACCGAACCCAAACCTTGCGATACACTCACTGTAAGACCTATAAAAAGGGGCGATAAAATTAACAAAATCGATTATCAAATTATATTAAAATGTGAAGAAAATTTATACGGCATAGAAAAGCCATGCCAGAACTATAACGATTTATCAATTTGTTCATATAATAATATAGTAAATCTAAGTAATAATTCATGTATACCGAACCTGCTACGAAGCCAACCACCGCATTGCATCGAAACGAACAATCAGCATCTACCATCAATCGAGGAAATCACCCCCGGATTAATACTACTTAATCAGTACAAGGGGTCCATCAACATAAATAACGAAACTGTCAACCTCAACGGAACATTCCTAATAAAATTTCATAACGCCACTATCAATATAGAAGACAAAATATTCAAAACAAAAGAAATGGTTAACGCTAAGCCAATGCCAGCCATTCTTCAGCCGCCTACTACAGCAGATAAAGCAGAAGAAATCCTGTCGCTAAAAATGATAAGGCAGCTGCAGATAAATAACACGGAACACCTCGAACTGTTAGAAGACGGCAGCAAGGAGCGCAACAATGTCAATTCCGGATTGATTGCGGCAATTATCTTTATAATGCTGCTCATCTTTGTAAAACAATGCAAAACGAAGACAACGGTGGTCATATCGGAACCAAAACCCGAACCTGGGACAATAACTCTTGGGATCAACGACCTACCTAGCTCTTTGCTATCGACCGAGGACGCTCGGAACTGAGGAAGGAGGAGTTAGCAACGACAATGTTTGAAGCGAAAATAATCAAAAATACCAGTCAGCAACGATGAATATTCGAAGTTAAAATAAACAAAACACCACCAGCAAGCAAATATGCTGACAATGCGTCTGGGAAGCAAAAAATGCAATTCCCAGAATATTGTGGTGCCACCAACGCTGTTGGAGCAGCTAGCAGCTTTCGGTTTACTTACTTGTAATGCATTCCGTTTTTGAATCTCAAATAAAGAGGAGCATAGCTCTGTTTAATTTTTATTTAATAAAAAGTAAATTTTTATTTAACTTATATGTACAATGCTCATTGTATTGTATTTGTATATTGATGGATTTTGTTTCGGTCTGATATCGCATGGTTGGAGAATCATGTTTTGAGTTGGCTCAGAGTTTATTGAACTCATGTGCTCTACAGATAATATATTTCTTCATCATACCTTTCTATTGATCTGATCATATCTGTCTTTTTATCTAAGAAGATATTTCTTAGGATATTGATTTGGTAAAATTAGTGAGTTAATTAGCTAAATAATTAAAATTATTGGACCGAATATGGAGCTAAAATTTTGTTGTCTCCCAAAATAACAAATCTTGGCTGATTTTAAGGGGGTCCTCTAGTTGTAAATTTTGAAAAAATCGATTTTTTTTTTATTTCATATTTTTATAGTATAACTATCATAGAAAAAGTATACGAACGGATTTTGTCGAATTCGTAAACGTCTCTGAGATACAGGGCCTCAAATCCGTCTCGTTCACTACGCGGTAACACGGTTTTAAAACTTTAAACGCGTTTTTCTTGAAAAAACATTTTTTTACCATTGCGCCATGATTCCGTCGAAACTAATTGACCGATTCACTTGATTCTTGTTTTGCTGTATTCAAAACTTTTTGCTCCACGGGTTAACCTACGGAGATTGCGCTCCATTGACTAGCCGATTTTTGGGGGGAGTTTTTAGAGCAAAAAAAGGCGAATTTCGAAAAAAACACGTTAAAACGATGCCGCGGGTCCAATTTTGATCAGATCGGGTTCATTATAGGTCATCCTTTAATTGGAGTAATGCTTTTTAAGAGAAAATTTGGATTTGGATAACATTTCAGACGAACAGGGACAAAGTTAGGATGGCGCAAACGCACCCTTCCAAAAAAAACATGGCCGGTACTCAGCTGGCGGACCCCAACAGTGTTCGCGGTAGCACGTGGAAAAAATTTTTTTTTTATAATTCAATATGTAAAGAATAAATATACGAAGAATTATCTCATTATCATTTGCAGTTTCTGAGAAAAAAAATCCCAAAAAAAGCTTTAAAAAACACCGTTTGTACTAGAGGACCCCCTTAAGAAAATCAAAGCCTTTTTTAGAAACATTTTTATATGTACAGTTCCGCTTTACTGAGAAAAATGTTGATCGTTACAATCGTAATTTGTTTTCCAAATGAGAAATGTCTTCAACACCATTGTAGCTTTTTGAATCCAAAATTTTAACTAGAGTCCTGCCCGAGTATACATTTTTGCTATTCGAAAACATTCAAATGCTTTTGAATAGAATACTTCACTTCATCTCTGCGGACCGGTCCGAATGAATACGAGTACAGCTCTTCGAATACTTCGCAAAGTTCTCGATTACCGAATACGAGCACTGCAGTATTCGCTTTTCGCTTCTCACCGAATACGAGCACTGCAGTGTTCGCTATTCCCCGAATATGAATAGAAACGAGAAACGACGCTCGCTGGTTCTCGTTTCTATTCGTTTCGTTGTACACATTCTTCGAATACCAAGTACCCGTACAGTATGTACAGTAGTGTAGCCGCCAAAATGAATATATTCATGCAGGACTTTAATTTTAACTAAACAACTTCGTTCTGACAAGCTGGTATTCATTTTGAATTTTTCTTGCCTTGTTATGGCTATCAGAGACTTTAATTTTTTTTAATCACAGATTTTAATTTTTAATTTTTTTTAGAAACATTCCTATACATAAGTATGTACAGCCCCGTGTTACTGAGAAAAATGTATTGTAAGTTATCTAATTTGTTTTCCAAATGAGAAATGTCTTCAATACCATTGTATCGTGTTACTGAGAAAAATGTCGATCCTTACAATTGTAATTTGTTTTTCAAATGAGAAATGTCTTCAACACCATTGTAGCTTTTTGAATCCAAAATTTTAAATTAACAACTTTGTCCTGACAGGCTGGTATACATTTTTAATTTTTCTTGTCATGTTAATATTTCCAACGTTGAGTCTGTGTGTTTGTACGCAAGAAGTTGTATAGATTCGCGACTGATTTCGCATCTTCAATCAGATTTTGAGCCAAGTCATCTACTTTGCATTTGCTATAATATTTTCGGAACCCAACAAATTAAATCAATACCTATTGAATGTTATTATTATTACTAGAGATAGTGCACTGTGAATGTACATTAGTAAAAAACAACAATTTAAAGGTTAGGTTGGGTAGGAAAGGATGTGTACGACACGAGCCGCACTTCCACTCGGGGGCCAAAAGGGCCCATTGTGAATCCCTTCTTTAGCCGCTCTAGAGGTAACCAACAGTCTCTCTCTCTCTTCATAAAGGAGAGCAAATCCGAAATTTCAACTTTCGCGGCGTTTGACAGGTGCGTCAGGAATCTTGACCCCAGGTACAGAGTCGCCGTTCGTGCAGAGTCTGGCAGTGGCACGGGAAGTGTTGTATTGTTTCTACTTCGACTTCATCTGCGCAGCTTCTACAGACATCATTGGATGTGAGGCGCCATTTGATAAGCATCCAATGGCTCAGTCTCCAGTGATGACTTCAATGAGCTGCCTAATGGGGGTTCGACTCAGGGACAGTACAAATCGCGTTTTCCTCAAAGAAAGGTGCCCGGCAGGTGCCACAATCGGTCCTGCTGCGCCATGAGGACTCAATGTTTTTTGTTCAAGTTATCAAGTATAATGCACAGAGTTATCTACTTCGGTGATGGGTAAGGCGACACCCTTTCTCGGCATCTGTGGGTGGTAATGTTAACCCTTTCGACCCCAAAGTTGCCTGAGAGCAACTTCACCTATTTGTCATCTTATAGCAAAAGCTACGATTGATTTATGGGTTTAATTTAAGTAGGCACCAACAAATAATTATTTTTAGAAGTGAATTCAAACCAAATTACAAAAATTTTACTGTTATCCCCAAAATAATTTCCAATAATTTGCAGCGATATCAGGGAAAGTTTGTGTTCTAATTGAAGTCTACGAATTAGGCGCGTTTGATCAAAAGCCTGTTTCTTTCATAATGGTTAAATAAAATCAAAAAATTAGAATTTTGTATTTTTCCATAAATATTAAATAATTTTTCTGTAATTAAAAAATATTGATCCAAAATTTATTTAACCCGTTTTAAGATAAAATTGTTCAAAAGTAAACTAGCTCTAGAACTCTAACAAAGAGGCGTGGCGACTTCAAATGTCGTGTACACACTTCTTAGACAAGTGTTTCATGATTTAAATACCAAAAAGTAATATCGAGACACAGGGTAAAATTCGGGGTCGAAAGGGTTAAGTAATACTTGAAGCAATTTTGTGTATTGAAAATTGTTTGTTAATAAAGTGTTTGTTATTGTCGGTTTTTTCCTGTTTGCGGACTAAAATCTTATTTATCTAAAAGTCTACGGAAAGTTCAAAAAATTCGGTAGAACCTCGGAATGTGCAACTGTGAAATATGGAATTTTTTTAATGTCTACCGGTTTTTTCTTATTTAAATTTGCCGGTAAAAATGCGCATATATTCCGAAATTTTCGCATCTAAAAATACAATATTTATTGACAGCAATAAAATAAATACTAATCATAAAACTAACAGATGCGAATAGTTTTGCCAATGTTTTCATAATAGTCGGTATCACTTTTAAGCGTGAATAGTTTAAGTTTGACGCTAAGTTTGTTAATTTCGCATTCAATGTCAAGTTTAAGTTTAAATGAGTGATTTGGATGACAGCAGTGATATATTTGAGTGCACAATTTACATTGCTCTTTAAAGTGTATGGCTTTGATTGACTTTCACTATTTCTAAAGTGGAAAACTCGTTTGTTAAAAAAAGCAAAAATTCGCCAATTAATTTGCACGTCTTTAATACTAAATCAGAAATCCATTATAGTTTAGTTACTTAAAGCTAAGCTTAAAAAAATGATTTAAATACTTTACCAAGCAAATTGATATGCTAATTTTAGATATAAAATTAGCATTGATATCATTCAAAGTAGCAGAAACAATGATGACACACACAGTACAACAAATGACGTTCAGAAAAACATCGCATCCAAATAACCAAAAAGTAATCATCATTGAAGCTTTTCTTGTATTGCAAATTTTTATGACACTCCTTTCACAAATCAACGCAGATCGCAAATGAATCGATTTCGACAATTTGTCAGGTCGAACGGTATAAAAGCTGTCCACGCTGACAGCTTAGATCACGATTCGTTTCCGACGATCCTAACACAAACACCTCCAACTAATCAACTTAAACGGAAAACCGACAACGAAGATGAAGGTAACCCCACGAGTTCGATTTAAAATCGACTTGAAATTCATTGACAACAAGTGCATCAGATAAAATAATAATAAATGCTTTGCAGCTCTACATTTGTTTGGTGGCATTGCTGATTGTGGGCGCCAATGCAGGCTTCGTGAATCTGGGCGTTGGCAGCGGCTATGGCAGTGGCTACGGTAGTGGACTAGTTGGTGGCTACGGTGGTGGACTTGTTGGAGGCTACGGTGGTGGACTTGTTGGCGGCTATGGCGGCGGCTATGGCAGCTCCAGAGTCGTTAGAGTCGTGCACGATTACGCGCCTGCGCACTATGTGCACTCCGTGCCAGTGGTGAAGGTCGTAAAGGTGGCTCCTTCCTATGGCGGCTATTGGAAGCAGTAAAGCTGTCAACGTTCTGTTTTCCTAACTTATGTTCATTAAATTGTCTGCTCTCAGAATACTTCAATACTTATAAACAAACATAGCTTGTCACTTTGAACAATTTATAAAAATGCAATAAAAAATGGTTTAACAAAAATATGAAACATTTTTCATTGGAGAGTTGTCACTTGCCAAAAATCTTTTGTGGCATAATGCTAAGACTCAGATCACACAACTAGAGTCCGACTTATTAATCGGCATCGGCTAGTATCGGCCAATAAAATTGGTATCGGCTAGTATCGGCACGGCCAAAAAAATAGGTTTCGGCATCGGTATCGGCCTTTTTTGGCCGATGCCACATCGGCCGTTTTTGGTCGATGATGCATCGGCCTATTTTTCTGCTTTCATTTTTTTGTTTTAATTTTTTGTACCAACGGGTTCTTATACCCCTTTCCTGTTTAATATAAATGTTTCCTAGAAATGTTTTTTTTTAAACTAGGTATTCTTAAAAACACAGATTTTCTCGAAATGTCTATGCATTTCGTCTCTTAATGTGGATATCAGAAGAAGGGGCATTTAATTTTTCAATCTTATCCTTCTTTTTTAATTGGAAGCATTTTTTAACAGGCCTGTTATTTTTTTCCAAATTTGTTTTCTGACTTCTTCCCACTGCATCTGTACAACGGGTCGCAATTAGAGAGTACAAATTTTAATATAAAAATCGTAATTCTAAGTTGAATAAAAAACTGAATTTGTATGCAATATTTACGTCACTATTTTTGTTTTTCTCTCAGTGGATAAATGTGATATATTATTTTTTTTTAATACATGTTAATGTATTAGAATTCTGAATCCTCTTGTTATTTTATTTAGTTTTTAAATATTTCTTTTTCTCGTTGTTTTGTTATTTTGTGATGAATATTAAAAATAATCTGTAATAGTTCCTTTTGTTATTTTATAAAATAGACTGTTTTTTTTATTGAATTTGATTGAATTCATTCGTGTTTTTTTTTCTGTGTAATCGGCATCGGTATCGGCCGATTTTAGCCCTTTCGGCCGATTAATCGGCATCGGCCAAACTCGCTCTTCCGGCCGATTAATCGGCATCGGCCAAAAATTTCGGTATCGGTCGGACTCTACACACAACACTATCACACAAGCCACAGGAGGAGAGAACTTCCAATGTTAAGACAGTCAATTTTTGTTGTGACTGACCTGAAGAACTTCAGCGCCTGTTCAACTCTACTAATAGATAATAATAGATTAAAAACCATAATACATAGACTTTTGAGAAGCATAGGCAAAGCGGTATGAGACAAAAACTTCATTTTTGTTCAAACAAAGATGTTCCAATAAACAAGAGAACCCACATTTTAGAGAATATTTACACCTTTCCATCTCTCATATTTTTGAAAATAGACAAATTGCTTTAGAAAACTAACTTTCCAACAATTTCTTTAAACAACTTATGACTCTTTGTAACAATAACCACTTCTTAGTCACTTCTTCAGTTTAATCCAAATTCGATTTTTTCCATCGAACATTGAAAAAGGAAACCCAAATGTACAGCAATACTTGATTTTCAAAAGACTTCATTCTATTCTTCCTCAGGACCCTTTTTCGTTTTTTTTGCTTGTTCGAACCACAGTATTCAGTAGACTAGATTTTGACACGGAAATAATTTCACTACGCACAGTGGTCGGACTTATATGGGTATAGCGGTGAAAAATACTTCTAGCCGAGATATCAGCTTGAAACATTGGTCACGTGTTTCCGAACATGTGGCAATGATTTCATGTAAAAATGGGCGTGGTCGGACATCTATACGCCTGCCCCCATGTTAGGAAATGGTAAAAAATTTGTTCCTGTTTTTTTAAATGAAAAACGACAAAATTCAAATATATGCAGGCTCAGAGGCGTACCCGGGGGGTTTTGGGGAGTTCAAGCCCCCAAATAAAAAATTGCTGGTGAAAATTATGGTTTCAAACATTACACTACTCGACACGAAAAATGCTCTTAAAAATATAAGTATTTTTTAGACTAATCTTCAGCTGCTGAACACGAAACTGAAAATCAAAAAATTTTCTTAAGAAGCGTTTTCGAAAAATCTTCGAAAAACACGTTTTTCCCCTCTTATTTCAGTTATGAGCACATATCTCACCCACAGTTAAAAAATATAAAATTTAGTTAAAAGGAGACAATTTTTCTCTTTCATTTGATACCCATATCTTCATCATTGCACAATCGCAAATATTTAAAAAAATATTTGAAATGTGTATGTCCTTAAAATTTTAGTCCTTTAAAAAGGTTTTTGGGTCAGAAAATGAAAAACTGACTATGCCAGGATATTATAAATGACCTCTATTTTCTTGTCTATAGCAACATTTGGATGGATCTCGGAAAAATAAAAAAAAATTTTCGCACGGCGTAATAAAAGAAAAGTTAGTGTTTTCACTCCGTGCATCATAACTTTGTAATTCTTCTTTCAATTCTATTGATGTTAGGCTTAATATTTGCTCAAATAATATATCTTTCATCTTAGATTTAAAACCAGAGGAGATCATTTATTTTATCTATAAAAAAACGATTCGAAAATGTATAATTTTTGAAAATGGTCGAAAAATTCACTTTTTTACAATTTTCTTCGTCAGTAACTTCCCCAAATCTCACCTGATTTGGACAATCTATATATCGTTGGAAAGGTTAGTTAATTACCTTCTGAAGATTTTTTCGAAGATTTTTCGAAAACGCTTCTTAAGACAATTTTTTGATTTTCAGTTTCGTGTTCAGCAGCCGAAGATTAGTCTAAAAAATACTTTTGTTTTTAGGAGTACGCGATGAACCCATTTTTTGTCGAGTAGTGTTATTAGGCTCAAAAGTTGTACGCAAAACTTAATTAACTCAAAACGGAGCGTGAATTAAAATTTTATAAACAGAAGGTGAAAGATAGTACCATGGATACATCTCTATCAGCATAAAGCGCAAAATTCTGAAATTTTTCAACATATATTTTTTAACCTGAAAACAGAGCTTTATCTTTAACATAAAATTTAGCATTTATATAAATCATATTTGAACTTTAATGCTCCAAATTTGGTTAGAAACAGTTTTTCATAAGACACATTTTTAACTGCTCGTTCCTATGACAGCTATATGATACAGTTGGGCGATCTTGTTCAAATTTAGATATACGATTCAGTATTACATAAAAACCTCAAATACGAAATTTCATGAGAATATCTTTAAATATGCACTGGTTATGACATTCCTTTTACCAGATTTACTAATTCGTCCACTTTGTGGGGTCTAAAACCCCTTTGCTCCCTTTTCCCTTCCACATTTGGAACTGAAACCTCTTCAACATTCCTACTGGTTTAAAAAAAATTAAAACTGTCCTCATAAAACCTTTAAAAAAAATATTTACATGAGTAAATAATGTCAGTCACCGTATAAAAAAATTGTTGTCAAGGTGAAGGTTAAAATATAACACTAAAGAAATTGCAGAACACATCACTTTACTTAAAAACAACAACACAATAACACAAACAACAACACCACCGTACAAAATACCAAGCTTCTTTTTGCACTTCTGGGTTTGCGCCCCATTTTTAGTACAGGCACTCACAGTCTGTGAAAGATTGCACGAAGCCTGGCAAATTCTGGCAGCTGAAAGTAACACATTATAGTCCTAAAACGTGATTTAGTATTAAGAAAAAAAGATCAATGGGGGCAACGTGGGGGAGCATAACTAAAATTTTAAGTGAAATTCTAGGAGTCAGACGAAATACACAGAATACACCGTGCAACAAAAATTAAAAAAATTTTTCACACCGGAAAAAATCCATATGAGCGTGAAACTAGAGACCAAACATAGTAATACTGCGTACTCAGTTTTTCAATTCTACATCATTTGTCCTTTTAAAAGGATTTCAAAATTTTAAAGGGGATACAAAATAAAAAAAATTTTAAAAATACTTAACCTCGTTAGAATACGGCGATATGTATATCAAATGAAAGAGGAGTGGCTCAAGAATTTAAATAAAATTGATTTTTTATCTATTTGTAAAAAAAGGATATGAAAACGGTTTTTTGAAAATTTTAATCCTTTATATCCTTGAAAATTTATATAGAATTTTCTTGAAAGGTAAGTATGTTAAAACCCCAAATCTCCTTGATCACATGTCAAAATGTCATTATTCTCGCTTCATTGATTTGGTATCTTTTTATTATATAAAATACTGATACTCAAATAAATTAAAATTTTTGTACTTCATTGTACTTCATTGTACTTCACTAATTACAAAATAAGTACGTATGTAGGTAGGTTGGTAGTGATGGCTACTTCAAAGAAACGCTAACGTGGACCAAAGAGTCCTATTTTAGATTCAGAGAAGTTAAGTAGACTGTCGATAGATCTAGTCCTGTTGGCTAGATCTTCTAGATTGTCGAAGAAGAAATTACCCAATCCTTCTTTTCTTAGAGAGTGCAGGACAAGTACTTAACCCTTCTGTCAATACGAAAAATTTCCACCTATCATCAATACGAAGGTACCCGGGTACCTTCATACAATTTGTATGGGAAAAGTGAAAATAATAGCGCACAAATTTTAAAAATCGATGTAAGCGTTTAAAACAAAGCATTATTTATTGCTAATTCAATTAAAAGCATTAAACACTTATTAATAGTGCAATAATTTCAGCATTTTCTTGTTTTACGTTTTTGCTTACAATGATCGGAATAGATATAGCACGACTCATGGGCTTTTGGCCGGTGGTCGGAGTCTCGTTTTGTTCCTGCTGACCTTTGCAGAAACGAACATAAGGGCGTCTGTGCTCCGAAAACTGCTTCAAACCCGTTTTTAATGTAACAACGTTTTTGTGATAATTTATATTTTGCCTTTTCTGAATTTTCGGCATCAGCGGCGCACACTGGACTTCATTTTAAGAGGCGTTCTGCATACAATTAATTTTAGATATAAAACTAGCTGGGCCCCGCGGCTTCGCACGCAAGCTCTCTTGTTTCACCCGATAAAAATTCTGAACCCATTGTTGACCCCGCCAGATTTTGATTTAAAAAACATACGTCTATTAGCTTTGATGTCAAGAATTTCCAAAAATTTTGAAGTCAAAAGCCCTTTAAATCATGAGTTTTCACATTTACCCTAAACAAATTCTTAATCCTTAGTTTATCACGGTAGATTTCGATTTTCCAAAAAATTAAAAGCACATTTTAATTATTTCCCGATAGAAGTGCTTTTTCTCTAAGTTCGAAGTCAAAAGGACCAATAAATCGTGTTTCTCCATACAAACTGTTAACCCATTGGTGATTCCGTTAGATTTTGATTTTCAAAAAAGTGAAAAACACGTGTCAAATTATTTCTCACTAATAGTACTTTCACCAAGTTAGAAGTCAGTGGCCCCATTAATTCAGGTTTTTTTACAGTTTCGCCATACAAACTTTTAACCGGTCGTTGACCCCGTCCGATTTTAATATTCGGAAAAAATGAAAAACACGTATCGAGTTATTTTACATTTGAAGTACTATCACCAAGTTTGACGAAAGGCTCAAAAAAATTTGTTTCTCCATACATACTTTTAACCCGTCGTTGATCCAGTTAGATTTAGATTTTGAAAATAATGAGAAACGCGTGTCCATTTTTTTTATTTCAAGTATTTTTACAATTTTTTAAGTCAATAGGCCTATCGGTTCATGTTTTTTTTCGAGTCTACCCTTAAACAAATCATAACCCATTGTTGGTCCAGATAAATTTTGATTTTAGAAAAATTATAAAATACGTGTCGAATTATTTTTGATTTAGAGTATTTTCAGGAAGTTCCAAATCAATATGTCTCTTAAATAACTTTTCTTCATACAATACCTTAACACATGTTTTGCTCCTTTATACCCCCTAATTTCAAAAAATTCCGTCTTAGCGGAGGTTAATTTTTCAAGATGTACCTACAGTTCAAATTTCACGTTAGTAGCTTCAGCGGTTTGGGCTGAGCGATGATGAATCAATCAATCAATCAGTCAGTCAGGCAGTCAGGACAAACAATCTATGTATATAAAAATGGAGGCGGTACCACGCCCCCTTGTCCAATGCTCACAACTTTCTTCTAGTAGAATTGTGCTACTAAGTGGAAAGTTCGTACCAAGTTTCACTGATGTGTGTGTGTGTGTACTGCATAACTGTTGGATCATAAAAAATATGCCACGCCCCTTGACCAACGCCGATCAAATCTCATCAGTAGAATGACACATCTATGAAACGATGGTACACCAAATTTCAAATTTCAATACAAAACATTTGAGTTGTATGGGCGGAGCCACGCCCTCTTGTTAAATACCCGCCTCATTCCCTCTGCCGAAAGATATGACTAAATGGTAGGTTTATACCAAGTTTCATTGATGTACGACTTACAGTTCTGCTGAAATATTGAGTCATACAAAATGTGCCACGCCCCTTATTCAACGCCCATCAAATTTTAACAGTAGAATGACACATCTATGAAACGACGGTACACCAAATTTCAATGCTGTGCAAATTACAATTCCGAAGCTATTCCATTTAGAAGATTTGAGTTGTATGGGCGGTGCCACACCCCTTTGTTCAATACCCACCTTATTCCCTCTATTGAAGGACATGATTAAATACTAAGTTTGTACCAAATTGAATTGATGTGTGACTTATGGTTCCAAAGTTATTGTCTAATAATGTATTCTTGTGGTGCCATGCCCCGTTTTCCCGACTTTTCTTTTTTTATAAACCTTCACGTATTGTTACAAACAAACCCACCGAAGTAAGTATCCAAGTTGGTCCAGTCGTTTTCAAGTTATAAGCAGTCGAACGGACCACGTTTCATTTTTATATATGTATGTATATATATATATACAAGTATATATAGAATATAGAATAGGAGTTGATACTTATCATTCAAAATAGCAGAAACAATGATGACACACACAGTACAACAAATGACGTTTAGAAAACCATCACATCCAAAAAAACAAAAAAGTTAAATGTGGTCCAGCAATCATTTTAAACAATCGCAAATCTTCTTTTTGTTTTTGGCTTTTGGCGGCGCTGACGTTGGCTCATGTTGCAAAGAAAAAGCTGCCAATACCAACACTTCGATCTACTTGTATGTACATACATATAAACATGCGTATGTACTGCATAAACGCTTAAACTAATTAAATAATTTGACAAAATCTCACTCGGACAGGGCACTGAAGCATTTGTTGTATTGCAAATTTTTATGACACTCCTTTCACACATCAACGCAGATCGCAAATGAATTGATTTCGACAATTTTTCAGGTCGAACGGTATAAAAGCTGTCCACGCTGACAGCTTAGATCACGATTCGTTTCCGACGATCCTAACACAAACACCTCCAACTAATCAACTCTAACGGAAAACCGACAAAGAAGATGAAGGTAACTTCACGAGTTCGATTTAAAATCGGCTTGAAATTCATTGACAACAAGTGCATCAGATAAAATAATAATAAATGCTTTGCAGCTCTACATTTGTTTAGTGGCATTGCTGATTGTGGGCGCCAATGCAGGCCTCGTGAATCTGGGCGTTGGCAGCGGCTATGGCAGTGGCTACGGTAGTGGACTTGTTGGTGGCTACGGTGGTGGACTTGTTGGTGGCTACGGTGGTGGACTTGTTGGCGGCTATGGCGGCGGCTATGGCAGCTCCAGAGTCGTTAGAGTCGTGCACGATTACGCGCCTGCGCACTATGTACACTCCGTGCCAGTGGTGAAGGTCGTGGCACCTTCCTATGGAGGCTATTGGAAGCAGTAAAGCTGTCAACGTGCTGTCTTCCTAACTTATGTTCATTAAATTGTCTGCTCTCTGAATACTTCAATACTTATAAACAAACATAACGTGTGATTTACAATGAACTTTTAACAATTTATAAAAATGCAATAAAAAATGGTTTAACAAAAATATGAAACATTTTTCTTTAGAGAGTTGCCACTTGTCACCAATCTTTTGTGGCATAATGCTAAGAATCACACGAGCCACAGGAGGAGAGAACTTCCAATGTTAAGACAACCAATTTTGATTGTGAGTGCCGTGAAGACCTTTAGCGGCTGTTAAACTCTTTTCTGAATTTTCGGCATCAGCGGCGCACACAGGACTTCATTTTAAGAGGCGTTCTGCATACAACTTTTGACCCCAATACCATTTGAAATCACTGCGTCACTCATAATTTTTTTAGTTAGCTGGTATTTGGGGGTGGTTTGAACCACTAATACTCCCTTGCGTTACCTTCTCAAGATATTCTCCACGGCGCACAGTGATTCCTCTCCATACAACCGCGGGACAAAATTAGAAGGAGTGGTCCGTTCTTCATAAAATTTGGTATACTAGTTAATCATGGTCTGCTGAATTGAAATCTCCATTTCGTTTTTCTTAAACTTTTGTAGTTTGGCAATGTCTGAGACTTACATTTGCAATTTTTGTCATTTTTGGTGAGCTATAGCAACGAGTGTGTTGGCTAGATTTTTCAGATTTTACATTTAATCGGTAACGTCAACATTGATAATTGCAAACAGTAACAGAAATTGTCTTAGGATCCTTTAGTTTTGCAATAAAAATGATAAAAATAGATGTATGGTTTGCTTTTTTGCAGTTTTCTCAATTTTTCATGCTGATTGCATACTTTTAGGGATGAAAAAAATAAATTTGGTCGAAAAATAGGTGTTTAGACCACTTTTCAAATTGAATTATTTTCTGAGATCGGAAGATATCGGAGTATGCAATCACATCATCCGACAAAGAAGGAATGCTTTTTAAAATAAAAAAAATCCAGGAACATACTTTCACATACTTTTTAGATATTTTCCTTTAAGTTTTGCCAATTTTCAGAATTTAATTTAGAAAAATATTTTGAATTAAAAGTGATGTAAAAGTCCAGCTTTGCAAATTTTGAGAAAACATTAAAAGCGAAAATGGCCACATCATTCATTAATCTATATTGAAAGTTTTAGCAACTTCTTGCTAACCATATATTTTTACAATTCTTTTTACTTAATAGACTAAAAAACAGAAAATATGTGTTTACATTTTTTTGTAAAAAAGGTTTCAACTTTGAGCAGCTCTTGCACTTCCACTAATTATTTTTTCGCACAGATTTTTTGGGGTTTTCTTAGTTGGAGTTTTACCTTTCAAACGACATCAAAATCATTAAATTCTGAGACTATACATTTTTTGAATTTTGTCTATGGAACGAATCAATGTGCGCGTCTGACTTTTTGTGATATCCAATTTATGTTTACTGCGAATAATATATGCTATCGAGCTGTAAAAATTTAGCATATTAGCTACCACTAGCCAACTTTTCGTTCTATGATTAGTAATGAAATGGGTCAACCATTGACGCTGCTTTGCCGTGACGCATAGTTGGATGAACCACCCAGGTTCATAGCTCTTTGGAAAGTACAACTCCAAAGATTTTGTCGCTATAAAACCGAATATCGATGACTTTAGGGATCGAGGATTAATTTTTATCACCTAAGTGACATTTTTTGCGAATAGGTATTCCGCAAGTACCTCAGAAGTAAAAAGGTGGCTGCAAAACGACAAAAAGGCTGCAGCATTGCGGCCACAGGGTTTAAACTTTAAAGCTTTGAATCAAAATTTGTGCTTTTGCTACTATTGTCTTACGTTGACAATTGGCTAGTCTTGCAGAGTAAGCCTCTCCTTTCAAAGAAAAAAATATTGGAGTAACACGCATGTAAAGTCGATGACCTCGATCGGATGTAATGAATTTCACTTATCTTGAAATACCACTTTGAATGCAAATTTCAAATTTGGTCCACTACTTGTTTGAATAAACTTGCTTTGACTCGAATATGAACGAGTAATTTCACGTTGAAACTGTATTGTTTGACTGTATTTTGTATGAAGGCACCCGGGTACCTTCGTATAGAACAAAGAGGTAGTGTTCAAAAATCGGTTCTAAAAGTTACAGTGTGTTCAACAATAAACGTTATTAGCTTATTCGGTTAACTTTTAAGTAAACATTTACAGGTTCTGTTTTTACATAAGCACACATTGTTGCGGCTGCGACACGTGAAACCAAACTGAGTGTGTTATTTCAGAAAATTTTCGAAGCGAGCTTTTTAACGAAGTATCCTACGGGGCCTAAATGGTCAGTTAAAAAAACTGCAAATATCTTAAAACCACTTCCACGTTTGTTAAGAGGTGGTCTGAACGTTATGCAGAAACAGGATACGTTGACGACAAACCAGGAAGAGGCCGAAACCCCACCACTTCCAAGCGGCAGGATAAAGTCATTGTTGGGCTTTTTGAAAGAAACTCAACGGTCAGTCTGAGAGAAGCCAAAAAAATATGATTGGAGAAGGGATTGGATTAGTGTCCGACCGAAAACACTTTTTTGGGCCGAAACCGAATATTCGGTTTTTTTTTAATATTCGGCCGAAACCGAAACCGAAACTTTCTAGGTGAAATAAAAATCACCATATCAAGCACTTTTTTCAACAAACGAATTTTACATTAAGTAAATAAGGAACAAACAAACATAGCATAAATAAATAAATACTTATTAAAAAAAAAACAATTTATTCATTTTTTAAAAACGTAAACATGAAAAAATCACCCTTTCGTACCTTACTCGCCAATATTCAAAATTAAATAATTTAATATTATATGCTAAAAAAATAAATTTATTTACATTGGTGGCATCTAAATTATTCCTCCTTTCAATATATATCTACTACACAATAAAATGTAAAAAATATTCTAGAAAGTTTCGGTTTCGGCTATTCGGCCATTTTTTGGCCGAAACTGAAACCGAAACCACTGATTTGGGCCGAAACCGAAACCGAATATTCGGTCGGACACTAGATTGGATATATCCTTAAATACGATTCGCGACAGGCTTAAGAAATCAGGCATAAAACGTAGAGGTACTCTGTCGAAACCGTTGCTTTCAAAAAAGCATATTGAAAAGCGTCTTCAGTGGGCTTACACAAATATCGATCTTGATTGGACCAAAGTAATATTTATAGATGAATCAATTTTTGTGTTGTTTAATCCAATTAGACATGTTTGATTGAAAAAAGGTGAACAATTTATTCTACAAAGTGAAAAGCATCCTCAGAAGGTTCATGTGTGTGGATGCTTCTCAGCCCAAGGATTTGGCGTTCTAAAGTGTTTCACAGGAAATGTAAATGCAGTTAGAATGCTGAAATTATACAAGGATTGTTTATTGAAGTCTGCTGAAAAATTATATTGGAAAAATAACACCGATTAGATACTACAAGAAGATAACGACCCGAAACACAAAAGTAGACTATGCACTAAGTGGAGAGAGGATCACAATATTGCAACTTTGGATTGGCCCTCACAGTCACCAGATGCTAATCCCATAAAGAATGTTTGGGCTATAATGAAAGCTAAGATATCAAAAAAGAATATAAAATCATCAAAACATTTTATTCGATTGCTCAAAAGAACGTGGACATCTCTTTCCGTGGAATATGTTGAGATTTTGGATGCCAGTTATCGCCAAAGATGTCACGCTATTATATACAATGTAGGAGATTGTACCCCATGTTAAGCATTCTGTCGAAACCTACAATAATATATATTTCTCAAAAATAAAACCGTTTTTCAAATAAATGTAATGTACACTCTATGAGAGAAGAACGTTTTATGTTCAACACACTATATCTAGAAAAATATTTCTTTCAATATAAGATCTCTAATAGATAGTAAATTGATTTTTAAGAAGATACTAAAAATATCAGCATAGCTTTCCTTGGCCGAAAGTAGGATATTTTTACCTCAAAAATGCAGGTACCTTTTGCATTAGGTACCTTTTGCATGCAGGTACCTTCGTATTGACAGAAGGGTTAAGTACATAGAAGATTACGTTTATTTTCCTCCTCCTGCAGAAATCGTTGAAAAAGTCCAACTTTTTGCGAGGGTATCTATGAGTCGGTAACAGGTCCAGAGGTTCTTCATGACATCTTTCTAAGCTGGTTCGTTTTTAGTGGGAGATAACTAATCATACGAATTTTCTCAATAAATCAATCGTATCTTAATTCGATATATCGTTCCAACGATGTGATCCTCTTAGATCACAGTTTCAAATATTTGTTATAGCAGCTGTAAATTTCTTTTCGGTGCTGTAACGCCGATGTTGTAACTTTATGTTTTCTTTGGAGCGTTGTAACTTATGCTGAAACTGACCTAAAACGCTGAACATTTTTTCACAGCGATCATAAATTTGTTGAGCCAATCTTACCAGCGTTACAGTGTTTAACATTTAAATAGGAAAATTAATAATTTGTTATCAAAAATGCAGGTGTGGGTTTACATAAAAACAGACCTGTTGCATGCGACAAAGTGTTGAAACATGGGCGCGCACATGGGAGCGACACTGCAGCTGCGACACTGCAGCTGCGACGGTGTCAAAAGTTTGCAGATGCACCGATTGACAGCCCACCGCCGGTGCCACCGACAGCCAATCATCGATGGCCGGCAGCACTCGACAATGTTTGCGGGCTGAGGCAACCGATAGCTTCGCTTACATACATACATATGTGCAACTGCATAATAGGGCCGGCAGCCACATTAAAGCGCGCGCCTCGCCGAACGAGTTTGACCCGGCCGCTGGGAAGCGTTGTAAGCGCAACGCTCACGCATCGAATCGTATTAATCGTTGTTGGGAAATCGCTGTTTTGGTATAAAAGTGTGTCGTCCGACGAGTTGACACCATTCGATCTCGAGATACTTGCCCTTCGAGTACGAACAAGCCGCAGCAGCAAGAAAAGTGAAGCGAAAAAGATGAAGGTGTATTGACGCGAAAGGACAACTGAAGCGCTGTCTTGATTTGGACGGTTACGATTTGAATTTCTTTCTATTCGGCAGGTCTTTGTTTGCTTGAGCGCGCTGTTCGCTGTGACCAGCGCCGGAATACTGGGTCTGGGAGGCGGTGGACATGGTGGCGGCGGACATGGTGGAGGTGGACATGGTGGTGGTGGACACGGCGGCGGCGGCGGAGGGGGCGGAGGAGGCGGTGTCCATGTTGTAAAAGTCATTCATCAGCAAGGCGGAGGCGGCGGCGGCCATGGAGGTGGAGGTGGTGGTCATGGAGGTGGTGGAATTGGCGGAGGTGGTGGCGGACATGGCGGTGGCGGCGTACAAGTCGTCAAAGTCATTCACCAGCAAGGAGGAGGCGGCGGCGGTGGTCATGGAGGTGGTGGACATGGTGGTGGCGGAGACGGCGGTGCGCAAGTTATAAATGTCATTCATGAGCAAGGAGGCGGTGGCGGTGGCGGCGGCGGCGGTGGCCATGGAGGTGGCGGCGGTGGATATGGTGGTGGCGGAGGCGGCGGTGCGCAAGTCATAAATGTCATTCATGAGCAAGGAGGCGATGGCGGCGGTGGCCATGGAGGTGGCGGCGGCGGATATGGCGGTGGCGGACATGGTGGTGGTGGAGGCGGAGGCGGCGGTGGCGATGTACAAGTCGTAAAAGTCATTCATCAGCAAGGCGGAGGCGGCGGCGGTGGCCATGGAGGTGGCGGCGGTGGACATGGTGGTGGCGGAGGCGGCGGTGCGCAAGTCATAAATGTCATTCATGAGCAAGGAGGCGATGGCGGCGGTGGCCATGGAGGTGGCGGCGGCGGATATGGCGGTGGCGGACATGGTGGTGGTGGAGGCGGAGGCGGCGGTGGCGATGTACAAGTCGTAAAAGTCATTCATCAGCAAGGAGGAGGCGGCGGCGGTGGCCATGGAGGTGGCGGCGGTGGTCATGGAGGTGGTGGACATGGTGGTGGCGGAGGTGGAGGTCCACAAGTCATAAATGTCATTCATGAGCAAGGAGGCGGTGGCGACGGTGGCCATGGAGGTGGTGGCGGCGGATATGGTGGTGGCGGAGGCGGCGGTGGCGGTCCGCAGATTGTGAAAGTCATTCATGAAGATGGTGGCATTGGCGGTGGTGTGGGCGGCGGCGGCGGTGGCGATTTTGGTGGACAAGCTCAGGCTGGCCCCGCACAAGTCATCCGAGTGGTGCATCAACAAGCAGAGGGTGGTGGTGGTGGCCATGGCGGTGGTGGTGGTGGCGCACCGCAAGTCATCAACGTTATACACGAGCAGGCACCCGCACCGGCGCAATTCGGTGGTGGTGGTGGCCCAGCGCAGGTTATAAAAGTGATACACGAGCAAGGAGCATCCGCACCCATTGCACCAGTGCCCGCACCACAACTCATCAACGTGGTACACCATCAGGCGCCCGCTCCGGTGGCCGCAGCTGCACCTGAAAAGGTCATACGCGTCATTCACGAGCACAGCGCGTCGTCGGGCTCAGCGGTGGCCTCACTGCCAATTGCGCCGCAACCTGTGCACCTGCCAGCACCGGCACCAGCGCCCGCACCTTCGCCAGAGTATCTGCCACCTGTGTCAGCGCCCGCACCAGTCTTCTCCGGCAACCTGGGCGGTGCCCATGCACCGGCACAGACCTATGGCCCGCCATAGCGCAAGGCGGTCGGGAGCAAGCAGCTCCATCAGGAAAAGCCATACACATTTGTGTTGCCAGCGAGAAGCCACAAAGTACCTAATTCGTTTAAGTTTAGTCAAACTTATGTTAAGTTTAAGATTTCTCTCTTTTTCTAAGAAACATTTTATTTTCGAAATGCTGTTTTTAATAAATAAAATTTAAATAGACAATTTTTAAGTAAAAGGACGAGTACGCGATTTCGTCTTTTGATTTTTGGGTAAAAAATATATCAGCTAAGAAATAAGTCCTGTGTTAAAGACATAAAATTACCCGGACGTAAATTTCATATTGTTGAAGATGTGATAGTTTTTAGAGTATTCGTGATAATTTCGAGATGCAGTTTTATTGTAATTATTAATGTCAACATCAGGAAGCCACATCCAACAACATGCCGCACTAAACTTGATTTCCCTCGGCATACGTGTTTACAAAACACGAAAAGCATTGCGTGTTTTTAGGCCTCAGGCATGCATCAAAAACAACCAATTGCGTGGTTTTGAAAATCAGCATAAATTATGTGGCAATCGTTTAACGATGGCGCATCTAACAAGAAAATACGTTTGTCTTAAAAATCAACAACGCCGAATACGCGGCGGAGTTAACATCAAACAACTTGTATATAATTTGTATAAACCTGTCATAAAACGCACAATATTGCGAATATCAACGCACAACTGGCAGCGACACAGTACGAAACACTTTTATGGTTTTTTTTTGTTATTCTATTCGTGTTTTCATTTGTTTATTTCCACAATATCATCAAAACAATCATTCATCAATTGATTGGGCTGTTGGGCATTTGCATTGCTGTTGACTGCAATTTGCATTTGAATGGCTGCGGAGCTGTGGATGGTTGCACAATGACGACGACGAGGACGACGGCTCCCCGCTTTTCACTTAAAATCAGCACAGTGTTTCTTCTATTAATTTACTTTAGTTATCGGAATTAGATTGAACCTATGCGGCTTTGACGATCGCATCAACACACTCGAGAGCAATTTCAGCTTCCGCTTTGGCCTGCAAATTTAAACAACCAGTGTGATTTTGTTTTAATTGCTTATTGACTTTACTTACTTCCGGAGAGCTGGCGGAGTTCAATTTCGACTGATATTGCGATAGCAGTTGCTTAGCTTCGTTGAAGTCAATATCTTCGAGGTTATGTGCTTCCTCGGCCAACACCTGCACAGACGAGTCTTCGTTAACGGTGATGGTGCCGCTGGATACAAAGAACTTTGTTGTCTTGCCGTCGTTTTCGATGACCTGCACAATGCCGGGTTTTAAAACGGCTGCAATGCAAAAGGTACACAAAATCATAAGCATAATTTAGTAGTTGGGAAAAATATGTAAAATGTATGTATGTACGTATGCGATAATACTTAACAATTACAACGTGTTAGCTAACAATTCAAAATAAGCCAGCAATATCTCCCCTTCCCTTCGTAACCTTACATTGTAACAACATTGTTTACTTCGCTTACATCTAAGTTAACTCACCCAAAGTGGGAACGTGCTTCGCCAGAATACCAAAGCTGCCACTGAAGGATGGCACATCGATTTGACGCACCTCGGCGCTGTCGTAGAACGTCTTATTGGCGGCGGCGAAGGTGAGTTTCATTTCGTCGGCATAGCCGCGCGACTGCTGAACCAGTCGCACACCACGTGTAGCCAAAAAGCGAGCGTTCTTTACGAAAGACATTTTCAACTGTAATTGGAAAGAAATATTAAACAGAGCACAAGTAAATATTCCAAAACACAGTTTCCATAAAATTATGTAACTTTGTAGGTTAGGAGGTGCTGATTGGGCTACGGCTCCAAACACCTCTTTGGTATCAGCAGCGTATCGAAACGTTTGGAATTACCCAACTAATGAGTACGGGAGCAGTAAAAGTTAGCTTACTATAGTTTCGTACAGTGCAATTGGCAGGAAAATACGACAGATTTATTGGAAAAACTACTCTGCCAGCTCGCGGTTGCGGTTCTCCAAAAATGCGAAATGTCAATGGTGGACCAGCAGAATGCGAACAGCTGATTACTGTCAGTGCGTTCCGTCAGTGCTGCCAAGCTATGCGGCTGAAGTGCAGCGTGGCAGCACTGTGTACTGGGGAACAACTTTGATTTGAATATCGTTTTGCTGCTGGAGATTTTAATAAACTAACAATTTTAGGAAAAGGCAGATTACAACTTGTGTAAATCCCTTCTAAATAAATTGCGGTTGATATATGTATACTTTTGTGATAATTAGTGACAATTTATAGGTCGCGCGAAAAGTGGTTGTTAACGCACAAGTTGTAATGTTCGAGGAAGTGTTAATATTTTAATACGTTTTGCTTATATAGGGTTTGTGTTGAAAGCTTTGTTATATCTTGGCTTTTCACCGTTCAGTTTTATAGACGTCACTGGCTTCATTGTACCTGCCAAGAGGTCGTAGCAGGCCCCAGACGCGAGGCGCGAATAATTCTAGCTCTTAATTGTCAAACGGCAGTGGGAAGAGAACAGCGCGCGCCTGTAGCTCTTGGGAACGAATCCATTGGTGGCACTTTGTTTGGCTCGCAGCAGAATCAGCGCGCTGCGGCGGCGACAGAACCAACAGCAACGACAAAAGCAGCGAACGACTGCAGTGACAGCGGATTTTGTGGATTTTGAAAACCGAAGCAGCAGGAGAATTTCAAACAGTGCCAAAAACGCATCCTAACTGCACGAGAGTTGCAGGAAGTGAAAAGCACGACGCCGTGCAGTAGTGTCAAGCCAGCGCAGAACTTGTGCTTTGCTTCGATTCGATTCAATTCAAACTTGGCTACGTAATACGGCACGCTGGCCTTTGGGGGAATACTGGTGTGATAAGCAAAACAAAAAAGCAGAAAACGCCTCTGCGGCCTGTTGAAGTCCAAATAAACCGAAATAGTATAAAGAAAGCGGCAAAGATCGCTATGAGTGTGGACGTGCCGAATATGTTTCAATACTATTTGGACAAGTGCTTCAAGTTTCCGAAGGAGATAAAAAACGATATAATCTACTGCCAGCGTGCGCTCAAGGCGCACATCAAGGTGCATCAGGTGAGTGCGTCGTCAAGGGGGGACAGTGGTGTATGTGCCAATATGTATGTAAAATATAAACAATTAAATGCCTATACTTTTTCTCGTTTGCTTCTTCTTCGCAGATGGTGCTTGACGTGTTCAATCAACAGGAGGATGCCGTAAGTTGCCACTGCCATGTAGTATTACTCATGTTGTTGTTGGCTGCTGGGCATGTTCTGCCTGCAGCCCAAAGATAGAATTTGAAAAGTAGGAGATTTTAAATAATATTTAAGTAAAGACAGCACAAAATTCAGTAGCCTTAGAACACAAAAAAGTTGATGACCGCATTTCGTTGGGTTGACGCCCCCCACAAAAAAGTACTGAAACGCTTGAATCTCACTTGGCAGCGTTATCGCCCGAAAATTCGCAAACCCCCCACTTTCACTTTTTTTTGGCATTTATCTTGTAAAAAATCGCGCTTAAGATTTGCGCTGGCATTTAGCACCTATTCATTTGCCAGCATGTAAAGGCCATTCTTGCCAGCGCCAGCTTATCATGCACACTCCAAAAATAACAAACAAAAACGACAAAGAGCACGAGGCAAGTGTCAACCAATGTTGCACTGGTGCTTCTTCATTGGCAGCTACGCGCAGCTAAATCGATCCCAATTAAAAAAACGTAATTAAAATTGTCTTCCCTCCTCAATGCGCTGCAAGGAAAAGAGCGAAAAAAAATCGCTTTTCTATATCTCATAGTTGCATACTTTTGCTTTTTATGTCGCTTATGTGGAACAGTAGCGCGTATCGCATTGGATTTGCTCGCCGTCGCCCCGCTTTCCAGCGCCCATACACTTTGCTTCCACTTGCTTTGCTCGTTTTCATATGCAGCAGCTTTGCCCTACTCGTATTTGAGGTTAGGCACGTTCGTTTGTTCGTTTGTTTATAAGCTGGCGGCTGGCTGGCATTCTTGGCCACCCGTTTTGTTTTTTGGTGTCATATCGGTTGACCTTTATGAAAAGAAAAAAGTGCGCTGCCCTTTGCGGATGGCAGGTAGAGATTTTGGTTCCTGCTTTCGCCTTGATTGTTTTCCAGCTGCACAGTGTTTTGATTTAGTTGCCTGGGCAGGCACTGCACCTCCCTCTGTGCATTTGCTTGTCAGTCATGTAGTTCACTAGACCAGATATCCAACGAGCCCACGTCTAATCGCGAGCGCTTTTGTCTCTCCTAATGCCCAGCTAATCAAATACCATTCGCATACCATTTTATGAGTTTTTACTATCTAAATACATTGAAGGTTGGGTTTTTGCTTCTTTAGGGGAACACATTCACGTTTGAAAACAACATGCACAGCAGAAGCGCCGCAAACCTTATCGATTACCCCATAGCTTATTTTATAAAAGATTTGAAACAGTTTGAGAGACACTCTAAACAGTATGGCTGGACTTTTGTTCATATTATGGTCCAAATTTGTTTGTTGCCTTAATTAATGCCTTTCCTACAAGTTTTGCATTCATATCGTCAATCTCGATCTTAAACAACTTTCATTCCTTCTTTTCGGGAATCAGAACTTTGTGCAGAAGCAGCGTATACTCGACGAGCTGGAAACAGAGATCTACGAGATCAATGCCGAGCAGCAGTTCCTCTTTCTGCGTCTACGCCGCGTCATTGATGAGTTCTTCAAGGTGCTCAAGCGCAACGGCATTCCATTGGATCGTAGTATCACCAACACGATTATCTCGCGCGAAGTGGTGCCCATGGTGAGCGATGAGAGCGTGGAAATTTTGCCCATTACGGTGCTGTGCCGTCACACCGAGGAGAAGCTGATCGAGAAGTACTTTGAGGTGCAGAAAGAGAAACCGGTCTTCGAGGTGGTCGATTCCGATGAGGAGAGCGTCGTACTGATCGAGGAGGCCAAAGTGGCAGCAACGTCAGGTGGCAAACAGAGCGGCCAAAATCTCCAAGCAGCCGCAGAGCATTTGCCAGTCGATGCAGCGGATGCCAGAATGACCAATGCCAGTGCGTCCACCCTGACGCAGATGTCATTGCTGAAGCCCATGGCACAACGCATGGTGGGTAGTGCGCCCCAATTACTGCACGCCGATATTGAGGACCAGAAAGGCGACATTGCCAACTATGGCGCGCCACTGGACAATGTGCCCGTCGCCGTGGTGCCTGCTCCAGAAGTCAGCATTGAGCTGCCCGTCTCGAAGAATGTGAAAATGAGTCGCCTGAATTTGCGGCAGGCATTGAACAAGGCGCGCACTGAGAATATGGCTGCAAAGGCGGCTGCCAATTTGCTGGCGCGTACTGGCATGCAGGGCAGTGCGACGGGCCATGCCGCTGGCGCACCGACTCAAGCAGCAGCCGTTGTGGCAACAGCGCCACAGCCAGCTGTAGCGGCGCCCATCAAGAAGTATGACGTCAAGACCCGAGCTACGCGTAGCTCTGTGCTGGCGGCGGCTGCCGCAGCAAAGGACCGTGCTGCCACTGAGCTGAATTCCTCGTCGGATGACTCGAATCCGGAACGCATATCCACGCCTACACACTCACGTACAGGCTCGCGTACAGGCTCGCTCGAACCAGAGGAGGAGCGCACACAGCCGGAGCACTACGGACAGGAGATGTTCCTGCGTTTGTTTAACCTATTTACGCCGGAAGTGCTGGTGCAGATGCAGCAGCGTCGCTCCAAACGCAAGCGACGTACCGTGCACAGTAACGAGCGCGCCGACTTCCACTACGGACGCATTGAGGTGAGTGCGCGCATTAGATTTGTCAAGGCGAGTAAATGTATTTCTGGAAATTTGTAGTATGGCAGCTATCCGCCGCCCGAAAAGAAGCGCAAGGCATTTTTGCTCTCGCCACAAGTGAAACGCAACCTGCAGACGGTTAAACGTCCAAAGCGTGGCAGCGCAGACAAAAACGAAGAACCGACCGCATCGCGTTCCAGTTCCAGTTCTCCGGATGAAAAACGTTGCTGCAATGAGTGTCTCAAAGGTGGCGGTAAGTACGCAGAACCGAAAAGCAGTTGAGCGTAAGCGTGAGCTGCATCTATCGCTGTTTAGGTTGCTTTGAGCAGTGCACTGAGTGCAAAGGCTGCTACCATCAGTCATGTCATCGTGAGGAGGACGAAGAGAAGCCGCTGGTTACTAAAAAAATTCCAGCTGTGCCTAACAAACAGGTCAAATTGTGTCCTGCGTGCCAGCGTGCCCAGGCCAGACTCTTGAAGAAAGGTAAAGGTAATTAAAGATTTCGATTAGCCTGAAGTGTGCGTATTGCATGACAATCATTTGGTAATGTTTGCATTTGATTGCAGAAGCGCAACAGTACCAGACGTTGCACAGCACCGCACAAGAGCTGGCGAAAAAGATGGCCAAAGAGAAGGATCGCAGGGTCAATCTGCAGCAGGAGAGCAAACTGTACAAGATAGAAATGCGCAACCTATTCAACATTGTGAACACGATCAAAAGCGACCAGGAAAATGACAGCTCAGAGTAGTGATAGCAGCGGCCTAGAGTTTAGTTTTTAGAAAGTAGTGATTGTTTGTTTTTTTAGAATGTAAAGATTTCGTTTTGGCAATCGCTTCTACAAAAACTTTCAAGTTATGTCATATTTGCTTTTTCCATATTTTAACATAGTAACACTTTTATTTAGTTCTACATAGTTACGTAGTTTACATAGTGTAAGTTGCTGAATGAGAATGAAATTTTTACTTTGCCTTTTCAACACAAGGAATGTTTGCACTCTATGCGTTTAATTTTCTTCAAAATATTTCATAGTATTTAATTTAATTTAATTTCATTTACATATTACATTTTCCATATGTAAATACATATAAATATACACGTTATAAATATATGAATAAACATTTTATGTACTAAGGCAGTATATAACATCTGTCTTTGCTTTGAAGACTCTTGAGAGCGTTTCCATATTCCATTCATTTGTTGTGAGTATAACAAACAATTTGCAATTGCTATAAGTGGAAGAAATTGCTGAGCTTTGGCAATTGCAACAACCAGAGTACTGAATACCAGATATTCGTTTTGTATGTTTCTTTTAGAGTAACATTCTCGGCGAATTGCTTAAAATAACTGCACCTATGCTTAAAGCAAACAGTGGAACTTTTGTCAGTGAAATGAGTTGTGTGCTGGCATTGCAGAGATCGCCTTGACAGAAGCACATGTAGACCTTTTTATAGTTGTAGACTGTGTTGGCGCAACGATCCTGATTATCGTCGGGACCGCGCTGTACACACATACGCTGTATGGCCTGATCGTAGTCTGCAAATGGAATAAACATTAGTATAAACATTTTTTAGGATATTTAAATTTTCAATAAAATCAAATGGAAATCTTTAAAGCAGAAAGATTAAAGGCCAACAATTTCCAATTTAATTTTAATTAATAGTCGTTTTCTGATAGTTGCATTTTGTATATTACGTTTTCTTTCATAATTTTTTATATATGACACTTTCTACTCAAGAGACATTTTATAAGACTTTCTAAAACCTATTTTAAGCTTTTTTTACTTGGTGTTACAATCCCTCAAACTGTAAGTAGTGCCGCTATGGTTGTTAGTGCGACACACACAGTGTTTGTATTTGCACAGCTTTTGTTTCTTACCGTCAACTGCATAGGCACCTCCGCCCTCAATCACTTTGCCACACCAGCCGGAAGCGCAGGGTATGGCCGCCAGGCCGGGCTCACTCTCCACATCGGTGGCATTGAATGTGAATGGGTCCTTGCAGCTGCCCAATTCGCCGCGCGAACGACACTGATAACAGCGACGCAGCAAACCTTAAAGCAATAAATAATCAATTAGTTGATATAATGGCAACCATGATTCATAGCAATTAATTTGGTGTGTTGTAGTTGTTTGTCAGCAACATTTGAGGCTTGGCTTAGGCCTTGACTTCAATATTAGCGCGTTAGCTACAAAGAATGCGGTGACATTTAAAATGAAAACGAAAGTTGACAAAAGAAATAAATTCTAAAAAAAAAAAAAATTCAACAAACAATTAAATGAAACACAAAATTACACAATGCTATGTCAAATTGTCCATAATTGTATGCATGCTGCTCTAATAACTTTCCATGCGTTGTCTGCAGTGCGCGTTATTTGCTAAAAATGATTAACAACAGCAACTAGTACAACACCCCACCACAACAATGTAGTTGCTGCAGTTCAAGCAACAAAAGACTTCAGGCAACAAACTTGCTAAATTTTGTGTTTACAATTTACCACCAACCATTTGAAAATTGTGCGAAACTGAGAAAAACAATTATCACAGTTGTATAGCTGCCAAATTTTTGCATTTTGTTGTATAAGTTTTAGTTAAATTTCCTTTCTAAACCCTTTATGCAGTCACCAGCAGTCGTTTGATCTTTCTTTTGCACTTTCTGGTCACAGCAAAAGCTGACAGCAGTGGTCTTTCTGCTTCATTGTCCATTCCACGCATATTCGTGCGAAAGTGAGCAATTGTAATAGATTGGCGCAGTCTTGATATCAGCGGTTTGTAATAGCGCGCCGGTAATAGAAGTGTCAAAAACATATGACAGCCAATGCGGTGCTAGTTTTGTATGGTTTGAGTGTTGGCTGAATTGCCAAGCGGCCATAGTTTAGCACAATTTGTTTTTTTTTCATTTTCGGCGCGAAGACAAGAAATATTTTATTATTATTAAATTCAAGTAATTATATTCGTTTTCATGTGATTTCATGTTTCATTCAGTTATGTTTGTGGTTTTGTTTTCATACTTCTATGTTATTTTTACTTATTCGGACCATGTTAATTTGTAGAAATGCATTGGCAGATTTTATTAACCCCTTCAGCATCTGTATTGCATAGCTTTGAGCAGTTAACCCTAATTCCCAGAATTTTAAAAGTGACGTAAACCCAGAAGTGAGACTGTCAGGCTTATATGAGCTAAATTACTGAAAACATTTGTTTGAAAAGTACAAAAACTGTCTAAAATGTTAAATTTATAAATGCAATATAATTCTAACATTCCATTAGAGGATTACATAAAATAATGGAATCGAAAATCTTTTCGATTTATCACCATTTGAAATCTTTAGTGAGACTGTGAGGCTCACTTCTGGGAATTAGGATTAATTCGAAACGATTACTGTAGGAAAAGTGTTGACTTAATGTTTTTAGATGTGAATGGGTAAAGTAATTTTGCATAAAAAGACACAAAAATATGATAGTTTTGTTGCTTTTCGAAATGTACTTTAAATAAATGAATAAATATGTTTTTCAAATGAAATATTGCTATTTCATTTTTAGCCTTTTGTTTCTAATTAGTTGATAAAGCTGTATGTATATACAGTCGTGTCTGGGTATAGTGAACACCCTATATAGTGAACACCTCGATATAGTGAACACCCAAATTTTGACATGGAGCCTCTAAATCATGAACAAAATTTTGAAAGCAATTTCAAGCAAAAAGCAAAAAGTGTATTTTGAGCAAATAAAACGAGTTTTTGAACAAAAATTTTAACCTTGATATAGGGAACAACCTCAATACTGTGAACATGCCTTGCAATAATTAGTTCACTATATCCAGACACGACTGCACTTCTAAAAATAATTATCAAACTTGCGATTTCTAAGTTTACAGTCATAAAGTCAGAAGTGGGGAAAATGGTTGGAAAACGTTAAGGAAGAAGTGCTGAAGGACTAGCATCGGAGAGAGTAAATGAAGAGTTGCATTTCCAGCAGATGTTCGGAAAAAATATGATTTTTGTATGTAAGTTCATTGGCAAATATTTATTTTGAATCATAACAATCAATTACAACATTCATAACTCTGCCAAAAAATACAAAAAATTGTCCTTGAACTAAAACTTAGCTTTGAAAGATTCAGAAGAGATCATCGACGAAGACATTATTCAATGCCAGTGGCGGATTCAGGCAGGATTTTGGGGGTTGAAACCCCCCGAAATATTAGGGTCGACTTTAAAACTACATACAAATTAAAAGGGATTTTTGTTTTTTGAATGGTTTTAAAAAAAATATTAAAGAATTACTTACCTGTTCAATGCTAAACATAAGAATTGCTATTGATGCAAACAAAAATCAAAGTTTCGATAGAAATAAGTTAGGTTAAGGCTACTTGTAAACTCCTACGAGCTCTGACAAGCCAAATCTCAAACTTGTGTTTTAATGTTTTAAAAATGTTAACGTTAATATAGGAAGATTGCTAGCATTAATAATAAAGCAAATTTTTATAGAGGAGTGAAGGGTTCTCAGGGAAATTTGACACATTTGGAATACTGAACTGGAAATCCATAGCATTAAAATTGAAGAGTTTTAAATATTCAAATATGAATAAAACACATACAAAAATAAAAAATTATGTAAGATTCACCTTTTTGGCCTACTTCCTTTAGCGATGGAACTATTTTTCTTAAACTGTTAGTAAATTTATTGCTACTCTTCGTTGAGGAAGAAATGTGCTTTAAATTCTGTAGGCAACAGTCAGTAAGCAAAATCACACATTTTCTTAATAACCGAGAATTTCAAATGTACATAGTTTTGATTATGCAAAATTTAATTGTAATAAAATCAAATTTTACAATTTCCCAGCCAATCTGCATATGTATGCGTATGCATTGGAGTTGCTGTAAATGTGCGTCTCTCTATTTGTCTATTTGTCTGTTTGTCCGTCTGCCAGCAAGTGTAAATGTGGACGCAGCACAACGTCGCTGCATGTAAATCCCAGCCCATGAATATGAAATGAGCTTTGGAGCATTTCCCGAATCAAACAAATCATAATTCGAATTTTAACAACAACAACAGCCAACACTTTTGCAATTTTACAATTTTACATGCAAACAAATGGCAAGAAGCAGATTATGGCTGCGGTGCGGGCCAGTCGCCGCGTCCGTCTGTTCGACCCTTTTGCACGCGTTCGCACCTCTCGCATTGATGTGCTCCCGCTTTGGTGAACGCTTGAGCGCATTGCACTGCATGAGCAACGGAGCTGCCGGGCGGGCGCACGCGCACACCCACTGCAAGTCAACTACAGTTCAACGGAGATTTCACTTCCTTTTCCGTTTCGCTGCATGTCATTTTCGGCATTTCCGCGTTCGTCATCACCTCCACCCGGCACACACAGCGGCAGCGGCCGGCAATCATCAGCCAGTCAGCAACTCTGTTGTCTATCAGCCCGCCGGGCGCCAACTCATCTTCGTCGCTGCGGTGGGAGTTTTGCATGTAGAATTTGCGCATTTCGCTTTGACTCGATTACAATTTACATGCGAATGAATTTTCGCAGCATAATGCCTGGCAAATATTGCCAGATTGTAACGTGATCGAATTAAAATGCAAACTAAAAGATGCTGGCATGCTTTTAGGCGTGTGCGCGCTTCGGGCGCTCGGTGTCGACGGATTTGCCGTAATCTCGGAATATTAATCCATGCTCGGTGCGGTGCTCGTACGTGCAGCTGATGACTGCTGGAGGCGAACAAGTGCAGCACGGCGTCTTGCTGCGCATAGGAAATGTGCACCAAACACAATACAGACAGACACACATACAGACAGAGAGACGACCATATATTGCTTTGCAATTTGCAAGTCCATTTCATCTCGCTGTGCAAATGTAAAAGCAAATTATAATCTCTCGGATTTTTTCCTTTGGAAGATTTTGTAATTGGATTTGAATGACAAGCGTGAAAGTCTTGCTTCAGCATTTATTGGGCCGCGAAACAGCGAGAGCGGTGAGAGGAGAGACAGGGTTTGGTGGAAGATTGAGCTGGTGATGCATAACACTGCCTTTGGAGCTAAATATATGGTATTCATGAGATTTATGTGAGAAAGTACCAACGAGTGCAGATGATTTTCATACTGGATGCAAATGGTGACCTTTGATGAATGAAAAATGATAAGCTGATTTTTTTTCGTTCGATGAAAACGAATGAAATAGAAGTCGGATTCTTCTCAAACGTGTGTAACTCATATATCCAAATAAAAGGTAATATTTTTGAGTTAATTGGTATATACATTATTCAAGTTTAATATTATATTTGAATACTCAAGAGTCCAGTGGCGCACACAGGATTTCATTTTGGAAGGTTTAGCGTACAACTTTTGAGCCGAATACCATTTGAGACCACATTTTGTACTAGTAATTTTTGTGTTTGGGGGGTTTGAACCCCCTGTGTGCGGTATTGTAAGTGTCTGTTGACTTTCTTTGCAGTTTTTTGAACTTGGAACCTAAATCGATGTCCCTTTTTCCAGACTAGCCGCACAATTTTCTAAGTAAACCCTGTTATTTAGGGTCTCCAGAGAATGACAAAACACTTATGGTTATATACATAGATGCCGATATATAGTTAGTTAGTTAGTTAGTTGTTCTTTATTGCCATAAATTCGGATAAATTAGAACATACGGCTATGACAAATGTCGTCAGCCGGAATTCTTACATCTAATTACATTAAGTATTGCTTATTGGTAATTAAACTCTGTAACAAGAGAGCTTCTATAATTTAAACATACTTTTATATACTTAACGATAATTCTTATATCTAATTCACAATTCAGTATATTTACTATTTCTTCTTCATTGAAGCTGCTTTTCCCCAAATACCGTTTTCGGAATTCCCTTAATACAGGGCATGCGCCTAGGAAATGTTGTATATTTTCAATTTAATTTCCGTTACACAAAGAGCATATTCTAGCAGCGTCTTTGAACCGGTTTCCATTTAGTTTTATTAAGTTGCTGCGTGCTTTTAAAACCCACATTATTTCTTCCTCGGTGAAACCATCTGTTATATAGAGCTTTGCCGCCATATGATTTAATTTCTTATATATCCTTTCTGTTTGCTCGGCTTTTTTTAAACAATCTTCATAATATTTACTTTTTAGCATTTTTAACAATGCCAGCCGATTCTTGTTCCAGTTTAGTCTCGGCGTTATCTTCCGTCCATTTAATGTCAAATTCATTGCCTAGTTGATTTAGTTCCTTTGCCCATAACATATTTTTCCGAAGTGTCAGTTTAGTGAAGAGATGTGGTAATCTTTCATCGTCATACTCAAACATGGTCCTAGCTGTATACCTTAAGTGCAAATCTAAACTATAAATATGTCCATTCTCGACTCCTGTCTCTAACATTATTATATATGTTGGCGTGAAATCCAGTAACCGCAAAATCCTTTTTATGAAGTATAGCACTAATTTGTCGACTTCCTCAAACTGTGAATAACCCCACACCTGCGCCCCGTAGACCTGTATTGCTCTACATACCGCTAGGAATATTTTCCATTTTGCCCTTAAGGAAATATTTTTCTTTCTCAAAAAATCTTGCCAAGTGGAATTTATGCTATTTTTCGCTGTCACCGTTCTGCCTTCTACATGTTTTTTAAATGTCATCTGTGGTGTTAGAAGTACTCCGAGATAGCAATACTCACTCGTAATTTTTATGATTTGTCCATTAAAATGCCATTTGTCATTAATACCTAATCTGCCTCCTTTTCTAAAAACCATAATTTCCGATTTGCTTAAGTTTACTTCTACATTCCACATCTTACAATATTCTTCAAGTCTATGTATCATTTTCTGCAGTACATTTCTCTCATCAGCAAGAATAACAATATCGTCAGCATATAACAGTAACCGTATGTTTCCCCCAATTTCAGGTATATATATTCCACCTCCCAGGTTGTCATAGAGGTCATTAAGATAAAGTGCGAAAGAAAAGGTGAAAGTAAACAGCCCTGTTTTACCCCAGAAAGTGTCTCAAAATCCGTTGACAACTCCTGTCCCGTCCATACTGCTGACCTTGTATCACTGTAGATGCTTTCAATTAACCTGACTAACTTAGTGGATACTCCCACTGTAAACAACTTATAAACCAACGCTTTCCGAGAAACCTTATCAAACGCAGCTTTGAAGTCTACGAAGAACGCATAAGTCTTTTTATTATTACTGAAATTGTAATGAACGATAGTTGTCAAATTGTATATGTTATCTGCTGTGGAATAGCCTCTGCGAAAACCTGCTTGATCTCGTTTAGAACCTTTTTGTTTTTAGCCCAATCCGAGAGTCTCGCGTTGAGTACTCCCATCATTACTTTCGCTATGCAATTCATAAAGGAAATGCCTCGATAGTTGCTCGGCAGCGTATTATCTCCCTTTTTATGTATTGGAAAAATTATACTTTTAACAAAGGCGTCATCCACTCTACCACTTTCAAATAACAAGTTATATGCTCTCGCTAATTCTTGCAGGAACTCGTCAGGGGCATTCTTTATAAATTCGTAGGAAACTCGGTCTTCACCAGGGGCTTTGTTTAATTTCGTTTTTGCTAACATCGTCCGTATTTCACTTGTCGTTATGTCTCTATCTAATTCGTAAACTAAATTCATGTTATGAGCGTAGTGCATGTCAAATGAAATCTGTGGTGGGTTTAAGAGCTGTGCAAAATAATCTTTAAGTTTCCCTGCTGCGATTGTTGTTCCTGTCACTTGTTCCTTTCGAATTTCCTTGGCTATCCTCCACCATTCTTTGCTATCTTTCACTTTATTTATTCTTTCCTCGAGATCCTGATAATACACTTTTTTTTTCTTGTTCACAGACCACTTTAAATCGCTGATTTGCTTTCACGTACTTGTTTTTACATTCATCGCTTCCTGTTTTCCTATATCTTCTTAACAATTTGAACGACAATTTCCGTGCATTAAAACATTTTGTATTAAACCATTTCTCTTTTTGTTGGTACTTAAACCCTTCTTGACTTATCGCTCCGTACGCCTCCTTTATTATATTTGTGATTTCCTCTACTTTTAGCGTCCTTTGCCCTGCTTCTTCTTTGATTATATTTATAACGTTCTTTACTTTATCATGGTATTCGAGTAGTTTGTTCGGTTTCCACTTCAGCTTTGGTAATAGATTTTGGCTATTGTCTTCCTGTTCGTGTACCCTAACTTTAAGCGATAATTGGATTGGCATATGATCTGACCAAATTTGCTCGCCGACCTCAAACCTTTCCAAATGTGTGAGTATGTTCTGCGAAACCGCACAAATATCGTTCACGGATTTACCAACTCCACTTATAAAAGTATATTCCCCCTCTGTATCACCCCTCGTCATACCATTTGCAATGAATAACCCATAGCTATAGCACAGATGCCGATATATTTGGCTGGCAAAAAAATATTTTCGGATTTGTAGTATGAAATAAAACTAAACTTTTTTAAAATCACAAACGAACTGTTATCTATAAAAAAATTTACACTTTGTGCTATGACCTGCTGCAATCTTTCTGGTAGCTCCATGATTTCGCGCTCATAAAATTTTTGGTCTGTATAAACAAATAATTGAGCCAAAAACTGTGCTAAGAGAATCTTTTCAAATTATGCGAAAACAAAATTACTTTCTTCCAACGCAATGAATTGAACAAAACTATGTCAAATTTCCTATGCTAAATGCTTCGACTTGTACTCATCTGCAGCAGCTCGATAGCAGCTCAACTTACAAAAAACTATCCAATCGATTGTAAATCGACACTTGTTTGATATTTGATACAGTTAGACACACACTCACACACACATACATGTACCTTCCAACAATGCATGCCAGTCTGTTGGTCTGCCTGTAAAACAGAATATCTCATAAAAGTCAAAGACTCAGACTGCGGAAAATGCGGAAACACAGTCGAAAACAAAAGAAAATCATGTCAAATGCACCACACGCCACCACACAACGTCACCAGACAAAGTGACGGAAACTTTATGAATTTTTTTGAATAAATTATCGACAAACACGCGCAGTCGGTTGTCGCTGTCGCTGCTGTTGTCGCAGTCGACACATAACAAACAACCCGCCAGACATTTTGACGGCCGGCAACTCGTGCGGCTAATGGTTGTCGCCCATTAAAAAACAACAACGAACAACCAACAACAACAACTATACAGTTTATTGAATAACGAATAATGTCAAAGTGAGGAAAATTGTCACCTTTTAAAAGCGATTTAAAATGATGCAAATGTGTAGTCAGCAATCGGGCAGAGTGTTGAGTGCTGAGAATCAGGCAGACTGCTGGGCAGCCGGCCAGCCACTTTGATGCCTGAGTGTGTGTGTGTGTGTGTGTGTGTATGCGTGTGTGTGTGCAACATATCACACGATAAGATCAAATTTACAGCAAATGGAACACCACAGACGGCGGTCGCTGCCAGAATGCCGGCCAACTTTTATCTAAAATCCGTATGGGGTCGCGCTGCGCTTTCCTTCATTTTACCTATTAAATGCATTTAAATTGAAAACTAATTTCAGATCACACAAATTTCGATTGGATTTGGTGAGTGCTTTAGTGTGCAAGACAAATTTGTGGCTTGTGCCCGTTTTCGCTTATCAGCGACCAACGTTGCCACTTTGCGCTGTTATATATTTTTGTTGTGTTGTTGTATTTCTCATTGTCGTTGTTGTTGTATTGTAGTTGCATGTGTTAAGTGAAAATGTGTTCAAATTAATTGCAGAAATTGCACATTTTTGTGAGCACCAAACTTGCCACATAAAAGCGATTCGCTGCTCTGATAACAAGCAACGCTGCGAACGGTGAAGTGGCAGCGAGGCGGCAAACACAACAACGACCCCACAAATAGCTGCGCGTGCTTCAGAACTTCGAGCTCGACTACGACCATGTGTAGTTGTTGTACAATAATTAAAGTGTTTCGCATTGAATTTGCTGCGCGGCGGCTCGGTGTGCGGTCGCCGTTATTGGTTTGCTGCGTTTTGTACAAATTCTTTTTTTACAATTTTGGTTTTGATTTGTTGTTGTGGCTGGTTTAGTGGTGTGACATTACACGATTTTGTACTTACGCTTTAATCGATGTTGGCCTCTAATGTGCGCAACTGCAGCGTTTTCTGCAGCGTGTCAGTTAATGATTCAATTAGGTGTTGAGCAAAATTTTCGGTATTGCGAAATGTTCGCATTGCAGGCAGTAAATTTGATGAGGAAAATGAGTTAGTTAAAATTTTACATTTTATTATTAATAAACCAAGACTTGACAGTCTTTTACAAGAACTTTTGCCAAAGTATTCATTCGATACAATTAGTTGGTTTCAACAATTCGACTATGTTTCTAGAACAATCTTCATATCGGCAGACCCCCGTAGTTGTAGTTGGGTGCTTCAAAATGCACATAAATCGAATTGACATGGAAAAATCAATTTCTCGGCATCAAAGTCTGAGCTCTTGCAGCGTTACCCAATCAGCCACACACTCAGCGTGTCGCAACGGTGGCAACTTCCAAGCGTTGCTACCGTAAACGGTAGCAAACCAATTTGTCCAGCTCTCTTTACGTGCCCTCCTACTTTCGAAATTAATTACAAATAAATTGCAGTAAATCATTTCTCGATGTTTCAGTCAACACGTAAATTAAAAACGATTTAAAATCTTTCCGCGCCGTGTGCAGTGCAATGAAAAACGCTGCGCGGTGCTGCCATAAGAATCGCTCGGAGCTAAATTCAACTCCTGCCGCAATTTGGTAAACTAAACGGTTCACAGCGCAACGATTAAGCGCGAAACTGGTTGGAGATATTAAATAAAACCCCAAACCATAATTACTATGACGAATTATGTATTGTAAAAAACAAAAGGATGCAATGGAAACAACAGAGTCAGAGTCAGCAGTGGCATAGTAAACATTTGATGCAAGGATCATCAGAGGGAGCCGAGAGAGAGAAGAAGCTCACAATGATGAGGTGACTAGAGAGAAGTGTTGAAGTAGCAAGAAATCCGATAACGTGTGGTTAAGAATTTGAAGTAAGGAAGTTATTGAAATCGATTGACCAACAAAGTTTACACATTCTTCTGTTGAAATTGAGTGGCTTAGAAAGTACAGAGCTCTTTCAAATTCAAACTTTATTTATAGATATTTATTTATTTATTGATTTATTTATGGATCTTATAGTTAGGCTGAGAAACTATCAAAATTGGGTGACTTAGAAAGTGCAGAGCTCTTTCAGATTCAAGCATTTTTTATTTAAGATATAAAACTAAAGATTAGCCAGAAGCACTTAAAGTAGGATCTCAAGATCATTTCTTTCAATACTTCTTTCTTTGAAGATTTTTTAAAAATCTTATTCGTTCACGATGCATTTAACTATTTTGTTGACCCACTAAGCTTTAGTTCTGTTAAAATCGTCACGAATTTTTTCAAGAAGGTAGGAAGAAGACTTCGGTGGAGTCGCACCAACAATGGAATTGGGACATTCGGGGGTTTTAAACCTAGTCGAGGGTTTCATAGTCATGGATCATGGATCAGTTTAGGGTCTAATATCACGGCTTAAGGTGGAATAGACATTATAGGGCAACTCTTAACAAGTTATTCCGATCATCAGTTGGATCATCTACTGGCGATAACGTGTAACAATTACTTATTACCAGGGAAAGGATTTTGAGGACCTAAAAACCTATAAAAAAGGCAAAATAAAATAGCAAAAAAGGCACGGAAAGGCACTAAAAACTGCCAAAATCTTCTGGCTTACGAATGATCAAATCAATGTAAAAAGATCGATAAGTTAACGAAATTGCAATGTTGCTACTTAATTTTTTTTTAAAAAGGCGCTCGACAAATCTTGAAAAAGGCATTTTGTGGAATTTATAGGTAAAATAGGCACTAAAAAAAGGCATTTATGGGTGAAAAAGGCAAACTGCATTTTTAAGGCAAGAAAAGGCAAAATAAAAGTGATATATTTCTAATCAGGAGGACCTAATTCGTGCTCATTTTCAATCAGAAATGCTCTATCTAGCAGCAAACAAAAAAAGGCAATTCCCACAAAATCCTTTCGCTGCTAATAACAAAGTTTGATTCCAGTTAAAATTTACCTAAAACTTGTTAATTTTAGTCAGAATCAAGTTTTAATTTTCTAAGATACAGAGAAACGTTGTTTAGAGTCCAAATTTCATTTACGCCAATACCAACACTCAAAAAGACTCAATCAATCCAAAGTCGAAAGTCAAAAAGTAATTTATTTGAGATTTATTTGTGTGAAAATAATTGCAAAACAAAAATTGCACTAAAATTGAGAGCTCAAGGCAACTCTGACACTCCGTTTCTATTGTCTACCAATTCAACATAAAAATAGTGAAACCAAAAACTCGAGTTGTTGAAAGCCAGCAGAAAATTAGCAAAAAAAAAGTCTACAATCAACTTCTGCGAATGCGAACTTGAGCTCAGCTTAACCTCACATTTGGCATTCATAATGTGCACACATTTAGTGTTGTATAACATTTAATGATTTACGTTTTCGTTTTTTTGAGTTTTCTGCGGCTGCTGCCGATGCTCGAGCTTAATAAATTCCGCTGGCGTGTGGCGTCAGTCAAAACTAATTTCAAACAAATTCTACCCAAATAACATCCTGTCGCGCTGAGCGCAAACTTTCGCCATAAACTCACGACCCGAAGATCTTAATTGCGGTTTAACACAGCATTTACCGCTGTGTCCGCTAATCGCGCCTTGATTATGCCGCGCTGTCGCTAATGTTGCTGTCGGCCAGTCGCAGCTATCGGAAATGAGTCGACATCGGTCGTACGGCTCCTCCAGCGGGGCGCCCCACATCAGCGCGTAATCTGCGCCTCGGAGACAGCGACTCGGCTGTAGCGTCCGCGTGTTGCGTGTGAAACGTCCGGCTGTATTCATTCATTTGTTGTTTTTGTTGCTTGTGGGTTTTTGAAGGCGTTTACGCTGGTCGCTCCACTTTGCCTCCGCCACAGGGCGCACTGCGGACGTGATTTCATTCATAAACTTGGTGAAGGTTTGCTTTTCGTTTACGTCACGTCATGTCATTTCATCAAAAGTCTCGACACAAACAAAAACAAACATATACCAACCTATACATATATATTGAAACGGATAACTGGTGCGGTTTTTGGTGTTATTGTTGTTGTTTTTGTGGGGCATTTGTAAACACGCAATGCGGCGATCGTTTTGTCGGCACTTTGTGATCGCGCCGCATACATAGACTCGACGCTCGTTTTCCTGGGATTAATTTTGCGCTTTTATTATTATTTATTTAATAATCATTTTGGGTGCCGAGCGGCGAGCGAGCGAGCGAGGAGCGTCATTGATTGCTGCAGCGCTTTTAGGCTGTATCGGTTGACCCTCATTAGGGATTTGCTCAGATCAGATTTGGAACGTTATTAATTGGCTGTCTCGAAAAAGTAGCGGCGAGGCAAGGGGAGCGCGGACAGACAGTGAAAACCATGATCACAAATATGAACGAGTACAATGAAAGGAAGAAGTCAGCGAGGCGGAAAACATGTAAATGCTCACAACAAATTATAAGGCGATTATTTGGGATAAAGGTGGGTGTACTCGGCCATGCAGTCGGCCTGGCCATAAGCCAGTCATATCATACACTCTGCTGTTGTGTTATCTGTTGTTTTTAGTTTGTTGGTAATGAAATACTTGAAGATTGTGCGCTCAATTATTGTGTTGAAATACTGAAATTATATGCAATGGATTATCTGAAATGGTAGCGAGAACTGAAATACAACACTCAGCAGCAATGCACTGATGATGTTAAAGGGGGGGGGATCAAGTTAATGTAAGGTAAGCGGGATTCAACGGAGAGGAATTAACAGAGCGAGAATTGTAAATAAAGTCAGTGGAGTGTTTTGTGTTTTAGATCACAAGTCAACAAATTGTTGATACGAGGAAAGTTTTCCTCGCTACAGGCATTGGAAAATCTCTGAGAACAAACAAATCGCACACTCCAAAAGTGACACAACTCAAAATTTTTAATTTTTGGGTTTATGTGTTGCATCTATCTACCAATAAACAAAAGCTCAATATATTTTGTTGTTGTTAACTGAAAGCCAAAAAACAGTTAGGTCTTTCTTCATGTCGAGAAATTTTATGCTATTTGATCGCTGCAGTTCAATGCAAAAGAGTCCTAATTCAAATTGTGACACTTTTGACGAAATAAATTTTTGTTGACGTTAATTTCAAGTAAAGTTGTGACAATTTTAGTTTATATTTTCGAATAAATAAATTAATTTCAAATTTTCACAATTTTTCTTTCAACTTTTTAACTGTCATTTATAATTTCTAAATTTACCAAAAGTGACATAACTCAAAATAATTCGGTAATTATTAAATTAAAATGTCATTAAAAAAATCATAACTCAAAATGTTTGATTTTCTTGTATAAAATTAAAAAAAATCTTTGTGACTTATCCTAAAGCCAAATCTGTAAGGATTTTATACTATATGGTCTATGCGTTATTTAAAAAAAAATGTTTATTCAGCTCAAAACAGTTTTTTGCGTTTTCTGAAAAATTACAAATTTTGAGTTGTGTCACTTTTGAAGTGGGTGTGCGAAATATTATAATTTGCATTGAATGAGATGACTTGTATCCTATTTCTATGTCGATGGGTAGCACTAGAAGGCCCAAGGTGGTCAGAATTGTTCCATTGAGGTATTTAATGATTTTCTTGTATAACTTTCGGATAGAAAATTGTCCGTGGCTTTTGCTATTTTTTAAAACCAAATTAAATACAAAAGCAGAAAATTGTATTTGAAAAATTTTGCCCTTATTTTGCAACATAGTCTGGGCATTTAAGGAAGTTTGGGTAGGCCGAGCGTTTTAATAGAAACTTCACAGAGACTTTTTCACTGGACGAGCTTTTGAAAGTGAAAATAAAGTTGAAATAACATTTTTGAAATTCCCTGAAGAGTGGTGACTGGTGACGAAACTCTCTCTCTCTCTCTGATCACTACTGAACTCACAGCCCAGTTACCTACTTAACTGGCCATAACAATCCGTTACAGGGTTATGGCCTCCTGCAAAAGTTTTAAAATGTTTGTTTGATTTTTTTAAATGAATTTATATTTTAATATTGTTATAGTCTGTAGAATCTGATGTTCATAGACTGAAATAAATCAGGCACCCTTTATAATTATTATCGCAATATTTTTAATTAAAAAAATCAAGATGAAGGAAGCATTGCAGATATATCATGTAGTGCAATAAAGGGATTGTTTTGGAAAGCAGTTATCAAAAAAGCAATAAACCAAAATTTCTCGATTTTTATTTTCCGCTCACCGAATAATAATAATTTTTTGATTTTTTTTTTTCGATCAGAAAATAAAAATTATTTGTTGAGTTTTATTTTTTTGGGGAAAAATAAAAATGATGCGGTGAGTTTTATTTTTCAATTGCAGAATGAGAATTATTTTTCAGTTGTATTTTTTCATCACAAAATAAAAATTACGGGACGAGTTTGTGTTTTTGATTCAAAAATAAGCCTCATGAGGTAAGTTCAATTTTTCAAATTGTATTCTGAAAATTATTTTCTGAGTAATACTTTTCGCTCATGAAATAAAAATTCTACTATGAATTATAAACTTTTTCTTTAAAGGAATGAATGCAATTTTTCCCGATACCCACCCAATGTTATGAATGTGTGTACTCTAGATCTCGCTCTGAAGTTCTGTATTGGTTACATTATTCGTTACGGGAAAAAGAGGATTCGATTTTGGGATTAAAAATTAAATTAAATTATTCATAATTTTTACGGTCCCTGAAATAAATAAATAAATAAAAGTTCTCTCCGGGCGTCTTTGCTTTGCGCGCGCCTTCTTCAGTTGGTCACACCAAGAGATGATAGAGCGTCCTCAACTTGGTCCTCCCACCAGAGACATTATCTCCCTGTTCGCCGTCGACCTCCAACCATCACGTTGAACACCTTTTTCGCCGGAGCTTCAGCCCAGTTAGCCATCAAAAGTTATAAATTTCTATGAACCTCTTAACTTCAACATGGAATTCTGAACTCTTTTCTGCTCGTATTAGTTTGCGGTTAGCTCGGCCAAAGACAATTAAACAATAAGATGTCTTACGGCCATACAACCGAATGGCATAGGGCGAGCTCGAATTTGCAAAATTTTCATTATCGAGAGCAAGCAAGCGTCGGTACAGTGAGAGCGTAATAATATTAACGCTCTTTGTTTTGCTCACACAAAGCACAACCAGCGTTGCCACAAGAAAAAACAATTTATAACCAGGATCAAAAATAAAAATAACCAAAATGTAACAAAAATAACCAAAATGTTTATTCGACATAAACAAAATAAATAACTCATACATAAATTTCAAGATTTAAGGAACATTTAAAAGGCTTTTGGCACATATGTATGTATGTGTGACATAAAATAAATAATTAACACGTTCACGCACAGTAAAAATTTCAGTGAGCTGCAAAAATAGACAGGCAATATAATTTTTAATTAGTTGTCAACGTCCGCGACTCCATGTTGTTGACGCTTCTTAAAACATAGTTATCGATTTACACAATGCTGCTTTCTTTTTTACGAAAAACAGCAATGGCTATGAGTTGCTACTATGAATCAATATCAATATTATTGCCACTCCCAATAATATTGTGGTAGATGATACATTTTTATACGCGTGCAATATTCTAAAACTAACCAAATGGGATCAAAAATCACCAAATAACCAAAACCCATTTTCAAAAATAAAAATAACCATTTTTGGTTAAAAATAACCAAAACGGCAACGCTGAGCACAACGGCTTTAATCACTGCCAAGCAAAAGCAAAATTGTGTGCGCTCACTTTACATGCGTTGAAGTCAGTGGCGCAGGCAGGACTTCTTTTTGGAGGGATATTTCACTACTAATTTTTGTATTTGAGGGGGTTTGAATCCCCAAACGCTCCCGTCCCGTGTGCGCTACTGATTAAAACAATCAACCACAAAAAAAATCAACACAAGAGCACATAGAGATCACACGCATATTCATATCTCTGCCGACTGCAAGCAGAGAGAGTTGCTTGCGTGGCTTCATCGTTGCGCAGAGAGAGTTGCTTGCGTGGCTTCATCGTTGCTCTCCGGATATGGCGCTGCTGTAAAAACCACTCTCACGTGGCTTTATTGAAAAAGCCACGGCAAATTTTTGAAGTGCCACTGATTTGTATGAACGTAAGACATCTTATACTTTAATTGTCTTTGGCTCGGCCAAAGTCCCACATACTTAAATAGGGTTGCCAAAGCATACTCAAAACACACTGTAAAATATTTAGGCCTTCCAATGCATCTTCTTGGAGTTTTAATTCTGCTTTTCCAAAGCTAGAAGTTAAATGATGTTGTCATTTTTGCTGATTATTGCCTTGCCCGGCGTTTATTACATATCTCTCCGATGTAACCTCCAACTGTGTCGCACTTAACGCTTGCAACACTTGTACGCGTAATTGTTGGTGTCAACAGAAATTTACATGCTGAAAGCGACATTAAAAGCCTCTGCCAAACGCCCAAACACTTCAAAGGTTTTGTGACGACGTGTTTTATCTCGGCAAATTATGAGTTTGCCGACTCGACACTCGACAAAATCTGCGCAATTACGACACCTTTTTTCTTAAACAGCCTAAGTGTCCCTGGGGGGGGATGTAAGAGTGTCGGCGAGCGAGAGCGGGCCACACTGGTGCACACGTGTCGGGGTATGTCGAATTACTTTCGCGGGGGTTGAAAGGGCGTTTGCCTGCTTGGACTGGCTGTGGGGTGACTCGTGAATGTGGGCGGCCCACAGCCAGTCAGCGTCAGTGACTGTCTTTCCTGCAAGTCGTATGTGGCAGCACATTTGTATGCAGGCAACGTTGTGTTGGGCAATTAACGCTGGCTGAGTGTGAAATCCACACCGGGGGAGATACACTTTTTTCATTTCTCTACTATTTTCAAAACGAAAACCGAGCCACAATCACCCAAGTAGGCTTTAGTATGTCTAAACAAATAAATAAGTAATTAAATGCATTTCAATGTGTTTGTATTTAAATTAAGTTGATGTAAGCTTTCGCGCGTTGCATGTCACTCTCGTTGGCTAATTTTCAAATGAAGTTTGAGTTTAAAGTGTAAGAAATTTTCTTTTATATTTTCTTATTATTTTTTAAAATTATCTTGTTTTATTTGTTTGATTTTAAATTAATTAAAATTTTTTTAATTAGCTTTTCGCACTTTTCATAGTGAGAATGCTTTCTTTTTTCGTTGGCATATTTGTAAAAGCGTGTTGAAAACCCCGTTTGGGTCACCACGAGTGTTGGCGTTATGAAATTAGTGAAAATATTGAAATAAAAATTGTAAGCAGCGTCACATTTGCGCTAATGAGCGTCATGCGTTATGGTCAAAAAGGTTGCCAAAAGTGTAGTGAAGGTGGCGAATTAATTGCCAGGCAACATGGCCAGCGAACAAATCTAACTAATTTTGCTTGTTTGCTTGGTCAATGTGGTAATTGGTTGTTTGTGTTTGTTGTTGCGATACTTGATGGGAAGTTGCGCATTACAATGTAAGTGTAAGCAATGCCGACGGCAATCAACTTTAATTTCAAATAATTGAAGTTCTCGGATGTAATCAAAATCGTCTTAAATTGTGTTAAAAGTGTTGGGAAATGCAAAGAAGAAGAAGCTGATTCAGCTACTTAGTTCCAAACTTATTCCTGAGACGTATTTAAATTCTTTTGTCTAGGCGAATGATGAGTCCAGGGAAATAATGATGAAGATGATGGTGCTGATCCATTGGCCTCACAAGGATAGCGCCGAACTTAAAAACTAAATTTCGCAGTACACGTTAGTTTTTAGTTTTCTCTGTACCTCATGAAGGATACCGATTTATCAATCGAACACTAATAATGAAATTGGTAAACCATTTCCTTTGTGACTAGTCCTTGATTCTGATGTCCTATAAAGGGAACATCTAAAATGCTTAGTGTCACTAGTTTTCATCAGATTGAGTAAACTTAGAATGATGTGTGTTGTGTGATGATTCACGTTTAGGAACTTCACTCAATCCGTAAAAAAGGGGGATTCTAGACATGTAAAGAGACACAGAACGGCAGAGGTACAGCAAACACTCTATGAAACTATGGATGAGGTAAGAGTTAATTCCAATGGAAACTAAAAAAGAATATGGCAAATTTAAATATAATTTGAATAATAATTTAATAAAATATTAAAATTGACTTTAAGACTAGAAGAAGTAAAAAAATTGCTCTAACACGTGTTGAAGAATATCTTTAACCCTTTCCGAAAATTTGTACGATCTATCGTACAATTTTTTCTAAGATTTTTTATTTGACAGCGAACGTACTTTTTATGCAACAGCTTTTTAATTTTCATTAAGTAGGTTGTGTCGTATCATTCTGTTTAAAAATATAAATCCATATATCCGTGGCTACACAGTATGAGTGCGTTTTGTAAGCAGCTTTTTCCAAGAATTTGAAAAACCAGCAAATGAAACGGTACTTCTGCGTAGGAATTTTTAAATATGTAATACTTTTTGGTGCCAAAAAGGGAAACAATTTCAAAGTTTGAATCTCAGTTGATTTATAGAACTTACTAAATTTAACATTTTTGGCGTCTAACTATTTTTCCCGAGTCTTTAAAAAAATTGTACGATATATCGTACAAATGACCACAACGGTTGCAAAGCTTTGTACGATATATCGTACAAATGGAAAGTAAAGATTGCAAGTTATGTTTGCATTTTTTTAAGTTATAAGTTTGGTAACAGATTTTTTGCATTTGTATACCTGCCACGCCCATCTGTAAACCACGTGGCTAATAAAATTCGACTATTCGGCAATTTTTGATTAAAAATAAGAATTACTAGACGAGTTTCCGTTTTACTGGGCAGACACAGGTTATGTAAGGTTAGACATGCGTACTTGCCACTCCAACTACGATAATAAGAATGGGCTATATTCAGTGCCTTTCTGTAAAACTGTACGAATTTTAATTGATTCTGTGTTTTATTGAGAGGAAAAGGGCTTTGCAACAACAACAACGGTTATATAAGGCCGAATAAATGTGAATCAGTTGTTTATATATATAATTTATATAGCTTTCGATCAAAATGAAATCACGTTTTGATTTTTTGTTGTTATAATTTATGTTTTCTATAAAAAAAATCAATGAACTGTTCATAAAACTTAAAAAACCGAAATCAAAAACATGAATTTTTACTTCTTTGCACACCATTGTACGATATATCGTACAAAATTGATGAAGCTGTAATTCTCAACCAAAATGTTTTTTTTGAAATTTTTTTGTATTTTATTGCTAAAATGTTCAATAAGAGTCAATATTTTGACGGAAAATTTTTTATCTCAAGAAATGTGGAACTTTACCGGAAAGGGTTAATAGGTACTGATTTTATAAAATATCACCGAAATATATATTCATAGCCAATGCAAACGGAGCATAAAGTTAAATTTAAAACGAAATGAAACATTGTCAAATTGTCGCTGAAGGTGATTGCGCCGTCTGCAGATTATTTCAATGAGAAAATGGCTTATGCAGTTAAAAACGAAAGAGAATGGCAAAGAGTTTCTGAAGTAGCCATTTCCAAATTTCACACAAACACCCAAACACATTCATACACACACACACACGCACACATTAAGCAACGCGCAAATAATAAAAGACAACGGCAACGCGCAGCTCGCAATGCCACGAAAATTGACATCGATAGTACAAACAAATGAATATACAAACACACAAACCCATGTACACGCAGCAGCCACAAACATTCGCATACAGTCAGTCAGCCAACTAGGCAGCCAGACAAACAGACAGACAGACAGCCAGACGTGCACACATGTACGGCATCATTTAACTGCTGTCAATTTACTGTTTAAATGGCAAAACAAAAAGTGTTAACAGCCGAAAAAATAACAAAAGGCAATTTCGGTGTCCTGCCGTTACCTCCAGCCTCCAATACTACCAACAACAACAACAACAAATGCCCAACCGTGGCCCAAGTGCGAGCGAAACGACATTAGTCGGCTGCACTGAAGACCGGCTGGCCGCTGCTGCTGCCAAGTGTGAGATGAAAACGTTGCCAGCGTACGAAATGGCCAGGCGTGAAAATGATGCTGGGAACCGGTTTTCGGGGCGGAGCCAAAGCAGATGCTGCAACAACAGCAGCCAACACATAAAACAACAACAATTGCAGTCAGCCAGTTCAGTTGAGTCCAGTTGAGTTCAGTTGCGCAAAGCAACAACAACACAATAGCATGAGAAATGTGGCATTTAGTGTTGTTGCAGTGGCAATAAAGACATCAAAAGTGTGTGGGGTGAGCGCTGTGGCGTGGTGAATTCTTGCAAAGGGGACAGAGCAGCGCTCGCATGGTGAAATTATTGTCTCCTCCTCCTCATTTTGCTGTAAGGAGGGGTGCACCATAAAATCTGCTTCTTCAAAGGTTTACGGAAAGTGCTATAAAATGGAGCGAGGGGTGAATGGAAAAATGTGGTGAAATAAATGTAATGGTGGAAAAATGTAGTGATTTCTGTTTTGAGTATTGGGAAGTTTATTGCAATTTGTTTAATTTTTAGGTTCCGAAGGAAATCCAAATGATAGATTTATTTGTAAATAAATATTTATTTAAAACGATTTTTAAAATTTAAAATTTGTTTAAAAATTAAATCGCTTTGTTTTCAACAAGTAAAACGTTGAAAAATTATTTGTCAAATTTTTATTGTGTCTACTGTGTTCAATTGAGTGAATTTAGTTCTAAATCTAAACAAACTTCTCAAATTTTCAGGAAAGGCAAAAAATTTCAGATCCAGCAGAAGCAATGCGATGAACATAAAAACAGATATTATTATTAGATACATATTAGCATTTTTTCAGTTAAAGAATTTAGTGATAAGAATGAAATTTTTGAAGTAGTCAAAGATGTGTACTGAGAGTTGCTTAATGAAAATCGATTTTGGTAAATATTGAGTTGTGATTTTTTTTGCATCTAGAGTGCATTACGATTTGATGGAAAAAATCCAAATTTCCTTAAACATTTATTTGTCTTTATTGTGTCTCACACAGAGACGGACACCTTAATCTAACCTAACCTAATCGGTGTCAATATTTTCTGCTAACCTATGTGGTTATTTTTACTCAAATAAAATCAACAAGTTTTCAATAAATATGCTTCTCTGATTTATCGAGAACCACAATTAACCACAAATTGATCAAATTATACAGAGACTGTTTGTACTGCAAATTGAAATCAATTAAGATTTTAATTGAAAAAATGTCTTAATTGCGCAATTTATCTGGTTATTTCAGTGGCGGACACAGGCGGGTTTTGGGTTCAAACCTCCTCCCCCCAAACACAAAAATGGCTGGTACAAAATATGGGTTTAAATGGCATTCGGCTCAAAAGTTTTACGCAAAATCCATCCCCCCAAATGAAATCCTGTATGCGTCACTGAGTAATTTGAGCATTTTTTAAACTGAGCATGTTCTAAATTTTTGACTAAGTGTTTATATTGAAATCACCAGATGACAGGGGCGGATTCATAAAAATATTTCGGGGGGGGAGGGGGTTCAAAAAGTAATTCTTTAATATTCATAAAATGCCAAAAAATGCCTTTTAATTTTTATGTAGTTTTAAAGTCGACCCTAATATTTCGGGGGGGTTTCAACCCCCAAAACACACCCTGAATCCGTCACTGCTATCCTATAGTCAGTAAGTTCTTTATGTTCATTGGCTTATTAAATAAATAAATAAATAAATTTCTTAAGCAATTTTTTTAACACAATAAAATTGGGTGCCACAGGTCTGCACATCTGTCAGCCCCTGAGCGAGTTTTATGCCACTGGCATTATTCAACCTAACCTACAATTCACTAGTTTACTGTTTACTAAAACTTTTGAAATAAATATTAAATATAGGCGAATTAATGGACATTTTCCAATATTTTCAAGGGTGTGTTAACATGGGCTTAACAACCCATTGCAAAGTTTCCAATTATCTCCTATAATACATACCTATTCAAATTGCAGAACTATAACTGCTGTAATAATTGTTTTCAAAATTGTAACATTTTCCAAACCAAAATAGATCTAAATGGTCCATGTGCCTTTTTAGTATATTTATTTTTAACCTTATACCAGAATTTATGTCCAAGAATTTATCTACAATTAATAAATTATTTATAATTATAATTTTAAGAGTGCGTTTTGTAAGTATTAGAGTTTTAGTAGTAAAAGATTGGCATTCTTTTACTCAGATTCTTTTACTCAGCAACTTTTTGATATTTTAAATATATTTGCTTTTATTTCATTCTTGAAACAATTCAATTATAATTTGAATTTCAATAAATTTCCATTTTTTTTTTATTTATTCCATTTGTCTACATTTTACAAGTTTCTGTGTAATAGAAAACTACTCAATCAATTGAAAACGTTCTTCTTTTACTCAGTAACATTTTGTTATTTTAAATATATTTGCTTTTATTTCGTTCTTGAAACAATTCAATTATAATTTGAACTTCAATAAATTTCCATTAAGTTTTTTATTAATTCCATTTGTCTACATTTTACAAGTTTCTGTGTAAAAGAAAACTACCCAATCTATTGAAAACGTTTCTTCAAAGTATTGCAAAATTCTTATCAATATTTCATTGCGAGTTCAGTTATTAACCCCATCGATGTAGATTTTAGTGTCATCGAGCCGCTTAAAGCAAAAGTCTTTCAATGGGTTTTCCTGCATCATTATTGTGGCGTCAACGCAGTCCGCAGCGACATTCACCACGCGCATTTCTCCAGCTTGGCAACCTCCCACCGGCACTGCTACTCGACTCGGTGACAGCCATTGTTGTTAAACGTTGGCGCACACACACACACACATACACGCACTCACGCACACGCACGCTCGTCGCTTCGAAGAGCGCCAGCAACGCTGTTGTTGTTGTGCCGGGTACAAAGCCTAATGAATGTCAATTGAAAGCAATTACGACCAATAAATGCGGCCAACAACAGCTGCGCTGCGCTGCGTCAGCCAGCCAGCCGAATCCACCACTGTGCGAGCGGGCCGCGATGAGCGCGCGAAAAAGATACAAGATTCCAGGCTACCTTGCAGCGCGGGGGTTGGACGCCGCCATGGCCGGGCCCGGCGCACCGGGCCCGGCCGCGCCAGCGCAAGCGAGACAACGACAGGTGTGCGTGCCGGCGCACAAGACAGATACTGGTTTTTGTTGGCCAGCTGCCACTGTGTGCGCGTCGGTGCAAAGGTGTGTGTGTGTGCGCTGCTCAACGCGTTAAGAGCGCTAAGCTGTGGCGCCTGGCGAATCTTGGCAGCGAGTTCAGTTTCGGTTAAGCAGCAAAGGCGAATGGTTGAAGCGGCTTTTGCGTCTGCCTGTCTGTTGTTGCATGTGTCGTAAGCGACGGAAATTCGCCCAGTGCACCTTTACGTGTCTCATACGAAGAAAACATCAAATTTGAAAACAACTAAGTGAACACAAATTTATTAGTGGAATTAGCAGACAGTGCGCACAAACGTTTGCTGGCAAAAACAAAAACAAAATTTTCAAGTGTTGAGCATACAGAAAAAAATTGAGTTTATTTGCCAAACGCCCTCACACGCCCACTCAAATGACAACGATGCCACCGGAAATGTCCACAGCTGCCACACCGACCGTCACGTTGCCGTCCAGCGGTGCCGGCCTGCCGCGCGATTCGCTGTCGGCGCTGTCGCAGTCGTCACGATCGCGCTTCATGATCACGGATATTTTGGCGGGCAGCGCGGCCGCGGCGGCAGCTGCCATGCAAAATGGGGCCAACATGCACAACAACAACAACAACAATAGCCATCATCACAACAGCAACGGCAGCGGCAGTCCGCCGCAAGGCCACGCGCAGCAACACCAACAGCAGCAACACGCCGCACTGCAGCACTACCTGGCACAGCAGCAGCACTTGCTGCAGCAACAACAACAACTGCACATGTCCGCCGCAGCGGCGCACCATCCGCACCAACAACAGCACCAACACCAACACCAGCTCCAGCACCAGCACCAGCAGCAGCAGCAGCATCAACAGCCCCACCACCCGCACGCGCACCATCTGCGCGGACCACAGAGCCCGTCGCCGCCCTTTCCGCCGCATCATCCACTGGCCCACTTGCCGCCCGGCGCCCTAATGGCTTTTCCTCCGGGCTCAACGCCAAATGGGCTGCACGCAGCGCAAGCGGCCGCGCATTATGCGGCGCTGCAACAGGAACGCGAACGGCTGCGCGAGCTGGACACAGCAGCGGCCGTGGCGGCAGCAACGGGCGCGGCAGCGAGCATGCTGGACCATGATGAGCGCTCGCGTTCGCCACATCAGGTGCGCGATCTGAGTGGCATGCAGAGCGGAAATGCGAGTGCCGCGGGCGCAACTGGTGGCGGCGGCGGCGGCGGAGGTGGAGGCAGCAGCATTAGCGGCGATCAGGCGAGCACAATTGGCGACAGCGACAGTGATACGTGCGGTGAGTGATGACTGATTGATGCCCAACGGGGGCTTGTGGCCAAATTGTTGGCAGCGCAACACAACAAATTCGAGTGATTATAAAGTAGAGAGTGAAAATGACAAACATGAAGAATAGACACTTGTCTGACTGAAGTGTTGAGGGGTTGAAAAAGGGGGCTAAGCTGTGGTGGAATATGGGTTAAGGTTCAGAAACTTTAAAAAGGCTGTTATCACTTTACAAATTAATGCTCGCTGGTCGACTGAGTTGGCCAACCCGGCAGCACAGCCACAGTGTTTTGGGGCGCTAAGTTTTTAAAGCCAAAAGAAGAAGAACAAGAATATCTTGGAATGACTTTGAATAATAATTACTTTTGGTATCGTTTCATATGAAACCATTTAAACCAAATCTGGAAATTGGCTTCGTGGTGTGTTTCTGTCTCATCAGTTTTTCTCGAAGGACAATTTCTTGTTTGCGAATTTTGTACATTTCACTCTAATTTCTCTTATGTGCGTTCATTTGTGAGTTAGTCAAATTGCCTGTTTATCCAATTACGTACCTTCTTGTATGTATTTTTGTTCACATTTGTCTGTTCATTTACTTATCGGTTAATCCCTTTACCAATGAATGCAATGAATTGTCTGCTTTCCCATTACTCTGATTGTAAATTTTTCTGCTCATTCATTTGTGTGTTGATTTATTAGTCTGTTGATTACATTGTCTGTTCGTGATTTTATATTTTGACTACAGTAAAGCCCATTAAAAAGTAAAGTACAATCTCGATAATTCGGATACTCGCTAATACGAACAACGCGGTAATTCGGACACCCAATTGCTTTCTATTGTTGACTCTGTAATCCGGACACCACACCTTTTATTTACCTCAAATATCCGGACACTCATTTTTATCTACTTTGTATAAATTATAAAAGTTTAATATAACTGTGTAAACTAAATCAAATATTAACAATGGCACCTATAGTTAAGAAAACACGTACAATCTTAACGATGGAAAAAAATTTTAAAGAAATTAAGTCAAGGAAAGTCACTTCGTAACTGGCAGTGAAGTACAATATAGGCAAATCTAGAATTTCTAAAAATAATGAAACAAAACTTCGCCAAATGAAAATTACAAATTTCTTTTAAAATCACCAAAAATGTTCATAACATACTACAATAAAATTTTTAAGCAAAAATAATTTTAGTTCAATAACAAATACGTTTCATTGATGTTCAGTAGTATTTTTATCAATTTTTTTGTAATCTTGGTAATCAGGACTTTTCGATATTTCGGACAGTGCCTGGTTTTTAATTGTCCGGATTATCGAGATTATACTGTACTATAAATGCAAGATTTTTGAAGTACTTAAGCGGGTGCAGTATTATACTTAAGTGAAGTACTTAAAAGGTTTGAGTACTTATACATGCAAAGCACATAATGCTCACAAATGTTGGTTACTTAACCCTTTCGCTACATATTTTTACTGGGGAAGGTTAAAATTTCAAATTGTACGTTTTAGACTTCTATGTGGTTATATTAGCAACATTCCATAAGAAATTGTTTAATTTTTATACTCGGACCCTGTATTTTAGAGTGTTTTTCTATGAGAGCAACCACATCGCTGTGGCTGTAATAATTACTTAAACATAAAACTTTTAACGCATAACGAAAATTTGAATATTTCTTCATTTACTTCAGCCAAAATTAAAAAAAAAAGATGTATCTAAATTGAAGGAAAACGTCAAATTAAAAATGTCTCTAATTTTTTCTGCTTCTTCTTCCTTTACTAATATATGTCAAGATATACCATTAAAAAAACGTGTATTCTTTTCTTCTTTAAACTTAAATATTCAGTTTATTTATTTCGTATTTTTCCTAATATAAAACTTCAAGCAATTCTAAAGACCCACAAAAAAATGTATTCATGCAACCATAGAGAATGCAGACGTCCACAAAGTAGCATGTTGCCATATGGCAACAAAATAGCGAAAGGGTTAAGAGGGACTGGTACTTTAAAAGTGAGATACTTCACCGGGTTTCACTGTAGTTGGTTTCAACAGAGGCGTTTCTTTTATTTAATCATTTTGAAAATATGTTAAGGGTTATTCAATATTGCGACTGGTAATCACAGAAAATAAATTATGTAGATTTTGGTTGACGAAAGATGAAGAAACATCCATACGTATTAATGCCGAGTGCCGTTTCCTGTGCTTAAACTTTAATACAGACAATGGAAACTGTCTCAAACTGTTCTAAACTGGCAGTGTTGCCAGATCAAGAGATTTCCTCCTAGATTTAGGACATTCTTGGCCTTTTATTAGTTATAGAAAAATTATTTAATATTTATGGAAAAATACAAAATTATCACCTTTTTGATTTTATTTAACCATTATTAAAGAAACAGGGTTTTGATCAAAGGCGCGCAATTCGTAGACTTCAATTAGAACACAAACATTCCCTGATATCGCTGCAAATTATTGGAAATTATTTTGAGAATAACAGTAAAAATTTTGTAATTTGCTTTGAATTCACTTCTACTAAGATAACATAGAAGTACTATGAACTATTCCAATTATGAGGAATACAACACCAGTGGCGCACACAGGATTTCAATTTGGGAAGCCGGGCTTGCGTACAACTTTTAAGCCCAAGACCATTTTAAACTAAATTTTGTACCAGAATTTTTTTTATTTGAGGGGTTTGAAACCCAAAATCACCCTGTGTGCGCCACAATTATGTCTTCTGTTTGAGGCTTGAAATCTCTAGAAAGTAAGAGAGTGATCTCTATGCCAATTTCTTAATCTGATCATTGGAACTGTGGATTGCCATTTTGTTTGAAATTATTTATGAAGAATTTTTGGGTTCTCTGCCACTTTTTATGCCGATTTGTGCACTAATTATTATATATTGTCGGGAGTATTCATAGACACAGGCACGTAGACAGGCGTAGGGCTCATACTTTAAACATTTTCTGAGCTAAGCGCTTTTTTGAACTTTTTGGAATCGGATCTTTCAATGTCTAAAATAAGTTCTAAAAATTTAAACAATAATCTTAATTCTTAATTATATAAACAATAATTAACCCTAATTCCCAGAAGTGAGCCTCACAGTCTCACTAAAGATTTCCAATGGTCATAAATCCAAAAGATTTTCGATTCCATTATTTTATTGAATCCTCTAATGGAATGTTAGAATTATATTGCATTTATAAATTTTACATTTTAGACAGTTTTTGTACTTTTTAAACAAATTTTTTCAGTAATTTAGCTCATATAAGCCTGACAGTCTCACTTCTGGGTTTATGTTACTTTTAAAATTCTGGGAATTAGGGTTAAGTGGCAAGAAATAAAACTTTTCACTAATACTTATGTATGGATCCTTATGATAATCTTTAATGATGAGGTCTTTGTTGGATGACCTTAGCCAATCTAAATCCATCTAATCTCACTCCTATTGTATGATAGTTAACACACAAAAAATCGTCTCCAGTCCCTTTTTAGCACCGCAATATTTCATCTTTGAATTGTATGGTTCTAGCAAAATCAAGCTTCATCTTGGTACCTAAGATTTTATTGTTTGCTTCGTTTTGAACACAAAATATTTATTCACAAACTCATCGATTTGGTTCGCTCGTGCATAATTTTCCAAATTGCTTCTAACAATGCGAATTATATTAAATAACTAAATAATCAAATATACGAATTACACTTAAAAAGCAATTAACTCATTAGATCGAGCTTAGGAAATGTGCAAAACAAAGCCGATAATAATTTAATTGATTAGTTGGGGAAGTAATAATTGCCGCATTTGAATTCGCCATTTGATGTAAAACACGCGGCGCTGCTCGATTGGCGAATGTAACTCAATTAACCACAAAAATCATTAGCACCAGAAAAAGTGTAACGAAAAATAGAGCAATAATGAAGTGAAGGCAGCAAAAAAACAACAACAACAATTAAATGCGCTAGTAAACAATCGAAAATTATTTGGATCACACCAACGCATACAACCGCAAATGTACCTAAAAAAAAATTAACAAAAAATATTGGGTGTACAACTTTGCTTCCGCCGTTTTCCGATAGGTGGCTGTACCGGCTGAGGCTGGTTGAAATACATAGATGGTAATGCCTTTAAAGTGAGTGTGGACAGTGCCTAACGAATTGTCATCGCCGTTTCAGTGACAGTTGTTCTTGTTTTCGTATTATTCACGCTCGAAAATGTCCGTTTATGTGCCCAATTCTCGCCATTTGCGGGATCAGCTCGGTGTGATTTACTACGAGCTCTTAAAACCGGGTGAAACCATCACAGGAGATCGCTACCGAACGCAACTGATGCGCCTTAGTCGCGCGCTAAAAGAAAAGCGGCCACAATATCAAGAGCGACATGACAAAGTCATCCTCCAACACGACAATGCTCGGCCTCACGTCGCAAAAGTGGTCAAAAAGTACCTGGAAACGCTGAAATGGGAAGTCTTGCCCCACCCGCCGTATTCCCCAGATGTCGCCCCTTCTGACTTCCACCTATTCCGTTCGATGGCACACGGCCTGGCAGATCAACATTTGCAATCCTTCGAAGAATTGGAAAAATGGATTGCTTCATGGATAGCGTCAAAAGAGGACTCCTTTTTTCGAGCCGGGATCCGAAAATTGCCGGAAAGATTGGAGAAAGTTGTCGCTAGCGACGGACAATACTTTGAATAATACATCTGTAAGCACTTTTTCGCAATAAAGCTTTTAATTTTGGAAAAAAACGGCGGAAGCAAAGTTGTACACCCAATAATAAATTACAAAATAGGAAGAAATAACTTATATGTACACATTAGTGTATTTGTAGTTACATACTGGTACATGAATTTTGTGGGAAGGCAAATATTTGAAAAGTAAATTTGAATGCAGTTGCACCGCTTATGCGCCTTCAGCTCGAAACTATTGCAACCGATTTGTATGCGAACTATGTGCGTTTATTTTTATGTATGTATGCGCATGTATTTGTGTGCATGTGTTAGTAAATTTGCGCCAGTGCTGTGCTTCACTAAGCGCGAAAAAATGCAACAATAACAACAAGTATGTGTGTTTTTAAATTTATTAATTTTTTTTTGCATTTTTTGCTAAAATTTTTTTTTTGTAGAATTTTTTTCTTCCACTCTTAATGCATTTGAACGTATTATTAAAAGTTTAATCGAATCGCTTTTGTTATGGTTGCGGCCACTGATTGCGTATTGACTACTTGCTATTTCGTTTCGTGTGGTTGTTGTGGTTATTGTTGTTGCACTTTAAATGCAAACATTTTATGTTCGAGTGCACATTTGCTCCAGTTAATTGCCGCTGCCATCATACTTAATAATATAATATTACGTGGCAGTCGTAGTCGCTTTGTTGTTATTGTGGTAGCGGAAAAATGTGGAGATTTAATGCAACAATACGTTAAATATTGGTTTAGTAGGGCATTATTTAGGCATTTCCTGTTGGCATGTTGTGAAGCGATGTGCTGCAGCTGAAGTTTAGATGGAGTTAAGTGAGTACAGAAGCCTAGATTTTATTTATATTTAAAAAAAAAATGAGAGTAAAAATTGTTTATGAAAGAGCTCCCAACCTGCCGTTCGGCACCGGCATAAAACTGTAGGTCCCTTCCACCCGCGTACAAATTCACACGCACAACACGGGTGGTTGCGGGAAGCTAGGCCTTAGTCTCGCGTAAGCGGGCTGTCGTGCCAGTCAATTATAAAAAAAAAAATTATTATTAAAAAAAATGTGTATTTTTCATTTGTCGAGGACCTTTGCTGCCTAGCGAAGTGAATAAGGAGAACAAAATGTAAAACAATTTTTACAGATTTAGCTAACAATTAAAAAAATGAGTACAAATTAGATAACACAGAATTAAGCAAATTATTTATGATGAAAAGCCAATCAATTTGTTTAGTTGTGATTGCTTTAAATTAAATTTAAGGTCCATAAAAATGAGAGCTTGTTGAATTTCGATGGTGTTGTCACCATGAGAGCATTTGAGATATAATTATGGAAGTCTATAAGTACATACATACACCAAACAGATCGTAATGACTGACTGAGAGCGAACATTGAAGTCAACTAAACTCTAAAGAATGCTCAGTCAGCAGAACCATTAACGATACCAAGAAAAAGAGCAGAGATAGAATAATTCACAGATTTTTAGTTGAAGGATTATGAGAGAATAACGCAAAATGTACGTAGAAAAGGAATTGAAGAACTTCATACAACGAAGTCTAAATTCTGGAAGTATAAGTTAGAAGTAGTATCTGAAGGAACAAAGTGACATATGCATCGAAATATCCGTAGACCTTAAAAAAAAGAACAGCCAACAGAACCATTAATGATATCACGGAAAAAAGGCAGAGATAGAATAATTAGTTAGAGATAGAATAATTAATTATTTAGAAGTAGTTTCCGAAGTGACAAAGTGAAATATGTATCGAAATATTAGTAGACCTTAGAGAAAAGAACAGTCAACAGAACCATTAATGATATCAAGGAAAAAAGGCAGAGATAGAATCAGGAATATTAGAACATTTTCAGAAAAATATTTCGGGACGGGTTTCAAAAAGTAATTCTTTCATATTTATATAATGCCTTTTAATTTGTATGTAGTTTTAAAGTCGATCCTAATATTTCGGGGGAGGTTTCAACACCCAAACCACTCCCCCCTGAATCCGCCACTGGATAGAATAATTCTTATTTTTTTCAGTTCAAGGATTATGAGAATATTACGCAAAATGTACATAGAAAAAGAGTCGAAGACCTTCATAGAATGAAGTATCTGAAAGTATAAACTAGAAGAAGTTTATGAAGGAACAAATTGAAATATGCGTCGAAATGTCGGTAGACGTTAAAGAAAAACGCAGTAAACTTGAAATACTTAGTTTGATTTCAGTTAAAGGTTTATAGAAAATAACCCGACATACATATATGTAGAAAAGGGATCAAAAACCCTAAAGCAAAGAAGACTTAAGGTCTTGAAATATTTTATGAGAGAACAAGACAAACTATAAGAAGACAAAAGAGATCTTTAAAAGTATTTTTGGTTCCTTCCAATATGGTCACAAGGAGTTATAAGTATAGAATGGATTTCAGATAAAATAAACAGTGAGCTTAAAAATAAGTATAAGAAGTAGTATAGTTCGAGATCAGAGTCACACAAATACCAGTGTTGAATAATCTTTCGTTATGGCACAATCAATCTGACAAACAAATGACAGCTTGGAAGCCACATTCATAATCAGGTTTGTGCAGTCATTAAACAACGTTATACGCGTATTAACTCTGTGATATTTGATCTGAAGAAAAGCATAATTATCACATTCGTATATAATTTAGTATTATTTGATTTTATAATCTGTCTACAAGTAAATAAAAGCTTTCAGTGCTCACTTCATATAATTGAAAAAATTGTTTGCCTGATTGATTGCTTTCATTTCAAGAATGCAAATATATTTTCTCCCTACAGTTCCAGCTTAATAGTGACTTATAATAAGTTACAACAAAAACTAGTCCAATGATTTTCTCTCTCTCACTCTCACCACACGAAAGACCGTCCTAGTTCTTTTTTACGACCTTTGTAGCAACTTTACGTGGTGATTTCAGATTCAAAAGGCCGATTTGTAAGTTCACTTTAAGCGCTGAAGGCCACGCCTCAATTAAGTTGTGCAAAAAATATATGAAATATTGGTTTAGGTTGTATTGTACTTGATGGCTCTACTTTCAAGCTGACAATCTTGTGAAATAAATCAGTTTTGTGTTTTGTTTTTGTTGTGTTTTTTTATTATTTATATTACACGCTTTATACTAATTGTACAAATCTCTCCTCTTCTATGTCTTATTTTCATTTCTTAGCAGTCATTACTAACCGTATTCAGCATCATAGTCTCCACTTTATCTCACACTCCCATAAATGTCAAATATTATCTGCATAAATGTTGCAGAATTTATTGCAACACACTATAAGAAAATCAAAGAGCAGCCATAAAACATGCATTACACATACGTACATATGTACATATATATTAGTTTGTGGCTATAAGTGGCACTTTGTGAACAAATGCACTCACACACATTCACACAAGTAAAGCACAAGTGCCGATTTACAGAGCTGCTTCCACTGATATAAATTTCCTCCCCTTTAAGTTGCAAGTATGCATTTACATGCACATATGTATGCGTGTTTATATGTACATATGTATATACTCGTGTGTGTCATACATATGTATGTGTGGCTACGTTTGTTTGAACGCCTCAACTCATAAAGTGTAGATGCTGCTTAAGCTGTTGCAACTATTCGCCATTTAACCAGTTAATGTGTATGTGTGTGTGTGTTATTTACTTATTTTTTGCCAGTTGCAAACCATTCGACTGGCTGTTGTTGTTGTTGTTATTAATCGTATATTACCTTGGGCGTTTTCCATTTGAGTGTAGGTCCATGCGATTTTAATTCGCTGCACATAATTTTGTATCGACTTGTTGCTCATGATTAAATATTTATTATTAAGCAGTTTAAACGATATGCAAATGACTACTAACGACTTTTAAATTGTGCTAAATGCGATAAAGTGTGCGCTAATAAAATCTTGACTTTATGGCGTATTTTTAATTGTGTTTACTTTAACGAGAATTATGAAAATTATTTACAAATGTGGCAGCTACAATGCAATCATAAAGAACAAAAGAGGTACTGTGAATTTTTAATAAAATATTAAAATATTTAAAGATATCAGAATTCAGAAAAATGCATAATTTCAAGAAATAATTTTACCTTTTTTTTGAGGTTTGTGTCAAAAGTTGAGGAACTAGTATCGGTAGAGGCTCTCAGACATTGAGGTCTGCTGTAGACTTTTAGTAAGCGATTACATTCTAGAATGCTTTATACTATTTAACTAAATGGGAAATCTGCACTCGATTTGATACATAATTATACATATAATTGATATATTATTATGGAAAAAATGTCTAATTCTAATTATGAAGTGAACGTTCCATTTAGTCATAAATCAGTCATAGATTTTAGTCAGATTTAGTCATAGATTTGATTTACACAAATTTAAAATAGCGCGTTTGCTATATCTTTGTGAGACTTCAAACTTTGCACTCAAATGCTTGCAAAACTTAGTTCTTTCTTCTTCTTGCCAGGACCAAATAGTTGCCAAAAGATCCCATATTGATTTACAGAAAACCCCACAAAAAGGAAAAGACATCGGATCTTAAGCGAAAGGAATCACAATGAATCCAACAGGATCTCCGAGTGGAAGTGCATGTTTGCAATCTAACCTAACCAAATTCTTTCAACGTGACCCACTTCCACGTGGACCAGCTGTGAGTCTCTTTTAATAGACTTAGGTAGGTACATAGGTAGATAGTGGATGCTCCAAGACGGTGCCCACTTAGGCCATAAAAGCCCATTGTGATGCCACAGTCAATCAAACTTAAGTCTGCTTACTCATTGAACCAGTTTGAGCTCGTTACGAAGCCTAGAATAGTCCTATTGACAAGATTCCCTAGAAGTGGCCCTAGTGAGTCTTTCTACTTCTACATAAAGCAGGACAAGTCCATAGAAGTTAAAGTGCATAGTAGACTTGCCATGTAGAAAGTTATGGGAATATTTGGTCCTGTTTAAGCCAGCGCAGTCGTCAAGTATGGTTCATTGCTTTTGTCTTTTACTGTATAGCTCGCTGTCCCATTTAGTTACATTAGCGGACTTTACTCTTCATAGCATTTTAGGTATAAAGTTGCTATCGTAGCAATTTTTGAATTTTCGCAATGTTTTCGAAAGCAGTTGTAGCGACAGATTGCTACGATAGCAACTTTATTATTTATTTCTATTTATTTATTTAATATTTATATATTTATATTATTTATTATTTATATATTATATTATTATTTATATATTTATATTATTTATTATTTATATATTTATATTATTTATTATTTATATATTATATTATTATTTATATAGTATTTATATTATATATATTTATTTATTTATTTCGAAAAAGGAGTAGATTTTTTTCAAATACTTTACTCATTTTCCACGAGAAAAGAATCAAAGATCGTTTGCAGTATCTTCTATGTTTCTTTCTAGTGTCCGACCGAATATTCGGTTTCGGTTTCGGCCCAAAAACGTGGTTTCGGTTTCGGTTTCAGTTTCGGCCAAAAAATGGCCGAACAGCCGAAACCGAAACTTTCTAGAATATTTTTTACATTTTATTGTGTAGCAGATATATAGTAAAAGGAGGAGAAATTTAGATGCCACCAATGTTAATAAACTTCTTTTTTTTAGCATATAATATTAAATTATTTAATTTTGAATATTAGCGAGTAATTTACGAAAGGGTGATTTTTTATGTTTACGTTTTTAAAAAAATACGTATTTTATTAATAAGTATTTATTTTTTTATGTTATGTTTGTTTGTTTGTTCTTTATTAATTAATGTAAAAATCGTTTGTTGAAAAAAAAATGATTGATATGGTGATTTTTATTTCAACTAGAAAGTTTCGGTTTCGGCCGAATATTAAAAAAAAACCGAAACTCGGTTTCGGTTTCGGCCCAAAAAAGATGTTTCTGTCGGACACTATTTCTTTCGAATGCCCTCAAAGCGTTTTTATGTGATCGTGGCACCTCAACTGCTTACTGCTTCAAATCGCGGATCTGAAGCGATTCAATGTACTGTCTGTCAGTTTTTTTGCGGGTTTTTTCTTTCAAATGACCTCAAAGCGTGATAATCATAACAGCTCAACAGTTGCTTACTGCTTTGTAGTCTGAAGCGATACAACGTACAGTTTTTCGCTTCAAAGTCTACGATAAGTAATTTTTAGACAACTAAAAACTTCAAGGATCTCAGTGACTAAGGAATTGGATTTCCAGCCAACAATTAACACTCAACACAAATCACACATCATTGAAAATCTTTGCAATAATTGCACAAAATTTATATTTCGCATACTTCAAAGTGAATCTTTTGCGGCTCGTCTCATGTCAACTAATCATTTCCGGTATTTTAACTAACTAATTAGTTAAATACGCAACTTACCAAGTTGAAGGCACAAAGCGTAATTAGTAATTTTCATTGATGTATTTAAAGCAGCAGTCGACAGTGACAGCAAGAAATTAAAAATTAAAAAAAAAACGAAAACCAAATGCAGACAAACGAAACAAACAGCGAGCCGGCGATGTGGCGGACATGGGTATAACAACGTGACATTTCTAAGACATTAATCGTTTAAGCGGCTTAGGAAAATAAAAACAACGAAACGAAACACACAAAGGCTGAAAAAGTCAAAAAGTTACAGAAAAGTCTGTCTTGAGAAATGGCAGTAAATGCGAGCAGCAGGCAAACGCCGACCAAAAGCGAATAACAAACAAACAAAATTGTAACAAAAATGCGTGAAAAGCGGCAGCGACAAGCCAAAAGACGCTACACACACGCACACTTGAATGAAAATCAAAGAAAAAACCTCTGCGCATGCGCAGTACAAAAGCCACTCTTGTAGAGACTTTAGCGGGTCTCGGGTAGTGCTGGCTGTGAGCGTTGTGGCTTCCACTAAAGCATGGAAAACGCAGCAACAATTGCAATCAAATTGTTGTGCTCAAGGGGAAGGGGAAGAAGGAAGACAATGAATGGCAAAGGGCGTCTTATGGCCGCAAATCAAATCACGCATTACGCGTCTGTGTGCAGCAGTCAAACGCAATGAAATTATTATGAAAGTTATTGATCGTTCACCTTTCAGCATTTGACTACTGGAATTTTCATTGATACACACGCTGCCCGGTGCCGTGTCTGTTTGTGTGTGCGTACAGTATATCAAACGAACTCTATGGAGAGCGGCAATTGAAATTAATCCGCCAAGCAGGCGGCAGCGTTGGCTGCATTGTGGGTAGGTGTGCGGCGTTCGGTGCCACTTGGGCTAGTTAAGTTGACAGTTAAAGTGTGCATTTAGTATTTTAATTAAATGCGAAATAGGCTTTAATGCAATTGATTAACGAGATTTGTGCTCACTGATGTGGTCGCTAATTGGCAACTTGCAACCTGGTAAGTGGCAGTTGTGATACTCGTATAATGCCATACATTTACTTGAACTGCAGAAAATTGTTTGTTGTTTTTACGATCGGACAAATTGGCAGTGTATGTCATGCAAGTTAAATGTATGAACAGTTTTTACTAGTTGACAGTGGAAGAACTTTTCTTAACATTCAATAAATTGAAGCAGATTGGAACAAGATTTGTTCTATTAAAAAAATTAAAAATTAAATTATAAAAATATTTAATTACAGACATTTAAATGAACACTTACATACACAGTGCGTCAATTATGTATTAAGACTCGAACCATATCTCAGCAACCAAGCGCGCCATCTATGTGCGAGCACATGCGTTTTTAAGCTTCAACCTTCCTCTACTAACTGTCAAAATTTCATGGCATTTGGTTGACATTTAATATTTATTGAAATTCATTTTGCAAAACACGTTTTCGTTTGATGTTGAAATTTTAACATGGAGCAAAGAGCGGTCATTAAATTCCACGCAAAAATTGGTAAAAGTGCATCGGAAACATTCCGAATGATGCAGCCAGCGTATCGCGATGCTTGTTTATCAAGATCAAATGTTTTTTTATGGCATAAACATTTTGTGGATGGCAGAGAGTCGCTGGAACATGAAATAAAAGAAGGAAGGCCAATTTCAGTTCGGACGCCGGAAATGATCCAGAAAGTTCGTGATTTTATTGCAGAAGACCGCAATGCTTCACTGAAAATGATGGAAGTGGCCTTAAACATCAACAGAGAAACTATCCGACTCATTTTTCACGAGGATTTGTGCAAAACAAAGATCTGCGCAAAATTTGTTCCACACACATTGAACGAGGAGCAAAAATTAATGAGAGTCAGTCATTCCGGAGACATCGTTGCAGCCGCAGAAAATGATCCAAACTTCCTGAAAACAATTGTTACGGGTGATGAAACATGGTGCTTCCAATACGATCCAGAAACCAAGCGTCAAAGTGCGGAATGGAAATAAAAAAACTCATCACAAGCCAAAAAAACACGAAAAGTTCTATCAAAAATCAAAACAATGCTCATCACATTCTTCGATAGCAAAGAAATTATCCACAAAGAATTTGTTCCAACTGGTCAAACAGTTACTGCCGCATATTACCTCGTAGTTTTGAAGCGTGTGATGGCCAGAATCCGTCGTATTCGACCAGAATACCGCGATCCAAAAAGTTGGTCTCTGTTGCACGATAATGCACCGAGTCACACAGCACTCATTGTTCGTCAATTTTTGGCTCGGAATCAGGTCTCTGTATTGAATCATCCGCCGTATTCACCTGATTTGGCACTGTGCGACTTCTCTTTGTTCCCGAAACTGAAATTGAAGTTGAAAGGATGCTTTTTTGATGACATTCAGACCATACAACGGGCTTCGACGAGGGCACTTTAGGAAGTTCCGAAAAATGAGCTGGAACACGCGTTTGAATCACTATTAAATCGATGTAACAATTGTATTGAATCAGGAGGAGAAAATTTCGAATAAATATACCGAAAAATTAGCAGATAACGTGTTTTAATTGTGCTTTCTAGAGGCATTCTTAATACATAATTGTCGCACTGTGTATATATTAAATAATACATATTTAATCATATTGTAGCCGATTTTTTGCCGCTCAAAATTTTCATATTAGATAGTTTGAAAGATTTCAAAGATTTATTATATGTAATAGGTTTTTATTAGATAGTTTGTTTGTATTTTATTACAAATATCAATCTAAATTGGGCTTCACAGTTGGCTTAAGTCAGTATCTGACTTTTTTGCACATTAGCATAAAAATATACATACCTACAATTTTTTTTCTTTACCGCTGCTCGAGTGCACTTGGAGCGCGTGTCACTTGAGACGCGTGCGATCGCCATATGTGCCACCAAAATGCTGCACACTTTTGCTAATCAAGACTTTTGCTTTTTAATCGAAACAACGCACATGCACATACATATTTTTTATATTTATTTATATAGTGTCAATATCATAAAACTGTATCATATCTGAAATTTTTTACAAGCCCATAAAAATATCAACTTCAATAAAAAAATATCGGCAGTTATTTGAGCAGCAAAATCATGTTTGAAATTGATCCTTGTTAAGCTCGGACAATGTTTTTTAGCCAAAAAATAAAAATAAAAATTTGAAAAATGTGTGTGTGTGTGTGTATGAGTGCAGCAAGTGAAGTGTGAAGTGAACACGCTTGACGTTCGATCACACTCTTGTTTGCAGTTGACTGCGCATTGGTACCAACACCAGCACCAACTTCAGCAACAGCAACAGCAAAAACTACAACAACAGTCGCACCACGCGCAACAAATATTCCAACAAATCCACTTTAACAATAATAACTGCTCTGGCCCCTCGTCCGTCGCCTTGTTGCTGTTATCTTGTTGGCTTGCTTTCTCGCAAAAGACCTGAAATTGATATTTTATTATAAGGAATTTGAAATATTCTCGCCCCGAAACGATATGAATTCATTTAAAAGGTTTCGCTAGATATGTCTGGTTTTTGATTTTTTACTACCTTTGACAGTTCGTTGTTGTGTTTGTTGCTGTTTCAATTTTAATTTTTAAATGCATTCATGATTAAAATGGAATTTTATTGGTGTTGATAAGCAATGTTCTCGATATATTTTTCAAACTGCCGCTTCCCGCTTGTTTTGGGTGCGTTCAATGTGTTGAAATTAGCTGTGTTCAGTGCTTAAGTAATTAATTGAGCTATTTGGTGTTTTAATTTATGACATCATCAGCATCAGCATCAACGTCAACAGCCAACAGTCAAACAAAAAGTAGTAAAAAGCAACCACCAACGAAAAACGATAAAAAGCACATAACGAAACAAACCCAAACCCAAAAATAATCGGACTAATAAAAACAAAAGTCAACACTGAGCAAAATAAAAGCATTTCAAGCCAACAACAACATACGTTGATATGCCGCCACAAACATCCACACACACACACACACATCTGTAGCTGCTCGGCAACAAACTAGTCCGCACACAAATGTTCACTGCGGACGCATGCGCGAGCGCGAGCGTTCATTCCTAACGCGCGCGCCTAAGACAATGTCAAAGGCTGCTCTGTCTTTTGTGTGTTTCGAATGTGTGGCTTTTGTTTGCTGTTGCTGCGATGGTTGGGCGCTATCTGGTTGTTGTTTTTAGGCTTTGTTGTGCGGTTTTATTAGCCATTCAGCGGCAGCAGAGAAAATGCGCTGAATGCGTGTTGAATGTTGTTGGCAATGCGTAGGCGTTGATTACTGTTGTTGTTAATGTTGTTCGTGGTACCTTCGACACCAATTTATATATTCAATAGATTTGTCAACTTGTGCCATTCAAATGCTAATTGAAACATATTAGCGCGGAAAACGAAAAAGATGTCAAGAAATACAAAGTTGCTTTTATAAATTTGTTTAACCATTTGATTTATTTGAAATATGTTTTTTGTTTTGTTATAATTTGGTGATTATAAAAATTGGGCAATTTTCAAAGCGTGCTCAATGCTGCTGAATGAATGTCAATAACTCAAGCAGCTTTTTGAAACTAAAGTTTGTGTTGCGTATTCAATGCAGCAATGTCTTGCATTGCTTAGATTCTCGCAAAAGCATTATTATTTTTTTTAATTAAATTTCTCTGCACACGCGATTCTGTTTTATTTTTTTGCACTAAGTTTGCTGCTAAATTTCTGTTGTTGCTGCAATTAAAATGGCCTTTTTCTCAATACGCAGTACTCAGCTGCAAAGCAGTTCGTTGCCTAAGTCTTTTGTTTGCTCTTCACACGCAAGCAAATCGCTCACGCTGCTTCTTAATTTATGCTGCTGCCTGCAGCATTTTCCAGTTTAGTTTGAGAATGACATGAAAACCAACACACACACACACACAAATGCACATCGTTACCGTTATGCATTAACCCTTCGCTTCGGCGCAAACACATTATCAAATGTTGATAATCGTTTAACAACATTCAACCACAACAACAACAAGTGCACCTAGACAGAAAAGAACAACAGAAAGCGTCTTAATTAAAATGCAAAGTCAGAATTGCAGCTAAAGAACGCCAACAACCACAACAACAACAACAATAGGTGCAAATCAGAGGAAGCGGAAAAATGTAATGGCAAACGAAAAACAATTGCAGCTGATTTATGTAATTAAAATAAAAATAAAAATAAAGAGCAGAAAAAAACATTAGTGAAGCGGGCTGGAAAACTGCTACCAGACAGCCATAAACAGTAACAACAATGAAGAGCAGCTAATAGCAGCTGCTGCTGCTGAAGACGTTGCAACGTTGCCGACGGTTGCGCATTTAGCCATGTTTAATGCAATTTAGCCGCAAGCGCTTAATTATACATACACACACACACACATAAACAGTTCAACATTTGCGCCGCTGCATTCCGTCTGCAAGCAGACACACACAATCATAGATACATATGGAGCGACGTGTGCATGCATTGAATTCATTGCTCAAAACATTCCCCACATTTCATGTTACTGTGGCAAAACAAACTGTTGCACGCGGCCAAACAACAGACAATTTTCACATTGCGGAAATATCTTTTTCGCCTACTCTATTAATGCCTTATTGCTGTTCTTGTTGTTATGTGCACTTGTTGGCGTTTTTAATTTTTGAATTTGTTTCGTTTTTTTGTTTTTTTGTTTTTTATGTTTTGGAGAAAAGAAAATTATGCATTGTTTTGTGCAATGCCTAAGTTGGCCTATAGCAGAGCGCGCATGCGCAGTTATTTGGCTGCGCATTGTGCCCTATCGAGCAAATAATCTGTACTGAATTTAATTAAAATGTACACAAACAGAGAAAGACGGAATGTGTGTTGGGTTATAAGTAGTTTCCTGTACTTTGTTATTCAATGCAATGGCATTTGTGGATGGGCTTTCTGATGTCTATTCGACTGTTGTTTGGGTGTATTGTTTGGACTATATTTATAACTGTTCTTCTAACATTAATTATATATTTAAATTTTGCTACCACTGTTTGCTATTCTATAGATTCTATAGCGTCTTCTACTGTAATATTGTGATTGCCTTTGACCATCTCACGAACTCTTTCGATTTCTAGTACAGTGGACGTCCAGTATAACGAACTTTCCATTTACCGAATTTTCGATTTAACGTACGGCCAAATTTTTGCCGTTGATGGTTCTATATTACGAACAAAAGTGAAATTTGCTCTTCGATATAACGAATATTTATGTTGTTTTTCACCCTTCGAATGGTTTTTATTTGAGCATTCACATTCTTTACAATAACAATGAATGTTTGGTTTCGTCAAGTGAATGGTACCTCAATTGTTTTTGTTTTTGTTACGTTAAAACTTTCAAATTTACGTCAAGTTACCAACATTTTCAAATTCTGTTTGTATGCATTGCTGATCATTTTCACAGGATTTGTTTTGCGTCCGGTCGGCTTTTTTCTTTTACAAATTAAAGTTTCAATAATAAATCAAGAAAAATGGCCATACAGAAGTTTACTTGCGGTAAAGAGGCAATCCGCATCGAAGACTTTTTCACTGTACACACATAGCCATTTTTGTATTTTGAAAATCCTGGAATAAAACAAGATATTTGTTTAACCTTCTGTCTGTCCTTTGCTCAAAATTGCGATCGCTGTCCTTTGGGGTCAGGATGACCCCAATCAAACGGTTATATAATTTACTGACAAAACATGAAGAAATGTTACACATGAATCACAAAAGAAAAGGGGAAAGCCCCGAAAAGTGTTTTTCTCGATTTGTTATTGGGTTGTAAGCGCGATTAACACTAAATAACACAAGTAGACGAGTGGCCAAAACCGCTAAACCGTTTTTATAATTCCGCCTGGGGGTCAAATACACCCCTAGGGACAGGCAGAAGGTTAAAAATTGAATATGTGAGACTTATTTCTTTAAGAAGGATGGTTTAAATGAAAAAAAATTGCGATCGATTTAACGAATTTTTCGATTTAACAAATTGGGTGTACAACATAAGATTCGTTATATTGGACGTCCACTGTACTTGTTTCAACTAAGTTCTACTCCTTCTGATTTATCTGTCTATCTATTTACTTTTTAAACTACTGCTCTGCTTTGATATATTTTATATTATTATTCTGAATTTGTACAATTAGTTTACTTGTCTTCTCATTGTTAAGTTTATACTTAACTCAGTAAAGTTTCTTCTCTTCTCTTACTTTCAAGTTTAAAAATAACCAATTACCTGAATATTTCTACTCATTTCCTTATTGTTAACTACATTAAGTGTCACATTCTTCTCATTCTCATTCTCTTCCGTCACATTCTTCCTTAACCACTGTTTTGATTTTTCCTAGCCCAACCACTCTTCAAACTGCTCCTTACACTTAGGCCACAAGTAAACTTCTCAATTCTACTTCTCCAAGCGCACTACTCGCTTTTGTTTCTACATTCCCATCCTCTTTTCTCCTCAAACTATTCTTACTTCTCTCCCAATGTGCTTTGAAATTGTTCCTTCCCAACTACTCGTCAAACTGCTCCTGTTATTTCGACTACAAGCAAGCTGTGTGTCAATTTATTTTGCATAGGGACAATCATCGTTGTGAGCTTCGCCAAGTTGAAGAATTTTCTTCCCATGTTTCCTTCTCCAAATGCGCTACTCGTTTCCTCATTGCTAACTTTATTATAGACATATTCGCCTCACTCTCATCCTCTTCCGACACTTTTTACTATTCTCACTCAAACTATTCTCACTTTTCCTTCTCTAAATGTGCTTTTAATTTTTCCTAACACAACTACTTTTCACATTGCTCCACATATTCAGACTACAAGTAAGCTGTGTGCCAACTTATTTTGTACATCGTTGTGACGTTTGCCAAATTGAACGCAATCAAAGACTTTATCTTCCCGATTCTTCTTCTTCAAATGCGTTTTAGACTCCTCTTTCTATCGGCTTTTTCAGTAAAAGCATGTCATCACATTTGTAAACGTATCGAAATGCTAAAAACCCCAAACAACATTCAACATTTAACTAATTCCTCTTAAATTCAAGCAAACTTCGGCCACTCACTTTGCCAGCGGCACAACTCAACAACTCTTCCGCTCCACTCCATCTCTGGCGCAACATTTGCGCAATAAGATTTCCACTTATCACGTCGCACCACTGGCGCATAATTGCACAAATATGACACAAATTTCACACATCATTTCACTGCACAAGCGAAACGCATACAAATTGCAAAAGCGGCCAACTCCAATCGAATAGATAACAAAAAGTCAAAATGTGGCTTGACAAGTTTGTAGCTTAAGTCTTTGGTTTGTGCAATGTGCGCACAACAACTTAAAAGTGTGCAGCAATCTTGCACGGTTTTTTGTCCACACATAGTTTTGTATTAAGTTTTTAGCAATTTTTTGTATACTTTTTATAATATTTTGTTTGCAATTTAATTTTTGATATCCGCTTAAATGATTGGCGAACCACAACTCTGACTCCGACACTGACTTCAATTGATCTCGTTTCTGTTTTTGTTTGGTTTTGCGCAGGTGCCAAGGATGATGATGGCAACAGCAGCATCAAGAGCGACAATTTAATGGGATTAAGCAAGAAGCAGCGCAAGGCACGCACCGCATTCACCGATCATCAATTGCAGACGCTGGAAAAGTCATTCGAGCGTCAGAAGTACTTGAGTGTGCAGGATCGCATGGAGCTGGCCAATAAGCTGGAGCTGAGCGATTGCCAAGTGAAGACCTGGTATCAGAATCGTAGGTGAGTGCAATGGGCATCGAACGTTCAGCGAAGTGGAATCAGGTCCAGAGGACAACACAAGTAGGAATAGTTGATAAAATGTGAGGGGCAGTAAATTGTCTTGGAGGCCTTTCGGTTGCTTTCAGTTGCAGCGGGTTAATTGTTAAATTGTCATAAGTAGTGCGCAGCTATGCATTGGAATTTGGCAGCGCTTTCGTTGGCAACAAAAACACACGCTGCACAGCGCCTGAAGACATTTAATCGCAACAGCCACGGCGCTATTAACGCTCTTGGAGCTAGCAGCAGCAGCGCACCTTTGTTGCAGCCAGCGAGGTGCTAAGTCTTGCAACACTTTAGCGCGGCTATTTTCTTCTCGATTTCTTATGATGCCGCATAGATTTTACGACTCAATTAACGTCGCGTTGCACAGCAGTCGTTGCTGTGGCGGCGCTTCGACTTGATGAGGCAACTAATGTGCAGCGGCTGCACTGCGGTTTTTCGGCCACGGCATTGAGTGAATGATGCTCGTCAACACTTTGTCGATTGGCTGCATGCATAAAAATGCTTTTATGTGCAGCAATTGTGGCATTGATTAAGCAGCATGCAACACATTCAAAAGTTTGCAGTCAACGATAGTGATACGGCTTGAGAATGGTTGAATGTGGCAAGACTCTAAAGCAAACAGAACTGTTTTGGTGCATCTTTGCAGTTGGCATCTTACAATCGTCATAATTTTTGTTCGCTTTAGTTGCTCGCCTTTTTCGTCAGCATTTAACTGCAATTAGCAATGCGTAAGCGTTGTTGTTGCATTTTATCGTCCAAACTTGCTGCTCGCATTTCACTCACACTCGCTTGCGCTCCTAACCGTCTGTGATTTTTGTTGCAAATTGATTAATGCTGAAAAAGCAATTTCCCCCCATGCAGTCGAGCCTAACGTGCGATTAAGGCAAATTTGTATGGCATTTTTGCTGCTTCGCCCATCGAAGAGTGCATTTTTAACGGCTTCATTCGTTTTAGTTTTATGTGATTGCTTAATTTGTTTTTCCAAGCGCATTTTTACAGCATTTTTAAATTTTCCATTTAATGGTGTGTGCTGTCATGATTTTATGACTCGCAAGTTTGTTGCGGCAGTCTTTCGTTTTTCCACTTGTGTGCCTTGCTGTGTGTCGGTTTTGTTGCCCGGAATGCATTTCGAACGTTTGTGATGCGTCTTAAAGCGAATTGGCACAAAATCAACAAAGATTTAATAGAACATTTGAAAGAAGACTTTAACAGTTGGTTGACAACAGGATGCAATGAACTCAGAATAATTACAGCTGCGGACACTCTCACTTTGCTCCACTTTCATGCGGGTCTTAAGTGTTATGTGAACTTCATTATTTGCTTATTAGAAAGGGGAAGTGTGTAATTATTACTTTCAAAAAGTTTTAATTGACGCAGGTGACTTGCAGAAATGCACAGCCGCCTATCGATTTCGGTGCTGCTTCCTAACAAACTCAAAACAAATGAGTTGTGAATTTGTGCTGCCGAAACCGGATATTGAATGTGTGTGTCTTTGAAATGAATCAATGGGGAAAAGTAGTTTTTGATAGAGCCGCATGGGCGCGCTGGCCAATGTATTGAACGTATTTGGAAGCTGATATACGGTAGCTGCAATAAGACAATCGATGCAGATGCAGTGCACATTACAATGAGCCTTGAAACATATAGTTAGGTTCGATATAGATTAGTTTTGTATGGACTTTTATAAAGATAATTTTTTAAATTTGTTAGTATTTTTGTAATTGCGTTTCAATGTTTTCGATTTAGAACAACGTTTGAGACATTGTCACTTGTTATAGTGTCGACTGTACCGGGTACACATAGGAAAAAGAGGCAGCCCCAACCTTAAACAACTAGAGACACACATTTACTAGTTTAGTTCGTTGTGATACCCCAAGACTTTTCTTTCCTAAATAATCAAACCATTTGGAACTAACTATAAGACGTATTAAATCATTTATGTTTTTTCTCAGATGTCGCATAGGTTTTCTAATTAAAAGAAACCAATATGTTTTTTGTGTACAGGTACAGCTAACTTAGCCAAACTCATAGCTGAAAGGCTTTAAGAGGAGCAAAAGGGCAAATGATTTAAGATTTGATTTCCGAACAAATATTTGACAGACATTTTTCCCTAATGTCAACAATTTTATTGCCAAGTGAAGCTAGTATATACAAGTTTGGTGCTAAAGTCTTTTGTTTCCATTAGAAGTGTGGCGATCGATCGATTAATCGATTAATTAAAATTTTGGACTTTTATAATACCTCAAGTTTGGTGCTTAAGTCTTTTGTTACGTTTTAGAATTTTGCCCATTATAAGTCAAATCAAGCAATTCTATTGTTGGGCAGTAGAATGGCTCGATTAGTTCAAGTTTGTTGTTTCAGTCTTTTGTTTCGATTTAAAATCTAACTGGGTAAAATCCAAATTGAGCAACTCTACCGGACGACTTTACTGTTGGAGAGTAGAGTTGCTCGATTAGTTCAAGTTTGTTGTTTAAGTCTTTTGTTTAGATTTAAATAGAGATGTAAAACTTATTTACAAAATTTTAAAAATTGCTTAGAGGTTCTTTTGAGCGGAAAATACCGAAGAAAACACGTTTTGACTTGTATGACTGAACCATTCAATTTATTTAAGAAAAACATGTAGTGAGATGTAAGTATTTGATTAAAAATTCTAAAAATTGTTGTATTTTATGGTACCTAATTAGATGCATTTAGAGGTTTTTATGGGAACAAAATGCTATTCGCTATCTCTCAAAAATTGAACAAAAATTTAATTCCAAAGAGATGTAAAACTTATTTTAAAAATTAAAAGATTGCTCAGAGGTTCTTTTGAGCGGAAAATACCGAAGAAAACACATTTTTACTTAGATGATGAGTTACGATTATTTAGACACACAGTTTTGAATTCAATAAATGTTTTAGTTTGTATTTTGAGGCTGCAAAGTGTAAATTATGTGATTTGTTGGAGTGCAGAAGATGTTTGGCAGAGCTTTGTGACGATTTTCAAAGACTTTTTGCACTAAGTTTTTTACTGAATCAGACCAGAAACTCATTACTAGTAATTTGAAGCCAATAATGTATTAAAAATTAAAAATAAATATAAACATTAGAGTGGCTTACACCTTTTTATAATTTTACAGCATTAACAGCAAAATACTTTAAAAGATATACATCATACTTTCTTAACGAGTATTTTTACTTTTTTTAGTTTATTCAAGTATTTTTGTTAGCTCATTATTTGACAATATTCGTACGTTTCCTTTGCTATAAGCATTTGCTGCGCTCCGAATGAGGTCAAAGTGTGACTAAAGGTCCAAAACTGATCTGAATTGCTTTAATTTATGCATAAAAGCATAAAATTAATTTGTCGTCAATACCTATGAATGAACAGAGCGGTGATTAAATCAATCCGCTTTATTTGTTGTTGTTATGCCATTTAATTGACAATGCGGCGCCGGACTGGTGGCGCCAACTGTCTTTTGCGCATATACGACTTGACCGAAAACAATTATGCACACACTGGTTCTGCAGGCAAAAATGTATCATGACTGGGAAGGTAACTGCGTTTAGTTAATCATTAATTAAAAGAGATTTGTAAACAGGATTTGTGTGCCGAATGCTGGCTCAGCTTACACTTTCCATTTGATGGGATTAAAGGCACAAAACCAATTATGACTGACGTACAGAAGACAGACCGAGCGGTGAGAAGAGCGATAATGCCGAACGGGCAGAGCACAAAATAACAGCAGGAGCCGAAGGTATGGCAACATCCTGTCGCCTGCTACCGCCGCGCAGAGCGATGCCAGTAGGTGTGAGCGCAGCGTTGAAAGTGCACAGGCAGACAACAATTAAGTGCGAAATATAAACAGCGTCCTTACGATATGTGCAGGGGATTAGTAATAGAAAAAGAAAAAGAAGAAGAATGAGAATGAGAAGGAGAAGCAGCAGCAGCAGCAGCCACAGCAGGATCATGAATGACTTGGCAAAATATCGAAACTAAAACCACTCGAATGCGATTCGAGCGCAACACATTTCTTACTAGACTGGGGTAGAATTTGGACGGCCAAGAAGAGGAAGAGAGCGTCGCCGCACAAGAAGATTAATTACTGTCGAATTACCATTGACAGGGGCCGCCTGTCGGGCCGAGTGCAGTGCGTCACTCGACTCTGTTTGGGAAAATTCTCAAGCGACGCAGCGACCTTTACTGTTGCTTTACTATTGTTGTTGTTGTTGTTCCACTTTTTAGGTTTCGCATAAAATTGTGTGGCGAATTGTTTTGCGCTTGCGGCAGCCGAAACCCGAACGAATGCAAAAGTGTGGCCGCGCGCTGCAATTGAAGTGCGCTGACGTTTTTTATGCGCTGCGCATTCAGGGTGGCTGCTTTTGTTGTTGTTGTTTTTGTTGCCTTAGATGATGACATGAATATTTATGGCATTGTTTAGTGCTCTCAAAAGTAACCATGGATTTTTAACAGCCGCATAACCGCATCGAACTGCGAACTGCGAAATTTTCGGTGGCGGCATAAAAAAACAGACCAAATAAAATTTTACTGCCAAACTTGCACCATAACGATGATGCCACACTTCACGCGGCCATAGTTCATTATTTAACTATTATTACTGTTCAATATTTATTATTGTACCTATGCACAATAACAACTTTTACTGTCTGCATTTTCAGAACGAAATGGAAACGCCAGACAGCCGTTGGGCTGGAACTGCTGGCCGAGGCGGGCAACTATGCCGCCTTTCAGCGTCTCTACGGCAGCTCGCCCTATCTGAGCGCCTGGCCGTATGCCGCGCAGGCGCCGCACGGTTCGCCCTCGTCCGCCATCGATCTCTACTATCGGCAGGCGGCCGCCGCTGCCGCACTCCAGAAGCCACTGTCGTACCGCATGTACCCGAGCATGCCATCGATGGGCGGTCTGCCCGGCATGCCGGTAGCGCCGTCGCCCATGTCGCACCTGAGTGCCTCCAATTCGCTCTCGACGCTGGGCAGCTACTATCAGGCGAGCGGTGCCGGTGTGCCGCCGTCCGCGCACAGTCTGCCGCCGCTGCACGCGCACAGCCCCGTGCAGAGCGAGTTGAGCGACAAGCGCCGCAATAGCGTCGAGCTGACGCGCACGCCCAGTCCGCAGCTGAATCCGGGCAGTCCGCCCGAGCGCGCCGAGAACAACAGCAGCTGTCCGCCGCCCAGCGACGACGACGCCGACGAGGAGGAGGACGCGATCGAGGTGTGAGGCACGCGGACCGTAGACGTTCTTCTACTATTAGCCGCCGTCGCCGACGCCGACGCCGTTGCTGTTGCCACTGAAGCAGCGGGCGTGGCAGTGGGCCGTCAAACGGTTGCAATGCCAGTTGCAGCAGCCAGCTGTCGCTCGACGTGCGCACAGGTGCGTTGGTTGGGCAGCGCAAATTTGCAGCGATTCTGATGTACGTTTTTGTTGCTGTCCACAGTTGTCGCCGGGGTGGCCAGACCGCGCTACAGCACGCAACATGGGATCGAAATTTCCTCAAGTGCCTTGATGAACGCAGCTTCGTAGTGATCGTAGATTGAAATGTTCCATGGGCAGAGAGCAAAATGCAAGCGGAGCCGTCTCAGAGGTTCGTATGATTTAATTAACGAATCAAACAAAAATATTTAAGAAATTAATAAATAAAACAATAATATTTGGAAGAGCTACAGTATGAAAATATTTTTAGTGTAAATATTCAAATTTTATATTTATTTTTTTAATATAGGAGTATAAATTAAAAAATAATAATAATTAAAAATAATAATAAAAAATAATAATAATAAATAATAATAATAATAATTGTTCTAATGTTCAAAATTTTTGTTTTTTTTTAGCGTTCCAGTAATTGGATTCAATTTAACAATAAAGACAACTCAGAACACAAAATAAACATTGTGTACTAGCTTCTGGAATGTTTTGTGGCTGATATGCGGAAAAGCCGCCGCTGGAAACAAAACGCTGGATCATTTTTAATATTTTTATGCTAAAATTCATTTTAAAAAATGTATGTAAATAAATATGAAGAAAACAACAAAAGCATAAATGTTAAGTGTGCTACATAAATAAAATAAATCAATTGAAAAAAGAAATAAAATCAATATTTGGATATTTAAATGGCTTTGTGGAATTATTGAAGAAAAGAGCTTTAATATTTTCATTGTGAATTAGTTTTGTTGCACCTTTAACTGGCGATGCTCGAGCGCTACATGCTTTAGTGCTCCTTGCGATGGATTATCTCTCAGCGAAACCTGGGTTTGTATTTTGCTTGAAGGCATAACAACTACTCACAGTTCTTTACTGTAGAACGAGGGCAAAGATTTGGAAAGTGTAGTCGATGGTAGAAAAAAATTGTCTCTCAAAATCTGCATAAGAGTTTTGATCTTCGGATTTCCGGTTCCTATATTAAGGGGTAAAGTAGCTGTCTGAGGCACAAAATAGCCAAAGCCCACTAAGACTTTGATGTATGGTATGCGGTGGCGCACACAGGATTTTTTTGGGGGGTTTGCGTACAACTTTTGAGCATTTTCAGCTATGTTTGTATTTGGGGAGTCTGAACCCAAAACCCTCTGTCTGCGACACTGATACTATGTATCAAGTCAGTGGCGCACGCAAGGGAGTTTGTTTGCATGTATCTATACCAGGCAAACATTTTTGGTCGTAAATAGGGTTTCCACTGGTATTGGGCTCAAAAGTACAGAATCACCTTTAAAATTAAATCCTGTGTATGCGACTATATAAAATACTTGTATTACAAACTTGTATTTTTGCAAAAGATAATTCGAAATTTTCTTTGGAATAAAAAATTTACAATTTACTTTTCCACTTCAGCGACCCCCAACTTGTTCAAAGTCCTTGGCCGAACCAATGTAGATTTGCATCTGTCACTATATGATCTGGGACAAGCAAAGGTTAGGGGTCTCTTGTTTTCTGGATCCTAAAGACTACAATTTGAAGATAAACTAATATTTGATGATAAGACCTGGTCTTGGTTTATGTTTAGTTCTTTTTAAATAAGTCACCAAGTGAAAGTATGTGAATAGTCAGCGAACTGCTGATGACGAATTTTGGTGAAATTTAACGATTCTGAGTAAGTTTCTTTCAATTTTTGGAATCTAACGATGTGGAGTCAATGATGTTTTTGTTTTTAAAGTGAAGTTTCTAGCTGTATTGTCTTCTCGGTACTTAGGGCTGTTTGAAGATAAAACAATATTTGATGATGATAGTTTTATTTATTTTATTTAATTTAATTTTATTTCATTTCATTTTATTGTACTTTATTTTCTTTTCTTTTCTTTTCTTTTCTTTTCTTTTCTTTTCTTTTCTTTTATTTTCTTTTATTTTATTTTATTTTATTTAATTTTATTTTATTTTATTTTATTTTATTTTATTTTATTCTATTTTATTTTATTTTTTTAATTTAATTTTATTTTATTTTATATTATTTTATTTTATTTTATTTTATTTTATTTAATTTAATTTAATTTAATTTTATTTTATTTTATTTGAGTTGAGTTGATTTGATTTGATTTGATATGATTTGATTTGATTTGATTTGATTTGATTTGATTTGATTTGATTTGATTTGATTTGATTTGATTTGATTTGATTTGATTTGATTTGATTTGATTTTATTTTATTTTATTTTATTTTATTTTATTTTATTTTATTTTATTTTATTTTATTTTATTTTATTTTATTTCAATTTATTTTATTTTATTTTATTTTATTTTATTTTATTTTATTTATTTTTTTAACATTGATTTAGCATGCAAGATTGCTCTTTTAAATGCTACAGAAAGAGTATTCAGTAATGAGTAATCACTAATCGGAAAATTAAAATAACATTAAATATAAATTAGTGCAAATTAGTGCAAAAACTAAAAATAACATTATAGAGAATTTAAATTAAAATTAAATTAAATATTAGGAAATAATTATAAATACAGAGAAGAAAACAGAAAAAGAAAAGAGATAGATATGTGTATATATGGGAGGTTGATTTCTTTATAACTAAGTCATTAAGTGAACTTTTAGGGAAGTTTAAAATTTTCACTCTTTTAAGGCCGTTTTGACCTTAACAACTTTTGAAAAATCATGAAAAAGAAAAGATTATCAAGAAGCTGAGAAACCTTAATGGGAATATCATTTTTGTCACAGCTTCTGGCATATTTTTGATACCAACACTTTAAAACTCGTCTACTCTATCGCTATCCACAGGAAGTTGGTTTCAAGTGTGAATGAAACCCGCGTTAAATTGTTGATTCCCTATCCAACGAACTATCCGTCTGAATTAAGTGTCATTACAAATGTTGAAAAACAGTGTTGTAAACACATTACAGACGCGAACAGAAATTTACCATATAAAGGTTCAAGTTGGCTCAATCTAAACTTTCAAAAATTTAAATTTTTCGTTTGAAAATGTTTTGAAAATTTGTTTAGTTGTTGAAAGTAGCATACAGCTAATTCTGTTTTTACACGGTCTTTTTTTACACGGTTTTGATTTAACACGGTTTGAAAATAAAAAATGTAAAATTTTTTTACACGATTTTATTCCATTTAGCACGATTCAAAATCTTTTCGGCTGACATTTTTTTTGCCAAATTTAAATTTTGCGAAATATGTTCATATCACAAATTTAGGGGAATCCCCTTTTTGTGGATACAAGCGAATTTATTTGTCAGACAACATAGTTGTTTTACATAATTGTTTTTAGTTCCTGAACTTGTCATACATTTAATTTACATTTTTTTTAAGCTTAGAGTGCATATCTTTTTTTTCTTTAATAACTATGCTTGTGTAAATACACATTATATATGTGATTTAATAAAATAAACATGAATACTTGTTCTTAAAAAATCATTGTTTTTCACAAATTTTAATAGGTTTTAGAGATAAGGAACCATTCACCTATTTTTGCATACGATCAATGTCTTTTTTTACACGGTTTTTCCTGGAACCAATCTACCGTGTAAAAACAGAATTAGATGTACTTTGAAAATTTTTTCTAAAATGTTAATTTTATATTTGAAAACTTTCAATACCATAAGACATGAACCCTTTAGCCATTTCTACCAGTCAAACATTTGTGTATAATGTGTGAACCTCAAAGTCATTTCGTCTAATTGAAAGAGAAAAGGTCCTTCCACCATTCCTTACAACTCACTCACGGCTCGACTGCTGTGTTCACATTCCCAGAAAATCATAAAAGCTCAAGTCCCTCGCAATTTTGTTGCAGTAATGTTCACATTTGTCAAGTGTGCTCGAACGGCCGCCGCAAGAGCTGCTCGAGTGTGCCGAGCACCGAAGCACTTTGCGCCACTCGACGCTGAGCGCACTTAAACTTTGCAAATTTTTAGGTACATTTGCAATTTTATTGTGGCAATAAGCGCACAAAACGACGCACACAGCAGCCAAGCAGTGCGTGAGTGCGCCTTGAGTCGGAACTGCCGGCGGGCCATTTGGCTTTTGGCGTTGCGCATTTAGCGTCGTTGTCGTGTCGTTAGCGCTTAAAGCGTTAGCATCTCTCAAACACACACACACACACACACATATACACAATCGTGTGCCACTTGAGCACATTTTGTAATTGACTGTTACGCCTTCCCACCCCATTGCGACGACAGCTCTTTGCAACCCTCGATGCGGCGATTGCTACCCCAATTGGGCCCGAACAGCGCAAATTTAGCCCATCACACACACACACACACGCACACGCACTCAGCTAGTTGCGTTGTTTTGCTCTGCTTGTTGTTATTGTTTTGTTTGTTTTTGACTTTGATTCTTGCACGTTACACCCTCTTTACATGGCGATTTTCTTGCTATTTTTATGACGGTTTCATTCGACTGTATTGTCAGCTACTCGACTTTGAGTCCTCCGCCTAGTCGGGCGCCTGGTGAGAACTGCGCTCTGCCTCACCTTGTAGGCTGCTGGCAGGGTGTGATGCGCTCGTCGAGTGTTTGCGGCGTTGATTTTGTGTTAACATTTTAATTTATGGGGTCGGGTATGTTAATTCGATTTTGCGTTTGCTGCCGCTGCTGCAGGATGTGCCGCCGCAGATTTGCCCAAATGCTGGTATGGGTTCGCACACTCGTACATAATTTGATGGCGTGCTATATGTCGCAAGTATGTTTGAGGCTTGAGGGCACTAGAGACTTTCGCAAGTTGCAATTTTACTTGTAGCGAATCAATTAAGTGATGACTTTTGAATTTTCCATTTATGTGAGAGTCACGCACACACACACATAGATTTCTCTAAAACAGTTGATGATTTATTGAGTGCAAATGCGAACTGGCAAATGTCGTGGGAATTGTGTTGCTACTTTTGACTTATGGGAGGCTGATATTTGGAACCAATTAAAGTCTCGTTTGATGTGACGTTTCATGTAAAATTTGCATGCAGATGAAGAAATGACTTCAAGTGTTTTAAATTGTTAGTATATAACCTACGATTGCATGACTAGGGGAAGAGTTTGTTAGAGGAGGAAGTAAGTATTTACAAAATATATAATTTACAAGAAACTATATGGAGTCAAGGATGTTTAGCGTAAGATTATGAATTACATTTTTATTTTTATATTTGATTTAAGACTATTTATTCTTAATTACTGATTGAGTTTTGTTTGATCAATATAAACAGATATCTAAATAAATACATTTAAAAGTAAAAAAATTTACCACATTTTTTAATTTTTAATTTAGTGTGGTGATTTGTCATAGAATGGGTTTTTGATGCAATGCTTTCATCAGGACCCGGCATAGTTGCTGCTGTAAGACATTTTCATAGTCAATGGCGTACACATGATTTCATTTGGAGGAGTTCCGTACACAATGTTTGAAATCATATTTGTCACCCACAATTTTTGTACTTAAACACCCAAAACTTCCCTTGCGTGCTTTGAAAGCATATGGACCACGTTTAGATACTTTAAGATTTTTCGAATGTTCATATGTACTCCTTGGCTTCTGGTAGCTTCTGAGATTAGGCTTACCTGCAGATATATGAAACCCTGATCCAAAGAAGAGTTGATTAAAGCGATCAATAAGCTTAGCGGGATACAATGGGTCATGGGACCTGAGTGTCTAATGCAACTGACATCTGCCACAATGAAAAATTCTAAAAACTAAGTCTGTCATAAGAAACGGTGGCCACCGAGTCCTTCGCGAAAAAAAAGTTTCCTTAATTTTAATCCTTTCGATACCGAATTTTACCCTGTGTCTCGATATTACTTTTTGCTATTTAAATCATGAAACACTTGCCTGAGAAGTGTGCACACCACAAATGAAGTCGTCACGCCTCTTTGTTAGAGTTCTAGAGCTAGTTTACTTTTGAACAATTTTAGCTTAAAACGGGTTAAATAAATTTTGTATTAATATTTTTTAATTACAGAAAAATTATTGAATATTTATGGGAAAATACAAAATTATCATTTTTGGATTTTATTTAACCATTATGAAATAAACGGGGTTTTGATCAAACGCGCCCAATTCGGAGACTTCAATTAGAACACAAACTTTTCCTGATATCGCTGCAAATTATTGGAAATTAGTTTGGGGATAACAGTAAAATTTTTGTAATTTGCTTTGAATTCACTTCTAAAAATAATTATTTGTTGGTGCCTACTTAAATTAAACCCATAAATCAATCGTAGCTTTTGCTATAAGATGACAAATAGGTGAAGTTGCTCTCAGGCAACTTTGGGGTCGAAAGGGTTAATGTTCATTGGGTATATGAACCTCTGATTCATGGAACAATGCACAAACCACACAATGAACAACGTAGCTGAAGCGCAAAATGCGTTTTATTAGAAGCCAATCTCAATTTGAAACTTTAGATACTTCTCCATGGAGTCCGATCGATTCACAATTATTGGCCGATGCCGATGCTGATTCTTTAAGATGATTACAGCCTCTGCTGATTAATCGATTGGAATCCACTTCTGTATATTTTAATTTAATTTTATTTATTTATTTCAATTGTACCTCATCGAATGAAAAGGAGCTACATTTTCTGGTCTGTTTCGGCAAATTCCTTATTAAAAATCAAATCAAAGAGGACAAATGTAAGAGAAGAAAATTTAGAGGAAAATGTAGAAATTGTGTAACAGCCACCAATCTGTGGAAGTGATAGCTCCTAAACAAGGTCAGTGTTTCCCATTGTGGTACCACGGGATCAGCCTCGCACACAGGATTTCATTTGAGGGGGGAGGGGAGCTGCGTACAACTTTTGAGCCGAACACCATTCGAAACCTTATTTTATACGAGCAATTTTTTATTTGGGAGGGTGGGGTTGAATTTCGACTTTCGACTTTCTTTTCGACTGAGTTGTGGGAAAGACTGACTGTTTGCTGTCTTCTAACTTTTCATATTGGCAGCATTTGAAGAAGTCGTTTCCTTTGTATTGTGAGTCTTAACTTCCTGTGTGGCTATCAAAGATGCAGTGTTGACATCAACAACTAACCATGCATGATTCTTTTGAAATCCGCGCTTTTAGTTCATTTTTACAAACCAAGTTGCAAAACTAGTATGTTTCCTTCCTCAAATTTAAGACTATGCACCAAACTTCCAAGCTTCTCTGCTGTGCTTTTGTTATCTTTTTTTATTTCGCTTTTGGCTCTTCGATTGGTGGCATAGGACCTCAGCAAGCCTTTTCCATCTGAATCGACTTGAAGCTGTTGTTTTTGCGGCATCGAATGGACCATTAACCGTTGCTAGCTCGCATAGAATCAACTTACCTCAAGTTTTTTTGGTCATTCGAAACTTTGACTCTTTTAGGAGTTCAAGTTAAGTGCCAATCTTTTGATTCTGCATGGAGATTTTCTTAGTGTGTGAACTATCCAATGCCATTTTCTGCACTTTATCGGCTTGAGTAATGAAATATAAAAATGTATACTTTTGTTTCTTCTGAATATATTTTTTAAATTTTTTTCTAACTTGACTCTGGGTCCAAAGCCATTTCATATTCACCTTCGCAATCAATTTAATGTTAAAAAATTTATTCAGAAAAAACAAAAATATCAAATGTTTTATATTTCATTGTAAAGAGAATTTCACAGGCTAAAATATGGTAGCAAACTTATTATACCTTAGTAATGGATTTTTTCGAGAAAAACAAAAAACAAAAAATTTAATAAAAAAATGTTTTTTCGCTTAAAACTTTTTATTAGTACATCTTACGTATCTAATGTTGCACATCAAAAGAAAGGTATGAAAAATACCTTTCGTTTGATATCAATATTGTGTAAATCAGTTGGAGATTAATTGAGTTTTTTTGATAAAAACTTTGAACTTTGACGCCGAGCCAAGGGGGTTTTTTGACATTTTTGTCGAAAACACAGTTTGAATGTATTTTTTATGGATTGGTGTCTTAAGTCAATTTGTTGGTCGTTAAAATATCTACAAACTTGCCGAAGACAGTAAAGCGATATTCGGAACGATTTAGGACCTATTAGCATTTAAACGTTCGAAGACTTAAGCGACGAACTCGATTAAAATGAGTAAACTTCAAAGTCGGATTTCTCTTAAACTAGCCAATCCAGCCAAACGGCTGGTGGATCTCAACTCAGTATACCTATAGAAAAGTCCTCTGTAGGTCCCCCCAAGGCTGAATTTTTTAGGGTAAATTTCACGCACAGTGTTATTATTGGGTGCACTTATTACTCTATTAACAGATGATTTTGAGAACTGATTTAATAAAATCACGCAATTCAAGGAAGTGAGATTTTTTTTATATAGGGTGTTTTTTTTAGAGGTATAGAACTTCGAATTGAAATAAAACACAAGAAAATCGTTTTAATGTCCATCAATTTGGCTTTATTGGAAGGATAATTTTATGCCATTAATGTTTAAATATGATTTCGGGCATGTGGCCGCCGCGGCTGGCTCGAATAAAGCCAATTCTACAGGTCCAATTTTCAACCACTTTTTCGAGCATTTGGGGCCGTATGTCGGCAATAACGCCACGAATGTTGGCTTCCAAGTCCCCTAACGTTTCTGGTTTGTTGGCGTAGACGAGCGACTTCACATATCCCCAAAGAAAATAATCCAATGGTGTCAAATCACACGATCTTGGTGGCCAATTGACAGGTCCATTCCGCGAAATTATGCGCTCATCGAATGTTTCCTTCAATAAATCGATTGTGACGTGCGCTGTGTGGCATGTAGCGCCGTCTTGTTGGAACCACAACTCATCCACATTCATGCCATCCAATTCGGGAACAAAATAGTCGGTTATCATGGCTCTATACCGGTCTCCATTAACGGTAACTGACTCTCCAGCATTATTTCGGAAGAAGTATGGCCCAATGACTCCACCAGCCCATAGAGCACACCAAACAGTCAGTTTTTGTGGATGTAATGGCGTCTCAAGGGTCTCATGTGGATTCTCTTCACTTCAAATGCGGCAATTTTGCTTGTTGACGTAGCCATTCAACCAAAAATGAGCCTCATCACTGAACAAAATTTTGCGATGAAAATCAGCATCGAGATCAATCTCATTTTCGGCCCATACACCAAAATCACGACGCATTGCATGGTCTCGCGGCTTTAATTCTTGCACAAGCTGGATCTTGTAAGGTCGCAAGCCAAGATCTTTGCGCAAAATCTTCCATAAAGTTGATGGACAAAGCTCCAATTGCTGTGCACGGTGGCGAATCGATTCATTCGGGTCCTCTTCAACATTTTGCTCTACAGCGGCAATTGTTTCTTCGGTGCGCACTGTTCGACGTCTCTGCGGATGCGTATTATCACATAGAGTAAACGTAGTGCGAAAACGACCCATGGTTAACCGAATTAATTGCTCTGATGGACGATTATGTCGACCATAAAATGGACGGAGCTTGCGGTAAACTTCGCGAACTGAACCATTATTTTCGAAATAAATGTGCACGATTTGCAAGCGTTGTTCTTTTGTCAACCTGTTCATGATGAAATGGCAAACCAAACTGAACATAAATGACATTAGAGTTGCCAGATTTGACCACAAAATGCCAGTTTTATCTCTATTCGAAAAACAAACCTCTAAAAAAACACCCTATATAACAACAATAATGGTATTGAAAAGCACAGAAACTCAAGAAAACCGCATAGTTTGAACAAAAGAACACATAATGGAAAATAATGCAGTGAGTAGAAAAGCCGAAAGGCCACTCGCATGAAACCTGCAGGAAAGGGAAATTAGAAAATGCAGCACAGCTTTTAAAAGTTCACAAAGCGTCTTTTCAGCAACGAACAGCTGTGAGAGTGGCAGAAAATGTCAGAAAAAAATTCATAGATGGAAAAGTTTTGATGGCATATGCTGGCAATGCAGAATAAGCTGCAAAGAGAAATCATAGAAAAGGAAGTTACGACTTTGGAGTGAATGAATAGAAGAATGAAGTTGAAGGGCGAATGGCGCGGAAGTTTGATGACTTAACTTGCACACTTCAACCTAATTGCGGACAGTAGAGTGCAGGCGCGCAACACATTTGTAGAACTAATGGAGTGCACTGTAATTAGGTGGAAAATATTAGCATTAAAAAGGAAAGAAATGCAGAGAAAGTAGTGACAAAAAGTTGAATATATTTAGTTAAGGGCGAATTAGACTTTTTCTAGACAGCGCAAAGCATCTGTGAGATGGTTTATTGTGGGCACACGCGACAAGTACATAAAAAGCAAACAAGTGATCTCCCCACCCACTAACAAGCAAATTGTTTAACAAACAATTTACTGCAGATAATGAACCTTTGAAAAGTGCCTAAATTTTCTGCATATATCGAATTGTCCAACACGAAGCAACAAATACAAATGTGAATAAAAATCATTGCCGCACTTCCGTAACCAATAAATTTCCCAATAAATGCTCGATTTTTGTACAAGTAACAATTGAAAGTTGGTGCTGGCGAAAAAAAATGTAGAAACACCAACGAAAAGGGGGTAAAATTGTGTGCCTAAAATTCGGCAAATCTGTGCCACATTTGCAACAACACAATTTCCGTTAAACAGCGCAACAAAAACGCACCAATTCGGCGCATAAAAAATTAAACATAAAAAATCCACCCAACTGCGAGCAACGTTGGCTATTAGCGCTGTTTGTTTGCAAGTGTGTTAGTGTGTGTGTGTGTGTGAATCTCTTTTTGTCATTTGATCCTTTTTTCATGCTTTCCTGCATTGAACTCAATAATACATAAAAATAGTCGGCGGCATGGTTGTGATTGTTTGTGATACAGTGGTGACTGGCATTGTTGTTGTTGTTGGCTTGGGTCATTTTGCAGCATTCACATCCGCCTAGCGGGCGGAGATGCGATAAAGGACGAGCCAAAATTTATGACTTTATTTTGCTATTCAAACCAATACACACACACACACACTCATACGTGCACATGAAAGTGTCGTATGTGTGTTGGCTGGCGCGGGTGGAGCGACTGTTGGGTGGCTGTATGTGAGTTTGTCTGCGTGTGTGTGTGTGTATGTGTGCATTGTTATGCCTGGCCACGTTCCATGTAATGTTGCTTTTATTTATTTATTTGGGTTGATGCTGTTTGGAGTGCCAGAAAGAACGTCAGCCAGTCGAAAAGAGGTCGAGGTTAAGCCAATATTAACGCCTTCGCTCGACTTTGGCGACTTAGTGTGGACTTATAAGATTTGCGGTGTGACCTTTTTGTGTGACGTTGGTGTGCATTGTTGTTGTTTGGCTGTGCTGAAAGGTGTATTTTTTGTAAGGACCGTGTTTGGAGGCATAAATTTCCCTTCAGTGATTTTGATTTTGAGCAGAATTTTGCACATTGTTTTATGAAAGTGTATAGACAGACTCAATAAGTGATAAGCAGGGAAAGGAGTTTGTGGAAATTGCCTTTTTTGTTTGCTGCTAGATAGAGCATTTCTGATTGAAAATGAGCACGAATTAGGTCCTCCTGATTATAAATATATCACTTTTATTTTGCCTTTTTTTGCCTTAAAAAGGCAGTTTGCCTTTTTCACCCATAAATGCCTTTTTAAGTGCCTATTTTACCTATAAATGCCACAACATGCCTTTTTCAAGATTTGTCGAGCGCCTTTTTATTTTTTCTTTCGTTTTTAATATTTTCCCCCTTTTGTTTCGCAAAAATACCTTGAAACTAAAAAAAAATTAAGTGGCAACATTGCAATTTCATTAACTTATCGATGTTTTTACATTGATTTGATCATTCTTAAGCCGTTATTTTTTGTTGTGCAGTGGAAAATTTAAAGAAAAAAACATGCCAAAAATAAAAAAGTTCGGTTAGCGCAAAAATTTTATTTATTTTTTGTGATACAAGTACGGCTTTTATGCTTTTATATGAGAAGTTAAAATATGAATTTAAAATATGTGCCTACATTTCAATTAAAATATCTTAGTTTTAGTTTTTTAACTATCTTTGAAAACCTTGATGTTCCTTTTCTTTTCCAAAAATTAGGTATAAATTTCATTGTATGTTGCATACGTCAGATGAAATACAATTATTAAAAAATACATACCATTTCCCCTTTTTTTAGATTTTCTAGTATTTTTTTTCTTATTTTTAAATGCCTGTTTTTGCCTTTTTAACAATTTTTAATGCCCTATTTTGCCTTTTTAGGCAGTTTTTAGTGCCATTTTCTGCCTTTTTGGCAGTTTTAGTGCCTTTCCGTGCCTTTTTTGCTATTTTATTTTGCCTTTTTTATAGGTTGAAATAAAATTATTAAAAAATACATACCATTTCCCCTTTTTTAGATTTTCTAGTGTTTTTTTTCTTATTTTTAAATGCCTGTTTTTGCCTTTTTAACAATTTCTAATGCCCTATTTTGCCTTTTTAGGCAGTTTTTAGTGCCATTTTCTGCCTTTTTGGCAGTTTTAGTGCCTTTCCGTGCCTTTTTTGCTATTTTATTTTGCCTTTTTTATAGGTTGAAATAAAATTATTAAAAAATACATACCATTTCCCCTTTTTTAGATTTTCTAGTGTTTTTTTTCTTATTTTTAAATGCCTGTTTTTGCCTTTTTAACAATTTCTAATGCCCTATTTTGCCTTTTTAGGCAGTTTTTAGTGCCATTTTCTGCCTTTTGGCAGTTTTAGTGCCTTTCCGTGCCTTTTTTGCTATTTTATTTTGCCTTTGAGGAATGAATTTTGAATTTTGAAAAATGTTACAAATTGCTTTCATTATATGAAATAAATATATTTCAATGATTTTGTTAATGTAAAACACATTAGGAAAAAATACTTTGAAAAAATAATAAAATCTTTGTTGATTTAAATTTTTACAATTTAAAAACATTTCAAACATTTCTTTCTAAAAAAAAGAATATGAATTTGTATAGACAGACAGAGAAAAATGTTACAAATTGCTTTCATTATATGAAATAAATATATTTCAACGATTTTGTAAAACACAGTAGGAAAAAATACTTTGAAAAAATAATAAAATCTTGGTTGATTTAAATTTTTAGCACAGTTTCAAATATTTCTTTCTAAAAAAAATAAAAGAGTTAAAGAAACAAATATGAATAAAACCCGTATAAATAAAAAATTTAGCTTTTCAACTTTGTCATTCGATATTTATTCCCTTCGATTCGAATCTATGCAGCTTCTAGCTTTCAAAACTCAAACACCACAGCCACACATTTGCATAAATATGCATGTAAATCAGTCTGCAAATAACATTAGCATATGTTATGTGCCAACAGGCAAGATTTATGGCCACCTTGGCTGTGTAATTTCACTTTTCAATTTGCATAATTTCACCCGGCGTCCGCACAGTTGTTGCCCATGCAAAATTATTCATATTCAATTTTCAATCCATTCCTCTAATCGCTCATGTCCGAAGTTGCTTTTCTTTGGCTGGCGGCCAGTCAGGGCGGATGCGTTTGGCTGCGAGCTGAGGCCTGAAATGAATTTGTGGCGCCAGCCAAATCGATTTGTCGGCTTGTCGGCAAAAGTTGACGGCATATCAAACGCGCACAGCGAGTGCGTTTGATCGGCTGCGGTTAGACGGCGGCGGCGGCGGCGCTGCAATCGTGAGCTACTGGTTTCCAGCGATGCAATGTTTGCAAATACCACAGCCGGATTCACATGCAAACTTGATTGGTTTGATATGATTTCATAATTGCGGCGGTTTTGTTGTGTTCATACAATTGAATTGGCTTGGAATTTAATTGTTAGTTGCTTTATGGAAATCGTGAAAATTTTTGGCTAAAATATTTGACTCAGTTATTAACTGCACTTTGAGTTTATATTTAGTTGAATTAGTTTGTGATTTGTTTGTCTACCCATAAAGAAAATGTTTTTTTAATTGATAACTATTTAACATGACTAGACTTAAAAAAATCTATAAAAGAAATCATTGCACGAAAAAAATTCCAAACATATGGCCTCATTTGGTTATTTGTGTCAAATTTTATTTTTGTCCATTTCAATTTCAAGCTGACCCAAAAAATCTCTGCGTTAAAATATTCAAGAGCTGAAAATGTTTTTGGATTGTTGCTTACTTTTCGTTTTATGTGCAACGAAGCGCAAATTTCATTTCTATCGAAATGGAATTTTAGTTGGTTTTTGTTCTCGATTTGGTGTTTATTGTTGTTGTTGAGAATTTCCAGTTTATAGCCTGCGGCCACAAATCAAACAATGACCAACACACACTCACACATTTAGAAGTTCAGCATTTGCAGTTCTTTTGTAGAGTTTTTGCTGCTGAAAATGGCACACGCCACATTGGTAACGCTGGCGTGAAGTGGCGGCCACCCGCTGCGGCGCAGTGGAATGTGTATGGAATTGCAGATATTTGTGTCTATATGTGCATATAGTATTTTGCTATTGAGATTTTAGATTTAGGTTTATTGCTGCTGGCTTGAAAACTGGTGGAAAACTGAATGTAAATAGCCTAAAAGTATGCTTTACACAATTGTGTGGAATAGAAGTGAAGTTGCATGAAGGTTCATAAATGTAATGGGAGTCTATTCATTTATTCACTCACTCCTTGAATAACTGATTCATTCGCTTATTCAAAAATTGCTATATTCATTCATTAAGTTGTTTATTCATTCAATTATTCATTTATTCAATCGGCTATTCTTCCATTCATTAATGAGCCAGACAGCAAATAGGATTACATACATTAAAACTCTTTAAAAAAGTTCCACTAAACGCACCAAAATCTGATCTTACTAAAGCCTAGTTTTGGTGTATTCATTCATGCATTAATTCATTCATATTTTCGTTCACTTATTCAGTTATTCATTAAATTATTCATGCATAAAAAGAACTACATTAAAACTCGTTAAGAAAGATCCATAAAACTCAACAAAATCAGATCTTACTAAAACCTGGTTGTGGTGTATTCATTCATGCATTCATTCATTAAATCATTCACGCGTTCAATCATTCATTCATTCGGTTATTCTTTCATTTATTAATTAGCCAGAAAGCTAATAGAACATTAAAACTCTTTAAAAAAGATTCATTGAAGTCACCAAAAGCAGATCTTATGAAAACCTCATTTTGTTGATTCATTTATGCATTCATTCATATATTCGTTCCCTTATTCATTCATTTATTCATCCATTTCAGAGTCAAAAACCAAGTAGAATAACATTAAAACTCTTTAAAAAGGATCCATAAAACTCAGTTTCATCATACTAAAACCTGGTTTTGTTGTACTCATTCATGCATTCATTCTTGAAATCATTCATTCATTCATTCACTGATTCATTCATGCATTCATTCTTTAAATCATTCATTCATTCATTCACTCATTCATTCATTGACTCATTCATTCATTCACTTATTCATTCAATCATTCATTCATACATTCGTAAACTCATTCGTTCACTCAATCATTTATTCATTTTTTTATAAGCCAGAAAGCAAATAGAATTACATTAAAACTTTTTAAAAAGGATCCATAAAACTCAGTTTAATCTTACTAAAACCTGGTTTTGGTGTACTCATTCTTGTGTTCATTCATTAAATCATTCATTCATTCATTTATACATTTGCAAACTCATTAGTTCACTCATTCATTTCTTCATTTATTTATGAGCCAGAAAACGAAGAGAATTACATTAAAACTCTTTAAAAAATATCCATAAAACTCAGTTTAATCTTACTAAAACCTGGTTTTGGTGTACTCATTCTTGCGTTCATTCATTAAATCATTCATTCATTCAGTTATTCATCGATTCATTAATTCGGTTATTCATCCATTCATTAATGAGCCAGAAAGCTAATAGAATTACATTAAAACTCATTAAAAAATATTCATTAAACTCACCAACCTGAAAACCTGGTTTCTGTGTATTCATACATTCATTCATTTATACATTCATAAACTCATTCGTTTACTCATTCATGTATTCATTCATTTATTCATTAATTTATGAGTGGGAAAGCAAATAGAATTACATTAAAACCCTTTAAAAAAGGTCCATAAAACTCAGTTTAATCATACTAAAACCTGGTTTTGGTGTACTCATTCTTGCGTTTATTTATTAAATCATTCATTAATTCATTCATTCGGTTAATCATCGATTCATTAATTCGGTTATTCATCCATTCCTTTATGAGCCAAAAAGCAAATAAAAAAATTATTAAGACTTTTTAGAAAAGATCCATAAAACTCAGTTTTAATCTTCATTCATGCATTCATTCATTCATGCATTCATGCAATCGTTCAATTATTCTTTCAATCATTAATTTATTTGTTCATTAATTCATTAATTCATAGAGCTAATAAAATTACATTTAAACTCTTCAAAAAAGATTCATTAAACTCACCTTTGGTGTTGCCAAAACCTAGTTTGGTGCATTCATTCATTAATTTAATCATTCATTCGTTTATTCATGAGCCATAAAGCTAAGAGAATTAAAAATCCCATTCAATTTTCTTGTTGTATTGGCAAAACCTAGTTTTGGTGCAGAAATAACTCTTCAATAAAGCCCGAAGCAGCGCTCAACCAACTCAACAGACTCTCCCAATTCGAAGGACGTTTTCAAGCACTTTTTACCAACACATCATTGGCAAAGCGCACTCGAATACAACTCGAATGAAAACGGTTTCACTTGACTAACCAGCCGCAGCAACACACTCTGCTAATTGATGACAAATTGAGGCGGCCATCGAATGGTTTGGGGTGCGAACGCATTCACCCATTAACCAATTCGGCGCAGCGTACAAATCCACTTCACTTTGCCTTCACACCAAAACAGCTGACAGTTACAATTGTCAAATTAGCAGACGGCACAGAAAAATTCAATTTACGTCCAAAGCATGAGTGAGATATTCAAATAAGTAGTGCAGCCCCCCGTAACGTTTGGCGAGCGTGTCACGCTGAAGCGGCACTTGTGGTGGCTGTTCATACAAATATTTACATACATACATACATACATTGCTACGTATGTTTGTTTGTATGTATGTGTGCACTGGTGGCATTAGTGAATTATGCGTAATTGGATACTGCAACTGTTTGCTTTTGATTAGAGAGCCAGCAACTTTTTCGCAGCGGGAATGTATCACAGCATGCGGCCCTTTATGTGCATTTCATGTCGACTGTGGGGATGTATTGTGAGTTGTTGTTGTTGCTTGCGTTGTTCTTCAGCTTCAACACCTTTTATGACAGATTCATTACGTTTAATTTGTATTTTTGTGTCCTAATTTGCACAGCCGCAGGCATTGCGCTTCACACTTGAAATCATTCTAATGTGGCATTTTTGTTGTACACATTTGTATTCATACTTTTCAGGCGGCTTTCAATGTTCAATGCTGCACTAAAAGCTACAATTTAGCCTTTTGTGTTTGTGCGCGTGACTGCTTTCTCGTCATTTCTACTTACAACACTGGGACAATAGGCCAATGTTGACTTTAATGCTGACTGGCCAAAAAGATGCCAACATCATAAAACTGTTGTACGCACAGACTTGTGTCCTTTGCATGCCACGTGCAGCGCTTTTGTATTGTTTCTCGATAAGTTTTTGTGATCAAACTTTTGAATACAGTTTCTCAAAACAAGGAAGTAACAATGCTTTGATCAATATTGGCTTTTGCTTTACAACTTTTCCCGGTCTTAGGTGGGCTGTATTAAAAAAGAGAAAGTAACAATATTTCGGTTAGTATTTGCTGGCGTTCGCTTTAAAGCTTCGAATGTGGCTTTTCCCGGTCTTAAGCCAGATTAGCAGATCTGGCAACAAAGACTGCTTTTCTTAGGAGACATTTTAAGAGGAAGAAATAAAACTCTTTTCAGTTGAACTCAGTCGGTTTGAAGCGGTCTTATTCGGCCTTTAACTATCTCAGTCTGTCATCATTACCAGACTTAGTCGATTTTTACTGGCCAGTTGCATCAAAGGGCTTAAAGGAAACAACACAAACAAAAGCATGAACAGAAAACTGTTCGTTATGTATTCTCAAAACTTTCTAAATAAATCACTTTTCTTTATGTTTGAATTTTGCTTCACACCGCATTTTGCATTTGAGATGACTTCATCAGTACTCAGACTAAATGATTCATTCCAAGCTATTATAAGTTGGATGCTTTCAGCTACTTCCGCTGCAACTCAAACACCATTTAACTGCTTTTTACGAGGCCTCACTCAATGTCTTCTTTTATAATAATCCAACACTCCAGATAGTCGTAAAATTAATCATAATCTCGAGCCCATCTTTATTGCTAATCGACTTTAAATTAAATTTGCATTTTCAATAATTTCGATTTGTGATCATATCAATCGTTTGCTCGTAAAATGCAACCCATTTTAGGAGTTGTCATAAAAATTAATCGTATGCCATTTAAACGAAAACCAACCACACACCATACGAGTGATCGAAACTGGTTCGAACACACCTCGAGTTCAGCGCGCAAACGATTTCGACTCCAGTGTTTGGAACTGGGCCGACAATGCACATTTTGTCTTTATTATTAACAAAATGTTTACTTAATTAGTTAATTGCTTTTTGATGCCAATTTAAATGGGAAACGATCAGCGTTCGCCAAAACTTTCAAACCAATAAAGTAGCATCAACAATGTCAAAGCGGGAAAGTCGCTCAACTCTGCGCCAATAACAAAAACACTTTGGTATCAGTTTGAGTTCAGTTTGGGTTATTCGTACCCTGCAGTGGGATGATGGAGTCTATTGGCTTTGGTATAGAGTTGGTTGCCACTAAGTGGTGATATAATTTATTAATTTATTAGAGAAAATGCTGAAAATATGATCAGAATGAGAAAGGGAATAGATTTATTTCAATTTAGTTGGTGTAATCAAGTTACAAAAGGACTAAAGTCCAGAGACTGCTCTATATCTATGTTTTAGGAATAAGTGTAATACTACCTACGGTGAAATCCTGGATCATATACAATACTATGTCTTGAACAGGCTTCACAGCATGAACCAAATCTCCATGGAATGTTTTATACCCACAGTTCATGACTAGTTCAGAACGGAATTCCATCTTTTACTAACTAAAAGTTTATGACCCGGAACAGTTCCGCATTTACAGTCTGGACATTTTCTGGACAAATTCTCCGGTTGCAATGAAAACTGGGAAACTGATTACTGACTCCACAAATCTCTTATGCCCACAGTTCAATAATTTGTTATTCAAGAACGGAACTCTATCTTTAAGTGTTGGTACTAAGCGATTAAGACTCGATTCTATTCGGAAAATGTGTTGCCGTATGAAGCCGGCTATGCAAAATACAAAAGAAAAAAGGATGCAATAAAAACTGGGGACTACTTTCTCCCCAAATCTCCATAGATTGTCTTATGCCCAGAGTTCATTACTTACCTGTTCAAGAACCGAATTCCATCTTTCAGTGTAGGCATTAAGTAAAAGTGGAGTTTCTGCCCCAAATAGATAAGTAAAATCGTAAAGTCTTCCCTTTTACTACAACTAAAATCTAATGTCAAAGTATTCTCAGTAGTTGGTCACTGAAGTAAGCTTGGACATTTCAACCAGAAAGACTACGAAGCTTCAATGCGTTACTTCTAGTTCGGCAACGAAGAGGATTCATCGCTCCGTTGGATTGACTAATTAGAGAAAATTATCTCCAAACTCTTATTGTGACTCATTGGAAAAGGAAATACACATATAAGAGATGTCTTATGTTCTGGTTTTTCAAGAGGTTTCAAGGTTTCTAGTGTCCCGTTCAGCTCCTAAAAAGAAAGACTGGTAGACTTTCAGTAGCAATGTGTTTCATTTTATGTTAAAAAATATTACTAATATTTTTCAAATTTGAAAAATGTAAGCTTGCATTATTTACTTTTGTTATGAGTTTAATAAAACTGAAAATATTTTTAAAATAAATTTTATAGAATTTCTTGAAGTTTTTCCTGTAACTAATGTGTTCCAGTCCAGAACAGAATATAGCAGGGACCGTAACAGTTATAAGTTTTATGTTTAAGAGTTATTTTTTTACTTTTATTTAATGACTCAACAAATAAAAGTTATTTTTTATTTGTATTTTAAAAATCCTAAAATAACAATTATTTTTGATTTTTTTCTTATTAGTCCACAAATAACAGTTTTTTCGATTTTTATTTTAGTTGTCCTATGATAACAATTATTCGTGACTTCTATTTAAAAAAGTCATCAATAAAAATCATTCAGTGACTTTTATTTATAAAAGTCATCAATAAAAATCATTCAATGACTTTTATTTTTTAAGTCATCAATAACAATCATTCATTGACTTTTATTTATAAAAGTCATCAATAACAATTATTCAATGACTTTTATTTTTTAAGTCATCAATAAAAATCATTCAGTGACTTTTATTTATAAGAGTCATCAATAAAAATCATTCAATGACTTTTATTTTTTAAGTCATCAATAAAAATCAGTCAGTGACTTTTATTTTTTAAGTCATCAATAAAAATCATTCAGTGACTTTTATTTTTTAAATAAAAGTCACCAATAATTGTTATCATAGGACAACTATAATAAAAATCGAAAAAAACTGTTATTTGTGGACTAATATGAAAAAAATCAAAAATAATTATTATTAAAGGATTTTTAAAATATAAATAAAAAATAATAATTATTTTTTAATTTTTCCGTAAAAATTACAAAAAAAAGTTTATTGCCAAGTTTGATTCTCCGTGCGAAAAGAAATGTATTGGTATATTTCATTTATTTGCATAATTTTTCCTTCATAGTAAAATTTGCTATTATAGTTTTTATAAATAACTGTTATTTCCGGTCCCTGGAATATAGTTTATAACCGTTCAGTAGAGGTTTTACAATGTAGCGTGTCTGCTTAAGGGGGTCTTCTGTAGTAACACTTTCAAAAAATCGGTTTTTTTTTTTTTGCATTTTTCAACAGATAATGTATTTATCTATCCTATACAAAAAGGTTTTTAAAGATTTCGGACGGGAAACTGGTTTTTTCAGGGGGGTTTGTGACTCCGCTGAGTTTGGCGCGCTCCCGGCGTGCCGTGTTTTAAATGCGTTTTTCTCGAAACCACGTTTTTCGGACTGGTTCACACGATTTATAATGATTGAGCAAACGGATTTCAATAATTTTTTTTTTCAAATGCTCAGAACTGTTGTCGCTATCGTCCGACGAGCGGTTTTTTCGATATTAATATTTACAAGTTTTGAATGAATTTTTTTTCGTCGAAAAAATTGGCCAAAAAAAATTTTTCAACTTCCGAGTTGCGCTATTTTGAAATTTATTATGGAAAAAAAAAAAACTCCCGTCGGACGATAAAAGCACTCGTATAGATTACAAAAAAAAAAAATTTTTCAATTTCATTGTTTCAGACTGGTGCAATCGAGTGAACCGTCAACACATGTTTTTTTGGAGGGCATGACTTTGCGAGGCTGTAGTGCAGCAACTAATGTTTATTTTTACAAACTTAAAACAGGATTTTGTAGTTAAAAGTACAATAAAACTTTTAAAAAAAACCGCATTGAAAAATATTAAATACTTTCTTTACAGCGAAAATTCGAAAAACGGCTAAAACAAGAGCCGTTACTACAGAAGACCCCCTTAACCCATTATGTGCCTTATAAACACAACTTTTATCATTAAAATTTGTTTTCCCTCGAAATAAACTCGAATTAGATCGATTTCAACTTTGAAATTTGAAAGCATAGTCCATAGTCGAGAATCCACCCCTATGAGAACTTTGAGTGTAGCCTTAAAACCAAGTCGATGAAAGCCGACTGAAACTCTCTTCGTCCTCCTTCTCGTGTCGGTTCGAAAGACATTTCGAAATTGGTTTGAATTGTTTTTAGTAAATGAAATACAAATAAAACAAGTTAACACCATTAACGCGTTAAAGGCACTTAAGCGATTTTAAACGTTTTCGGCGTCGCCGTTGCTGTCATCATCAACCGATAGCGGCGGCAGCCTCGGCGTTAGCGACGACGACGACGACGCGCCGATCGTGGTGTCAGCTGCCACTTTACCGTTTCATTTTCTTGCGCTTAGCATAATTTTAAATGTGCTGAGCTCTGCTTGGCAGCTGCCAACCACGTTGAACCGTGTTGTTGCTTTTGTTTTATATTTGGTTAATTTTGTTGTTGCTATAAATGTTTAAAGGCATCGTCCTAATCGTGCACGCTTATCTCGCCTATTCAAATGATTTTCACAAGTTTAGTGCTGGAACCTTGTCAACTCGCAGCCAACGTCTGCATAAATATTGCTATTTTATTTGAAAATAAGCATTTTTAAGTAGGAAATAATTTATGGCACAACGTGACTTTTGACTTTTTTTTATTGCTTTTGTGTATGTTTTGTTTTTGCTAAACGCAATTTTAGCCGTAAAAATTTTTTCACGCTTTTTTTGGCCACATTAACTGCTTTTTAGTTACTCGTATTTTGGTTGTTTTGTTGTTGGCGTTTTTGTTAAATGTTTATTATTTTTTTTTTCATAAATATTGCTTTATTTAAATTCAACAACAAAATGTTGATTTTTCATTTTAACACTTTTGAAGGTGAGTTTTGTTGCTTTAAGTGTTTCATAAAACCCTCAAAACAAACAGCAACAACAAGAATGTATAAAGAAAATTTGCATTCAAAAATCATTAACAATTTGTACGAACATTTGACGTTGTTATTGTTGTGGCTTTTGAATGGGTTTTTTTATTGAAGCTCTGCATGTTTTGTTAATGGCTTTTGTTGTATTTCAATAAATATTAAAATGTGTCGTATGGAATGCCTTATTGTGGATATTTTTTGTGTGGCATGTCGTTTGGCAAATTTGGTCGAGACGATTAGTTGATGTTTGTAGAGTGAAATGAGTTTCGACCGTATTTGGATTTAATCTTGATTGATTTTGTTTTACGGTTTTATTAATTTTTCAATTTCATGGTACAAAGCCATAAAACGGTTTATGACTTGCATAAGGTGTTTTTTTGGAAATGGAAATTAAAGTTGAACACACGCGCTGAGTTAAGCGCTTTGGGGGATTAAGATATGTGATGATGATCTGTTGCCTGCGTGACTACGACAGTGATCCACTTAATCATCTGAACCGAAGAGTTTTGTGAATGTGATGTGATCGATATTTTCACAATCGAGTCTAAGTTATAGTCGAATCAATATCTAGTTTGCAGATTATTGCTTTGTTATTGAAAGAGGGAACTTAAGGAGCCTGTTTAAGGCTATTAAGTGGCTTATAGTGATGGTTTTTGCAAGTAAGGACCTTACTTCTGTCTTCTAACCTTCAAAACTTTCCAGGTATATATGGTAGGTATGGAAATGGGCCCAATGTGATACTAAAAATTTCACCCGTTGGAAATGTGTTTGTAACCCTGTTGCAACATGTTGAAAAAGGGATACAACACACATTTCAAACGGTTCGGTGTAGAGGAAGGAAAATTTAACGCCTAATCCGCACGGAATTGTTTTATTTTTTTTTTTGGGGAATTTATTTTTTTCACACTCGGAAGTTTTTTCCATTCCCCGCCAAGAGCGCACTTGTGTCTTGTAATTCTCATTTCCTTCATGTGGATAGCGATAGAAGTAGAAATGTTTTGAAAATATCAATGAAATAAATAAACTGCGCAGCTTTCTTTAAAGAACTTAATTCAATTAATCCAAGGATGAAATCTAATTTCTAAGAGCTCTGTTGTAAAACTTGATCGGGATGCAGCAAAGGATTGAATGAGTTGACGAATTGTTGGTTTGTACCATAAACTAGGAACTTAAGGGGGTAGTCAGGTAGATTTTTTTCAAAAAATCGAAAATTTTTTCTTTGCAGTTTTGGTCTATTTAAACCCTTAGGAATAATGAAGAAACCTTCCTTTACCTCGGATAGTATCCGAGCGATTGAAAATGAGATTGGAAATCATATTGATAATTTTAGCAAGATCTTTAACACGTTTTTCTCAAAACAGTATTTTTTGAGCTGGCTGACACGATTACCGCCGATCTACTGCACCGATTTGCTTAAACTTTTTTTTTACATTTTCAGAAAAGGTTTTATTGTCCATTTGTATGTAACAACGTTATGACACAATTATTAACAAAAAACAAGCAAAAAAAGAGGAAAAAACTTTACAATTGCACCAAATGTTTATTTATTAATATTTTTTACAGTTAAAGGTAAAACGAGAACCATTAATTTGTACTTCAAAATGAAATTTGTTTGGTATGTTTCAGATCATCCAAAATGGAGAAATCGTGTCAGCCAGATTTCAAAATGGCGTCTTCCGGTCGAACATATCTCCCCCGGATATAAACGAAAACTTATAAAAAAAATTTTGCTCAGTACTCAAAACTATGTACAATAACATATAAAAAAATTTTTAATGTGGAATAAAAATTTGTATGAAAAAAAAATTACTTAAAAACATGGTCGATTCTACCTGACTACCCCCTTAACGTAGTTCCCAGAGGAACAGAATCTACGTTGGTTGATTCCAGTGGCCTCTACATATATCCAGTCTGAGAGGTTAATGGAGGCGAGTAGTGAGTTTGCGGTGCACTTCGCTAACTCTTCTAAATTTTGAATTGAAAGAGATTCCCATTTTAGCTGAGTGCTCTCCAATGGACCGAAAAAAGTCCAAGTGCGTTCAATTAAGGAATCTTGATGGTCATTCTGGATTGCCTGTTCTAGAAATAACTCGATCCTGAAACTTTTCTTGCAACAACTCCAATGTAACGCTAGATCTGTGACACGTTGTGGTATTTCGTTGGAACAACATCTATGTTTTTGGAAACATGTCATTCATTTGAGGCCAAACAAGTCAGTTATCATGGCTCTATAACGTTCACCTTTCACTCTCTGGGCATTCTCGATTCGAAATATGTATAGTCCATTGATGTCTAACAAAAATTCAAGCATTTTTATTCTGAAAACCATATAGAAGTGCTGCTCTCACTTACTCTCTCCGGAACTAGTTTCAGGACTTGCTTCTGGACGTTGTCCAACCATTCTTCCCCAGAGACCTAAAATAATTATTATCCATATTTTTGGGAATAAAAAAATTGCCCTAATTTAAGAAATTTCTATAATTATTGCTTTATAATAATTATTCCCAATAAGAAATTTTTTACGTCGCCTATAACTATTATCATGTAATAAATATTTTTGAGTTACATAATAACTCTTATAAGTAACAAGTATATTTTTCGTTGTCGATAAATAATATTTTGGGATTATGGTTTTTTACATTGCTTCATAACTTTTATTTTATTTGCTTGCTGCTATTGCTTCATAACTTTTGAAAAATTTTTTTTAAGTTGCTTTATACTTTTTATTTGTGATTTTTTTCATTTACGTTGCCGATAACTATTATTTTGAAAAAATAAATTTTTTACGTTGAATTACCACATTTGGGATATGAATTGATTTTTAATTGTTTTAAATTGACAAACGCAAATTAACTGCAGAAACAATTAAAACAATTAAACAATTAAAAATCAATTCATACTCACAATGTGGTAAGGCAAGGTAAATAAAAAAATTTCTTTCATAAAAGTTATGAGGCAACGTAAAAAAAAATTTCTTTCAAATAATACTCGTAGTTATCGGTAACGTAAATAACAAAAAATCATAAATAAAAGTTATGAAGCAACGTAAAAAAAAATTTCTTAAACTAATAGTTATCGGTAACGTAAATAAAAAAGTCATAAATGAAAGTTATGAAGCAACGTAAACAAAAAAAGGCCCAAAATAATAATTATCGAGAACGAAAAAAAAATGTGTTTGCCATAACAGTTATTACGCAACGTAAAAATTAGTTGTCGCAAATAATAATTATAATCAACAAATAAAAGTATGTTGCATTGTAATAGTTACATTGCAATTCTTTTCTTAAAAAACTTATAATAGTTAAGTCCCTGTTCTTCCCATTACGATCTTTACGACAGTAAGCTTGCAAATTATTCAAATCCACACCAAGCAGTAAATTTCATCGGATACAATGAAATAAATCTCCCCGGTGAAATAATCTCTCCCCGAATGCAGCAACTTTGCTTGTTTATGAAATCGTTCAACCAAACATGGTGGACAATCAATTGGGCTGCAAATATTGTGTACCTTGTGAATTTTTTTTTAAGTTTGTAAACATTTTGACGCTCTGATGAATGATGTAGAACTCCATAGTAAAATGGTAAACTATGACAGAATACCAGTGGCGCACACAGAATTTCATTTGGGGGATGTGCGTACAACTTTAGAGCCAAATACCATTCGAAACCACATTTTGTGCCAGCATTTTTTGTGTTCGGGGGAGAGGTTTGAACCCCGAAAACTCCCCCTGTGTGTGTCACTGCAGAACACAAACATCTAAGATTGGCAGCATTGCCACCCCAAACTTCAAAACAATAAGCTGTCAAAGTTCAGACATAACTATTGAAGAAAGTTTTATTTATGGTTTCCGAATAACTTTTGCCCATAGACCGCTGTGGTTCCTCTCCTCTTCCTCGCTACATATAACCAACATTATTGATAAGCCACAACAGTTTAATGCAAATAAAATGCATTTTATTTGTTCCACGACCCACATGCCCTCACCACACACACACACACACACACACACACACACACACACAGACACAAGTCAGCCTGACATAAACAACATTTAGTACTTTGTTTGTTTCTTGTGCTCAAAGTGAAATTAAGCAAATAATGTTAAGATGTTTTACGTTATCAGTTGGTGATGCTTATCGACATCATAAAATTGTTTAGTTAACGAAAAAATCCAAAATGCAGCACAAATGCAGCGCACAGCGTTGAACACTACAAGTACAAACATAAAATATGCAACACGGTCCATGCCGCGTTCGGCAACGGGCAGAATAGTCAAAAAACGGTTGGCTCAATTAACACTCAACCACCACCACCACCACCACCACCACCGCCAAGTTCCGCCGCTGAAGGCCAACGCTGCACGCCGGCCAATCTACGCGAACAAACGAAAACGTGCCTTGCGATTCCACTAAACTATAACGATAACGAAAAACAATGTTAAACCTAAACATCGACACCTTTTAGGCGGTGGCGCAGGAGGAGCGCGCTCCCAGCCACACAGCCAACAACAACAACAACAACAACAACAACTCAAGCAATCACCTTGTGATATATTAAAATAATGCAGCGAGCCGGCCGTCGTTGCAGCATCCTCGACTTGAGGCATTTGCATGCGACCCGCTCGATCCGGTCGGCCTGTGGTCGAGTTTTGATTCGTTCCTGAAATTTTATTTTTATTTTATGGCACAGTTTAAGAGATAACAAATTTTTGTTACAAGCAAATTAAAAGGTTTTTATTTTATTTTACTCTTTGTGCCGCAGCGCAGCGAGCGTCCAGCCGGCCTTTTAAACGTCTCTCGTGATTGCTGAGCTGGTTGGTTGGTTGTGGCGGGCTCTGCATGTTCGGTTCGTGGTGTTGGTATATGAGTTGTTGTTGTTGTTGTTGCTGTTGGTTAGTGATTGCTGTTGGCCCACATTAAATGATCGGCGCGTTGTAAGCGTGCATTGTTGCATTTGTCTTGTTACCAAGAACGCCTCGATTCCAGGCGGCACGTTTGCTTCCTTCTTTTGTGGCTTCTTTGCTTGTCTTCGCCTGCACTCGGCCGCGTTGTTCGGTTCATGCGGAGTTATTCGGTTTATGGGTTGTTCTCGCTTGCATCGTTTAGTCGATAATTTTGGTAATAAATTTTAAAATAAAATCAACAAAAGCTGCTAGTCGAAGGCGAACTGTATGTGTTGCATCGCATTGCAGGCAAAACAAAAAAGACACACAGAAAGAAATAAATAAATAAACACTTTAAAAGGGCCGCCACGCATTCAATACGCGTGGCATTAATTTCAGAACGATTTTAACGCCAGCCAGATTTGTGCCCGATCGAGTTGAATCAGTCGGTCTTGACGTTGCATATGGGTTGGTTCGGTGCGCTACAATCGGCAGTGGAAAGTCTCTGCGTAATAGAAAAACGTATGTGCTGAACTAAAGTGCCTGTGCAAACCCGGAAATATGTTCATTTTATATTCTTAAAGATCTTTACGTACTTCCTCTACGTATTTGAAAGCCTCTATGTGAGCTGGGAACTTATTTAATAAGTGGAAATGTTCAAAAGGATTTGGAAATGGAAATTTGACACATGACGATTTTTTCTTTACTTTCTAAAAGACATTTGTAGCAGTGTTGCCAGATACCTGAAATGACTTTCTCCTAAATGTTTTAAAAAATGCTGATATTTCCTCCCAAAAATTGAAAAATCTCCTAAAAATTCTTTTTTATTATACAGTTTTTGTAATTTCTCATAAAAAATATGTATATATATATGATATAATCAGCTTCAGCTTAACAACAACTTAACTTAACTTAACGCAAACAAAACATAAAAAAAATTAAATCGGTATGAAATTCACTTTTGTAAACTTCCTTTACTCATTGCATAAATTAGACATTTTGAAGCATAAAATTAAATTAAATTACATTAGACAATTTAGCTTTCAATATTCAAGACTTCAGTGCCACTAATGTTGTCAAATGTATCACCATCAAAAACTCCTAAACTCCCTCGTAAACCATTCTTCCTCCCAAGAGTTCTCCTAAAAGGCCAAGAATCTCCTAACTCTAGTCGGAAATTTCCTGATCTGGCAACACTGATTTGTAGGTTGTACTTCGGGTTACCTGATGCGATATATCACCCGGAATTTCAGGAAAATTAAAAAGTTTCTCTGGGCTCCGGATTTTGCAACAACTTCTCTGGGTGTAGGAAAAACTCTGGTTTTGTTAGAAAAGAGTTTTTTGCTTAAAAGTGCGAAGAACTGGGCACTTGTAGGATCAGTAAAATTTTTAGGTCCAACTTCTCTCTGAGCAAAGTAGGTAGGTAGCAGTTGCGGTCCCACTCTCTGATGCAAAACCATTTATATTCTTAGCCTCTCTCGATGGTCCACACGAGTGTGGCCTGTCTGGTTGGAGCTAGTCTAGTCATATATCTGAAAGCACTGTTTGGAACCCGAAGAGGAAGAATGTCACTATCTATGCCACTGTCCAGTCTTTGCAAGATACAGGACGAAAATCTTGGGCGGTACCTTTATTGGTTCGTTACATGGTTTGGCAGAAACCACTTTGAAAGATCTATTATCCTTCAAAGATGCTCCAAAGGCAATAACAATGAACTTAGTTCAGACTTTTGCTGGCCTAGACAGTCCAGCGGGTAGCTGGATTATCATACCAGAGGCCCTAGGTTCGATTCCTAGCTCGGACTGGTGAAACACTCGTCTACTTCTATCGCTCCCCACATGACAGTCAATGACAAGACCTAACCTAACCTAGACATGATTTTTATTCCAAATTCGAGACAATTAACACATTGTTGACCGATCACGAGTTAACTCGTGATTGCACTTGCATTGAATTAATTTACGAATTTTAATTGAATTTTGAATGAATTACGAAATAATAGCCGGTGACATGAGATAGTTTCAGTGTAAAATTGCCGGTCAAAGTGTCCCAATAAAAATCTTACAGCAGTTGTCTACGATTGTATCGATTATTAAAAATGCAGCGCTCCATTCAAGAAGAATGCGTTATCATTGTGAAAACCAGTGGCGGATTCAGGGAGAGGGGTTTGGGGGTTGAAACCCCCCGAAATAGGATCGACTTTAAAACTACATTCAAATTAAAGGCATTTTATGAATATTAAAGAATTACTTTTTGAAACCCCCGGAAATATTTTTCTGAATCCGCCCCTGGTGAAAACAATTGAGTTATTGGAGCAATAATAAACATACCAAATCACACTTAAATGTAAATTCCAAAGTCAACTGGCTGCTTAATGCTGTGCTTGAAGTCCTTCTGAACTCAACGCCGAGATCCAATGAATCATGAGTGAGATAAAACCACATCTTTGAGAAAATTTTATCGAAAATTTAATAAAGAGAGCAAAGGTCTGTGATCAGAGTTGCAGGTCCAGTTTCTAAATATTTCATGCCATACTTCATCTGAATATAACTTCTTTACAATTCAATAAAAGTAGCACCATTCCTTTAATAAATATGCGTTTCATTTTCAATTTAAATGCTACACTTTTATTGGAACACACTTCAAAAGAAAAAGCTTCAGTTCATACCAGTGCTCCTCCCTAAACTTTTCTGGAGATATGAGCTATTTTTTTATAAATTATTTCTACTTAGAAATTAAACTAATATGCCATTCATGAGGACTTTATTTTTGGTCATGAAAGTCATTATTTTCTATAGTAACATTTCAAAACTCGTTACTTGAAATATACATAAACTGTGGCACCCTTTCCTGAATTAATAAAGTCCCTAGATAGAGAGAGTTTGACTACAGCGCCCCCTAGGATATTGTTTTTGTTATATACCCACATGATTTGAGCATGAAATATCATGTCTCTGGAGGTCATTGTCACTTTCATTTGATGCTAAGTTTGGTTTCAGCCAAAACCGAACATAGAATGACAGGGACTTGCCTCCCTTTGGGCATCACAAAGAGCCTTTGAGGCCTCCGAATATATTTGTACATAAATGAGCCAGCTGCCTGTCTTATCCAACATATAAATCCATATACTATGTACCTACCAGTGGTATATAATTTATCTATTAACCCTTTCGCTATTTTGTTGCCATATGGCAACATGCTACTTTGTGGACGTCTGCATTCTCTATGGTTGCAAGGATACATTTTTTTGTTGGTCTTTAGAATAGCTTGAAGTTTTAGGAAAAATACGAAATTAATAAACTGAATATTTAAGTTTAAAGAAGAGAAGTATACACGTTATTTTAATGGTATATCTTGACATAGTAAAAGAAGAAGAAGCAGAAAACTTAAGATAACTTTTTCATTTGACGTTTTCTTTCAATTTAGATACTTTTTTTTTTAATTTTGGCTGAAGTAAATGAAGAAATATTCAAATTTTCGTTATGCGTAAAAAGTTTTATGTTTAAGTAATTATTACAGCCACAACGATGTGGTTGCTCTCATAGAAAAACACTCTAAAATACAGGGTCCGAGTATAAAAATTAAAAAATGTCTTATGGAATGTTGCTAATATAAACCTGTATAAACTAGTAAAAACCTGTTGCGAAAGGGTTAATTACGTATCTATTTATCTATTAATGTACCTATGTACCTATATAATTTATCTAACTATTATTTATTTAACTTTTTTAAAAAGGTTTTTGCATTCTTTCGAGTTGTCGCATTCTCTCAAACTCAAACTACGTTTTCAACTCGACTGTGTGTAGCTCATTTCATATTTCGACACCGTTGGCCTGCACTACATCACCTCTTCTTCTTCTTCTTCTTCGTCTTGTTCTTCACTTTTTCTGCCCTTTATTTGAGTGTTTTGTTTTTGCTCGCTTTGGCTGCTTTTGATGCGCGCTTAAGTAAATGTGGCGGACCGAGCAAATATGTCGCATTGCATACAACATTCTCTCGGCCGAGAATCTGCATCTCGAGCCGAAACTCTTATCTTGACATAATTGAGCGATAGAATTCGAGTTTAGCTAAGAGGCAAACATAAATTTAACACCCAAGCAAATTAATGCACAATTCCCGCCACACTTCGAAGCCCTCGAAAACTTGCAAAGGCATTCGACGTTTTTTTACGCGTCGCTTTCATTCCACACTCGAATTTCATAAATGCCTTTACGCTTTTTCCGGCCGCCTGTGCCGCCTCGGCTGCTTTAATGTAATTTACATGTTATAATTTTTTAATGACCCACACCGGCCACATAACTTATACGACTTGTCGATGGGTGCTGGTGTTACATATTTATGGCGCTGATTGAGCGATCATGTTCCAATTTCAAGTGTCAACGGTAAATTAATTTTTTGTCGCTGCATTACGGTTATGTGCTGTGTTTGTTGTTTTTTGTTTTTCTGTGAAGTTTTATGGCGTATTTGTGAATATTTTTGGGACAGCCGAAATAATTTTGAGCTGGCAGGACCACCTAGCAGCGGCGTTTTGATGGTAAAACGATATGCGGCGTGGCGAATATCGAATAAAATGCAGCCAGGAATTCGCATATATTTGTGTATTTGTGTTGGCTATTTTTTGCAGCGTTGCACTTGCGGTGCGTTGAGGGCGCGCCGCTGCTTAACTCTGGCCGGGTTGCCGGCCACGCTTGAGTGGCGCTTCGAGGCAGCAGAAAAAAGGAGTAGCGTGTGACATTGTGTGGAAATATTTATGCGGTAATTGCTGTCGCTGTGGCAGGGAAGTCTTACGAGTCCGGCTAAGGGTCCCAGCGCATAATTTGCTATAAAATTGTAATTAGTACGCAGCGAGTTGTATTCGATTACTGCTAACTGATGGAACTTTAGATGGATTTTCTATGAGTGGAATGGTTTTTTAGTGTATTGCAGTATTTGATTATTGGATGAAAGCAATTTTTTATTTATTTATTTTTGCCAATGTTTTTGTAAGTAAATAAATAATAAAAAATAAAATAAATAAAATAAAATAAAATAATATAAAATAATATAAAATAAATAAAATAAAATAAAATAAAATAAAATAAAATAAAATAAAATAAAATAAAATAAAATAAAATAAAATAAAATAAAATAAATAAAATAATATAAAATAAAATAAAATAAAATAAAATAAAATAAAATAAAATAAAATAAAATCAATTCAAATCAAATCAAATCAAATTAAATTAAATCAAATCAAATCAAATCAAATCAAATCAAATAAAATAAAATAAAATAAAATAAAATAAATAAAATAAAATAAAATAAAATAAAATAAAATAAAATAAAATAAAATAAATAGAATAAATAAAATAAAATACAATAAAATAAAATAAAATAAATAAAATCAAATCAAATCAAATCAAATCAAATCAAATCAAATCAAATCAAATCAAATCAAATAAAATAAAATAAAATAAAATCAAATCAAATCAAATCAAATCAAATCAAATGAAATCAAATCAAATAAAATCAAATAAAATAAAATAAAAGAAAAGAAAAGAAAAGAAAAGAAAAGAAAAGAAAAGAAAAGAAAAGAAAAGAAAAGAAAATAAAATAAAAAAAATAAAATAAAATAAAATAAATAAAATAAAATTAAAAAAAATAAAATAAAATAAAATAAAATAAAATCAAATCAAATAAAATAAATAAATAAATTTTTATACGTTCAACGAAAAACTGAAAACCAATACTGACTGCGTAGTTTCTAAATTCAACAACAAATTGTAATCTGTTGCTTACTGAAATCTGTTGTTGATTTCGTTCCAGTTATTTTGATGTCAAAGAGTCATTACTGTATTTGTTGCCAATGTCAATAAAATCATGGAAATCCTTGAGTCTAATCCACTGCTAAGAGAGCAGTGTTTTGATTCTCCAGAAGTTTAAAATTGTACAAAACCTTGTTTGGAATCACTTGAATGAGACTGGAAACATGAACAAATTTTACGTATGGGTGCCAGAAGGACATCTCTGCTCAGGTTCCATCTGTGTATCGCTGCTGAAGTGCAACAAAATCCAGCCATTTCTGTTGTTGATGGCTGGACATAAATGGCGGATAGATTATTTTTTGGTGTATCCTTTTTGATCTCATTGCTAGTGCCAACCTTATCATTGCAATGCTTAACCCTTTCGACCCCAAAGTTGCCTGAGAGCCACTTCACCTATTTGTCATCCTATAGCAAAAGCTACGATTGATTTATGGGTTTAATTTAAGTAGGCACCAACAAATTAATATTTTTAGAAGTGAGTTCAAAGCAAATTACAAAAATTTTACTGTTATCCCCAAAATAATTTCCAATAACACAGAGCAACAAAATCGACATTATTTTTTTTCTGAAATCAAACCATACTTTTCTAAAGGATTTTATACCTTTTTACAACCTTACACTATACATTGCACACTAACTCCTAGTTGAAAATTGCAACCCCGAATTTAAATGAATCTTTATGAAAAATTCGCGAAAATTGAACTTTGAAGAGCCATAGCCGTGTTAACCCTTGAAAAATCGAAATCGACTATGGTCAAAATTAAAAAACGTGGAAAACACCTCCTAGCAAAAACCACCAATAACTTACAAACCGCTCTTACAATCCAAAATCTGAGTACGCAGTTGTGATCAGCGTCCAAAAGTCCTTTAGAAAAGGTTTACTAGAACTCGGAAAAATTTTGGCTGTTGCTCAGTGTAATTTGCAGATATCAGGGAAAGTTTGTGTTCCAATTGAAGTCTAGGAATTAGTTAGTTAGTTAGCGTTTGATCAAAACCCTGTTTCTTTAATAATGGTTAAATAAAATCAAAAAGTGATAATTTTGTATTTTTCCATAAATATTAAATTATTTTTTTTTAATAAAAAAATATTAGTACAAAATTTATTTAACCCGTTTTAAGCTAAAATTGTTCAAAAGTAAATTAGCTCTAGAACTCTAACAAAGAGGCGTGGCGACTTCAAATGTTGTGTGCGCACTTCTTAGGCAAATGTTTCATGATTTAAATACCAAAAACTAATATCGAGACACAGTTTAAAATTCGGGATCGAAAGGGTTAAGTGAGGCTAAAAGCTTGAACTTTTTGAATTCCCAGAGCTAAATTCGATTTTTTCATAATTTTCTTGCTTTTATAATGTTTAGGCTCAAACGATTTGTAATAACAAAAAACCGATTGGAATGCGTGCAACTGCAATGTGAGCGGCGGCACTTTCCACGTGAATAGGCGTCAGCTATGCAAAGTGAATGCAACACAGCGGCCGCTGTCGCAAAAGAGGGCGACTAAAGACAACAACAACAACAACAATGTGCGTCTGGGCAACAATTAAGGCACATCAACGTCAGTTAAGTCAAAGCGAAGAAACCACTGAACTCCCATGTGAAATCGATGCCGCCTTGCATTGCAATTTGAAAGGCAATTCGCGTCAAGTCAACGCCAGTCAATTCGGTCCAGTTAAATTCCACTTGGCCAGCAATGGGCCGAGCATTTGAATCAAGCGTTAGGCGCGCACCAATGCGTAACACGGCGACGGCAACGGCGACCGAGGGATCATTTGATCATTTGTGCGCCGGAATGAGTTTAATTGTTATTAAATTACAATTTCAACAAAGACGCCAACAATGCCTGGGAACGCATGCAAACTGTCGATCGACCACCGCGATGGCATTTCGAATGCTTCGGCCACGGCTTTGTTTGCATTGTTCAACGAAATGGCCAACATTGCCGCACATTCTTTGGCGCCTTTGCCATTTCGATGGCGACCAACTGAAGCGCGCAATGAGCTTGCAAAAATGCCCAAACCTTAGACAATCGTCGGCCGTAAAGGTTGTGTGGCTCGTTTGGTGTTGGGCGCGCCGAAAGTTCAATCAACTGTTTCGCGCGCGCAACTTGCGGCCGCGCAACAACTTGGCAACGCCCACAGCAAAGAAGGGAAAGCTTTCCGAACCCAACAAAAAACCTATTAAAAGTTTTTCGATTTCCATTTTCAGTTGCTTGGGATTTCGAGTTAGTAATCGCGTAGTGGCTGCTTGATGGGCCAGCAGCGGCCAATTATTTTGGTCCAGAGCGATGCCGAAATTATATGTGCAGTGTGCGGGCAGATCTATTTGCTGTGCATGAATTTGAATGGGCTTTCGAAAATTGCTCATTAATGAAACTTAATTGATTTTATTCATTAATCATTGACGCCATATTAAAGCGTGGTTAAGTGTTGCGGCGCGACTTCCGTTCGAGTGCGAGAAATTCAAGAGAAATCCATGACGAACTATGAACGAATTAATGCATGGGCCGCACTCGGGGATGGCGAGAGTGAGTGAGAGAGAGAGATAGAGTGAGCTGGGTAGAGGGTCGAATGGTGGTTAATCAAATGTGTTTTTGGTGGCCACGTCTGTGCGTTGGTAGGTGGAAACGAGTTATTAAGTGTTGTGTGCCAGTTTCTGATGTTTGTTGTTGCTTTTCTATACAACATAAGGTCTTTAATGTGGCTAATCGTAGATGAAGTTTCGAGCTAATATTTAGTAATGGGGTTTTTTGTTGTATTTTCTGGTGTAATAATGACTAATGAGCAGCTAGGAAGACTAAGCTGTGGTTGAAAATTAGCTAATTTCCTTTTTGTCTACTGGTGCAGGAAATATGGACATAATTTGGCCAAAAATTTGGCATATTTAATAGAAACAAATTTGAATTATACAAATTGCAGATTCAGTAATATTAATTGGCTGTAGACTGAACTGGGTTGCCCAATGAAACTTGTTGGCGTATAACACTGTGCGACAGCATTTTTCACACCGGGAAAAATCCATATGTGCGTGAAACTAGAGACCAAATATAGTAATACTGCGTACTCTGTTTTTCATTTCTACATCCTTTGTCATTTTAAAAGGACTTCAAAATTTTGAAGGGGATAAAAAATAAAAAAAAATATAAAAAATACTTAACCTCGTTAGAATGTGGCGATATGTATATCAAATGAAAGAGAAAAGGCACAAGAATTGAAATAAAATTAATTTTTTATCTATTTGTTTGAAAAGGGATATGAAAAAGGTCCTTTGAAAATTTTAATCCTTTATATCCTTGAAAATTTATATAGAATTTTCTTGAAAAGTATATATGATAAAACCCAAAATCTCCTTGATCACGTGTCAAAATTTTATTACTCTAACTTTATTGGTTCGAAAGTTATTCAAAAAAAGGCGGAAGCTGCAATTTTAATGAAGTACAAAAATTCTAATTTATTTGAGTATCAGTATTGTAAATAATAAAAAGATTCAAAATCAATGAAGCGAGAATAATGAAATTTTGACACGTGATCAAGGAGATTGTGGGTTTTAACATATATACTTTTCAAGAAAATTCTTTATAAATTTTCAAGGATACAAAGGATTAAAATTTTCAAAGCATTTTTCATATCCTTTTTTTACAAAAAGATAAAAATCAATTTTATTTACATTCTTGAGCCTTTCCTCTTTCATTTGATATACATATCGCCATATTTGAACGAGGTTAAGTATTTTTTATATTTTTTATATTTTTTATCCCCTTCAAAATTTTGAAGTCCTTTTAAAAGGACAAAGGGTGTAGAAATGAAAAACAGAGTACGCAGTATTATTATGTTTGGTCTCTAGTTTCACGCCCATATGGACTTTTTCCGGTGTGAAAATTTTTTTAATTTTTGTCGCACGGTGTAATTACACAGTACAACAATTTTAAACTTTTTGTGTGCAACAGAGTAACGACCGTATATTTCTCAAAGAGGACGTCATAGTGATCATTTTTGCCGAACAAAGTTATAGTCCAGCACGTCTGAGTTTTTTGTAATTTGCACATAAATGTTAAAGGGTCCCTATAGACTTTTACACGGAAAGTATAAAAACTTGAAGAGCTAGAGCTTTGATGTCTAAGACAAAGTTGTTTGCATTAAATGTGTGAATCTTTTTTGTGTACACATGAACTCCCTCTCCCCTTTCCTTACCCCCCTTTTTCATGTTTTTCGGAAAAAATTTTTCATAAAAAGCTTGTATTGAGTAAAATATTGAAAAAAAAACCATATTGTCTTTTGGGAAAATATTCCTCATTAAAAAATAAAGGGGGTTTCAAACCAAAACCCAAACTTTCTCAAAACTTCCCCCAAAAAAATAAAAAGCCTTACACACGAAACCCTCATTTAATACTTTTTTCATAAATTGCTAGGCTCTGCTTCAGATGTTGAGAAAATGTTGAATATTAAAAAATAAATATTTTCCATTGAAAAATAGTTCAGGTGGTCTCCAAACAAGAAGTCTCCTATTAATAAGATAAACAATTTGTATGATTTCAAATAATATAGACTTCAGACAGTGGTGCCCACAGGATTTCATTTTGGGGCGTTTACATACAAATTTTGAGCCGAATACCTTTTAAAACCAAATTTTGTACCAGCACTTGAATTCAGACCATAAGTGCGCCAGTAGTTGTTAAGTGAAATGCACAATTTCCATTTGTCAATACATCGTTGTGCCAGTTATTCATCACTTATGTATCAATTTCTGCCTTTCATACGCCACACACCTTTCGCTCTTTCAAATCAGCACAAATTTATCTAAATTACATTTTTGTCGTTGCTTTTGTCATCGGCGCTACAATTAATGAAACATCAGCCAACTAATGCACTTCACTTCTCTTCACTCCAATACAATTCAATTTACCAAATTACAAACGCTTTGATACCTTAACGAGCCCACCTGATAGCACCGCAGCCAACAATCGACTGCAACAGCATTTAATCCAATCCACGAGACTGCTCGCCGATATCCTTTCGGCCGATAAGCCACACGCCCTTGTCCCCAACTATATTCAACAACATATTTCCACTTTGGCTTGTCTGTACGCGCCTCGAATATGTCATCGAATTTGGGCCTAAACATTGTACACCGCAGTCCTTCCTTATTTTTGATTAACCGAAAACAAAATAGTTCATCAATCATGTGCACTTGACCGCAAACTGAATGGTTGCTTCGTGTTAAAAATAAAACAACAACAACAGCACACACAAACATATTTCGAGTCTTGGCTGCTCTAATCAATTCCCTGAAATGTTGCCGTGTTGTTGTTGTTGTTGTACCGTATCGCGGTCAAATGTGTCGCCGCCACTATTGGCGTCCATGTGTTTACGTGCATTAAGGACCTTTTTTTCTCTTGCTGCTGTTTTATTTCAACGTGATTTCACATTAAAATGAAGCAATCAGTTAAGAGCCAAACACACAACCTTATTTATCATCAATCAAGATTTTGTTGGGAATTGTGGTCGAGGGCGCATTGCATATGTGTGGGTTTTCAAATAATTCAATTAGTTTGGCCCAAAGTAATGGATTCCGCCACATGTATTGGCACTCATACCTGCGCATTCTTAGGGGTTTGATGTGATAATGTGGATTTTCATGGATATGTGGAATGTGTTTAGGACAATAAGTGATCCTTTACAGGGACTGTAGGACCTTTTAAGTTAATAGAATATTTGAAGATTTTTTACGGACGTATGGAATGTGTTCAAGGCAATAGGAGACTTTAGAACTCTTTAGAGAATATTTGAAGATTTTTGACTGGCATATGGAATGTGCTTAGGACAATAAAGGATTTTAGAATTCTTAAGAGAATATTTGAATATTTTTACGGACATATGGAATGTGTTCAAGGCAATAAAGGACCCTTTACAAGTGCTGTATAACGCTTCATCTTCAAAAATATATGACGATTTTTATGATTATATGAATTGCATTGAAGACAATAACAGACTTCTTATATAGATTGTAAGACCCTTCAAATTAAGAAAATACTTGAATTGATTTTTAATTTAAAGAAGGTATGATTTTGATTTGATTGATTTTTACATAGGTACAAAAAATTTAATTATCATATAATTCGATGTAAAAAATTGTAATGCTGTTCCTTTTAAGTTAATACAATATTTGAACATTTTTTACGGGCATATGGAATGTGCTCAAGGCAATAAGAGACTTTTGAACTCTTAAGAGAATATTTGAAGATTTTTACAGGCATGTGGAATGTGTTCAAAGCATTAAGGCTATGGTTATGCGGAATGTATTGAAGACATTGATGCACTCTCTATAGAGGCTAATTTAATAGAATATTTGAAAATTTTTTACGGACAAATGGAATGTTTTCGAGGCAATAAGAGACTTTAGAACTGTTAAGAGAATATTTGAAGATTTTTTACGGGCATATGGAATGTGTTCAAGGCAATAAAGGATCCTTTACAAGGACTGTAGAACGCTTCATCTTCAAAAATATATGAAAATTTTTATGATTATATGAATTGCATTGAAGACAATAACAGACTTCTTATATAGATTGTAAGACCCTTCAAATTAAGAAAATATTTGAATTGAATTTTAATTTAAACAAGGTATAATTTTAATTTGATTGATTTTTACATAGCTACAAAAAAATGCATTATGATATAATTCGATGTTAAAAATTTTAATGCGGTGCCTTTTAAGTTAATAGAATATTTGAAAATTTTTTACGGGCATATGGAATGTGTTCAATGCAATAAGAAACTTTTGAACTCTTAAGAGAATATTTGAAGATTTTTTTACGAGCATATGGAATGTGCGTAGGATAATACAGGATTTTAGAACTCTTTAGAGAATATTTGAAGATTTTTACAGGCATGTGGAATGTGTTCAAAGCATTAAGGGACCCTTTACAAGGACTGTAGAATGCTTCATTTTCAAAAGTTTTCTATGGTTATGCGGAATGTATTGAAGACATTGATGCACTCTCTATAGAGGCTAATTTAATAGAATATTTGAAAATTTTTTACGGGCATATGGAATGTGTTCAATGCAATAAGAGACTTTAGAACTCTTAAGAGAATATTTGAAAATTGTTTACGGGCATATGGAATGTGCTTAGGACAATAAAGGATTTTAGAATTCTGAAGAGAATATTTGAAAATTTTTTACGGGCATATGAAATGTGTTTAAAGCATTAAGGGGCCCTTTACAAGAACTGTAGAACGCTTCAACTTAAAAAATATATGAAGTTTTCTATGGTTATGCGGAATGTATTGAAGACATTGATGCACTCTCTATAGAGGCTGTAAGATCCTTCAAATTAGGAAAATTTTTGTATTGAATTTGAATGAATTGAATCATATGATTTTGATTTCTTTTTCATTATCCTATAATTCGACATGAAAAATTTCAATGCCTTTTCAATGCCTTTGACACTTTAAGTGGCACCTTAAAGTGTCAAAGTTAGCCCACAATTAATTTTTGGGTTGTATGAGCAGAGTCTTGTCCCATATCCGTCACATTTTTCCCAATTAAACTACACAGACTACAGAGTATTTAAAATTAGTAAACTGGTATAGAAATGAAACATTCTTGATAGTAAATTTTGCAGTAGAGGAAGCCTTATTGCCTTTTTATTTTTGTATAGAAAGCGACACGACCCAGTATACATTTTATGGGAAACATAATGAAGAATCAATTCAAGTTCATACATATTTAGCGTCCCCGTTTCTTGTATCGAGTCTACGAGTTGGGACGTGACGTGCTAAGAGACGCACAGCTTCGCTTCATATAAGTCTGACTAAATCTGCTACGTTTCTAGTTTAGAAAAAAGATACTTTACTTTTTTCCTTCGACCAGCATTATCGGAATGTATCCTATTATTATTTTTAATGTAACTGAGATCTTAAGGATCTATTGTTCTAAAGTATGTATATCCTTAAGTCCAACTTCCGAGAGGAATTTTTATGCAACTCCTAAGTCTCTGAATTCCCATTCGACATCTGTTATTAGGTAATCCCCCAAATGCTTCTTCCCACCGGCATCAGTACAGGGCATTTTCCTAGTATGTGTTTTGTTGTCTCTTTTTCTTGTTTACAGAACCTGCATTTTCGTTTGTACCTATTTTTAGTTTAGTCAGATAATGATCAGACCTGCAGTGCCCTGTCGGAATAATCCTTAAATAGATAATAAGATAAGATAAATAGATTAAATAGATCCTTAAATTATTCTTCGATAGACTCAAATATTCCTCGAATTTTTTCCTATTGTAGGACCCAATATGCGCTTTTGAATGTTCTAATCCTGGTTGGTTGACAGATCCCTGTAGTTTATTTTGTTCTTTATGGTTATGATAGAGAGATCTCTCTCTCCCCAAACTGCGAAATGGTTCTGGGCCCAATGTTGCCACATGCCTGAAATGACTTTCTCCTAAATCTTAAAAAAATGCTGAAATTGAGTTAAAAACAAGTTACAAAAATCTTCTAAAATTTTTAAAAAAATATTTTTTTAAGTAATTAAACTTCTCATAAAAAAGAAAAATATATACATATAATTTGTTTATTGCAGCCTTTTTTAATCATCTTCAGCTTAACAACAAAAACTTAACAAAAACAAAACATTTAACAAATGAATTAAATAAAAAGTGTAATTTTTGACGGGATTTCATTGTGACAGCATAAGTGAGAACGAGATAGAACGAGCTAACATTTTGTAAGCTTAAACATTTTTAACACAATAGGGTGCTTTGACTATTAAAATAGCTGCCAAAATATGTTTTGTTGCCAGTGTTCCCAATACATCATACTTCGTTATCCAAAAATCTCCCAAAAATCCCCTAAGGATCTGAAAAATCAACTAACATAAAATATGAATCTCCTAAACTTTCTCCTTAACAATTCTTCCTCCTAAAAATTCTTCTAAAAGGTCACGAATCTCCTAAATTTAGGAGAAAATCTCCTGATCTGGCAACACTGTCTGGGCCAACAAAAAGGGTTCTTTGCAAGTTTGTCCGCTGCTTCATTACCTTCAATACTAACGTAACTCAGTTATCCGGAACTCAGTTATCCCATACCTGATTATGAAAGGCAAGCATGTTTAATTTCTCAAAACATTGCAGTATCAGTTTCGAAGAGACCTCAATGCCTCCATACATAGATACATAGATGGACATAATTGTGGGTTAAGTAGGAAAGAGAACGATTGATTCATCGGAATAGTTCTCTCTCTCTTACTCTTTCTTACTCTCACTTTTACTCTCTGTCTTACTCTTTCTCTCTCTCTTTATTTGGACCTGTGAGCACAGTTGTTAGGACTGCTTCTATCTTTCAAGTCCTTTAGAACATCAATTGATGTTTGGACGTTTTTAAAAGGGTTTAACAGGGACATAGGATTCTTCAAAACAAAAACCATTAGAAAATACCACAACTGGCTTTGCCATGTCTCCCGTATGGATGATGAAACTCCGGTAAAAAACGTGATAGACGTGGTAGTTGGAGGTCGACGGTAAAAATGGAGACGCCCCTGGTGGTAGGACCAATTTGAAGTTTGTTCTTTGTTCTCTTCATAAACGACATCAGTGCTTGCTTTTCCTTCTCCAACTTCTTGCTCTATGCCGATGACTTGAAGATTTTCTCTGTTGTCCGTACTTCGTCTGATTCTTTAAACATCCAGTCCGACCTCAATAATGTCCTCGCGTTCACTCAACTTTTTCGAAATCCACTAATACAGTAACAACTTCATTTGAAATTGATGGCACAGTGTTAGATAAGGTGGCTGAGATCAAGGATCTGGGCGTTGTTTTCGATTCAAAGTTTAGCTTCACTTCCCATGTTAATCGCATTGTCTCGCGTGTCTACTCTATGTTAGGGTTTGTCCGCCGCAATTCTTCCTCCTTTTCCCTATACGCTCAAGCTCTTGTATACTACTTTTGTTAGGTCCAGACTGGAATATGCTGCTTTCATCTGGAGACCTTATCATTCGTCGCATTCTAATCGTTTAGAGCGTATCCAAAAAAGATTCCTTAAGTTTGCCCTTCGCTCCATTCGTTTTTCTGAGTCCCAGCCTCCTTACAGGTCTAGATGTCTTCTGCTTGGTTTAAAATCACTTGAAACCAGGAGGGCTGTCATTTCTATGGCTTTCATTTTTGATATAGTCAATGGAAATATTGATTGCCCCTCTCTCTTGTCCAAAATAGCTTTCGATGTGCCATCTCGCTCCCTCAGACATGTTTCCTCTTTTTTTGTTGAGTTCTCTAGGAGTCCTCGAGCCTTAGCCGAGCTAAACGTGCTGTCGACCTCTTCAATGTTTGATCTGTCTGTACCTAAACCCTCGTTCATTTCCTTTGTTTATTCTCACTTTCCCGTTTAAGTTTAAGCTTAAGTTCCATTTTCTTAATTAGTCTGTAAGAATTGTTCAAATATTACTACTAAATAAATAAATAAAAGACTCCCTATCATATCTTGGAATTACCAACTGAAGACCTGAAGAGAAATTTTCGACTGGTTGTAACTCCGTAATGAGTTGTTGCTATCACCAATGAAATAAGTAAGTAAAGCACATCAAAATCGAAATCAAATCAATCAACAAAAGTCCAATAATTTTGTCAAAAAATAAAGGCTCACGTTTATAGGCGCTAAAGTAGAACAACAAAAATATATATTTTTTAACTTTCTAACTGAAAGACTTTCCTAACTTTCCTAAACCATTAGGGTTGACTCTGCCACAGAGCAACAAACAGTGTGAGTTGCTTTCGAAAATGTTATCCAACTCCGATGTTTATCAAAATGTGTCGCGCCGGTCTGCTTGCGGATGTGTAAATTCTAAAATGTGACACCAACCAAACACGCACATTTAATTTATGAGCTAATGAAGAAATTTTATTAAAACCCCAGCGCAGTCAAACTAATGTCAAAAAAATATGAAAAGTTTAAGTAAATAAATTTAAAAGCAAACGCATTCATTAGTGCGTTCAACAAAAATTTCCACAAACCAAACTAAAAAAAAAACTGTTTCTGTTGGTGACAAAATTTCCGGTCATCAGCCGCAGTCACGAGAGGTGGTTGCGGTTAATGGTCCGCTGATGGATGTGACCGAACTATCAGCCATTGAAAATGAAAAAGTTAAACCATGAGCCGAGCGAGCAGCAGAAGAAATCATTACAAAAGTTATTTAAATTGAATTTTAAGCTAATTAGAGAATTTGTAATGTGAACGCAGTCACATTAGCACCGAACCGCCGACACTGGCCGTTAATTCAGGAAAATGTCAAACTGCGGCCGCAGTTTCACTTTACGCATCAGAAAACGGACCGTTGATTGCGTGGCGGTCGGTCGCATTTCGGGTGACAGGGTTCAGCATTTCTGTTGTTGTTGTCGTATACGTTATGTGTACATAGAAGTGCTACTGAATCGGCGGCCAAATTTTCTATGACCATTGGCCATAGATGCTTAAGCACCGTGTCCGTGTCCGTGTCCGACTGCAACGTGCGACGCGACATTTTGATTAATTTTAAAGTGACCCATAAAATTACGAGTGCGGTTTCATAACGGCAGGTGACACCCAACGATGAAGCATCGCCCATCGCGCTGATTGTTTTCATTATTGTCCAATTTGTGTGTATGTGTGTGTGTGTATGTGTGTGTGTGTGTGTTGGTTGAGGGGGGAAACAAACAGCGAGAGCACAACTCTGCGTGTGACATTTTCTAGGGTTTTTTGATACTTTTTACGTAATTATTTGATGTCTTTTAAAATGCTCAACGCATTTGTCAGTTGGTGAAAATCTAAAGTTGGCGTTTTATGTCTTCATTATGAGACCTCAAATTATATTTAGCAATGTGAAGGAGCGAAGTTGCGGCGCTAATGAGATGGTTGTGCTGGGCAAATGTTTGGCGGGGTCAGTAAGTAATGAATGTTGTTGTTGTTGTGTTTTAGAGTGTCTTATTTTCTGATAAAAGACATTAGTTGGATGATGGAAGTTGAGAATGGCTGATTGATATTTTAGGGATCTCAACATGTGCGGAACTTCAATCATAATTTTGATTAAAGGAGATTTTAGAAGGTTGTGCTTTAGAATGCCTTATTTAAAAAAAAGACATTAGTTGGATGATGGAAGTTGAGAATTTTCCGTTGATACCTTAGGTATCTCAACAAGTTTGGAACTCCATTCATAATTTTGAGTAAAGGAGATTTTAGAAGGTTGTTGTTGTGTTTTAGAATGCCTAATTTTCGAAAAAAAAACATTAGTTGGAGGATGGAAGTTGAGAATGGCTGATTGGTACTTTAATAATCTCAACAAGTTTGGAACTTCAATCATAATATTTATTAACCCATTCGCTTTTTTGTTGCCATATGGCAACATTTTACTTTGTGGACGTCTGAACTCTCTGTGGTTTCAAGAATACATTTTTTGTTGATCCTTAGAATAGTTTGAAGTTTTAGGAAAAATACGAAATTAATAAACTGAATATTAAAGTTTAAAGAAGAGAAGTATACACGTTTTTTAATGGTATATCTTGATATAGTAAAGGAAGAAGAAGCAGAAAAATTGGATAACTTTTTAATTTGACGTTTTCTTTCAATTTAGATACATTTTTTTTTTCATTTTTTCTGAAGTAAATGAAATATTCAAATTTTCGTTATGCGTAAAAAGGTTTTTTGGTGCTAATAAAACCACATAGAAGCCTAAAACGTGAAATTTAAAATTTTAACTTTCCCCAATAAAAACCTGTAGCGAAAGGGTTAAAGGAGATCATAGAAGGTGGAAGAGTTCTCTGGGCAGAGCGAAGAAGAGGTATTGAGATAATAAAGGAGGTGTTAAAAAATTGCACAAGAACTTCAGAAAAAATTGTCAAGCTTTGTCTTCCATATTTTGATGTAATTTTCATATTTTTTTAAGACTTAGTTTGGTAGTTGTGTAAGTTGTGCATAAAATAAAAATTTACGAGTATATACAAAAATATTGTCTATTCTTCTAAACGTAATTTCCGGTTAGTTGTTTTGTGATTTTCTCATCATTTGTATCTGACTTACATATGTGAAAGGATACGAGATCCTCTCATGGTATTAACGAAATTCAGTAAGTTTTAATTTCAATTCTGAACTTCAATTTAAAAAATTAATTTGAAACTAAAAATATTAAACTAAATTAAAAATTTTATTATTCCGTTTTCTTGCAGCGAACTCTTTCAATTAGCAAATTTCCAATCTCATACGCATTGCGTGTGGGAAGTTTAAAATTTCATATATATTAAAAATAAAATAAAACATTACGTCTTTACTGCCTTGAGCCAAGTAATGAACGAAATAAATAACAACAAAATGCAACAAAAAGGGTAATAAAAATGGAACGCACAACAATTACAACTTCCGATGAAGCAAGAACATCTTTCCAGAGATAAGTGGAGCAACAGAAGCCTAAATAATTTAACATGTTGGATAAATAAAGTTAATTTAAAATAAATTCGAAATAAATTGGCACAAAACTAACACACACAAGAAAAAAAATAGTCGAATCGTATGAAAAGGTTTTAATGATTTTCAGTTAAATCATCAACGAACGAACAAACGGAAATAAATCGGTTTAAGTTTGATTTGGTTTTGTGGTAATTTTCGCGTTTTCGGGCGCTTAATTTCCGAACGGAAATATGAATAATGCGTAAAGAGATCTGAATGATCTTAACCCTTCGATGGGCAGTAAATAGTTACTACACATTTGCACTTTGTCGTCTGGCCAGACGAAATCTGGGGGCTTTTGACAAAGGCAAAGCGCAATGACAGATGAAGTTTATTATGTTTATATAGTAGGCAACGTATGTAAGTATATATATATATACAAATTATGTTCATATATACTTACTTAGTTACCCACAAATACACTGTGAAAAGGAGATGAATCTGTGATTTTTTTATTTTTTTGTACCATTTCGTCTGGCCAGACGACAAAGTCCATCCGAGGGTTAATTGTGTTTAAATTGGCAAACGAAATGAAAACCGAAAAAAGAGATGAGATGAGATGAGGTTAGACTAGACTAGACTAGACTAGACTAGACTAGACTAGACTAGACTAGACTAGACTAGACTAGACTAGACTAGACTAGACTACCATAGACTTAGACTTAGACTTAGACTTAGACTTAGACTTAGACTTAGACTTAGACTTAGACTTAGACTTAGACTTAGACTTAGACTTAGACTTAGACTTAGACTTAGGCTTAGATTCAGACTTAGACTTAGACTAAGACTTAGACTTTGAGTTAGACTTAGACTTAGACTTAGACTTAGACTTAGACTTAGACTTAGACTTAGACTTAGACTTAGACTTAGACTTAGACTTAGACTTAGACTTAGACTTAGACTTAGACTTAGACTTAGACTTAGACTTAGACTTAGACTTAGACTTAGACTTAGATTTAGACTTAGACTTCGATTTAGACTTAGACTTAGACTTAGACTTAGATTTAGACTTAGACTTAGACATAGACTTAGACATAGACATAGACTTAGACTTAGGCTAAGACTTAGACTTAGACTTAGACTTAGACTTAGACTTAGACTTAGACTTAGACTGAGACTTAGACTTAGACTTAGACTTAGACTTAGACTTAGACTTAGACTTAGACTTAGACTTAGACTTAGACTTAGACTTAGACTTAGACTTAGACTTAGACTTAGATTTAGATTTAGACTTGGATTTAGACTTGGATTTAGACTTAGACTTAGACTAAGACTTAGAGTTAGACCTGGACTTAGACTTAGACTTAGACTAAGACTTAGACTTAGAGTTAGACTTAGACCTAGACTAAGACTTAGACTTAGAGTTAGACCTGGACTTAGACTAAACTATATTGTTATGCTCTCGAAGCCTGTAGACTTCCGTCTGATACTTGGAACATTTCATACATTCACTTCGTTCAATGGCTTCCCAATGTAATCCTCCCTTCGGCATTTGCACCGACAAACCAATTAATGCCTCAAAAGCCATTACTTGCCGCCCGGTCGCGCATCCAACTTCAAGGAATTGCACTTTTGAAACGAAATTCCAAATGAAGTGCCATTTCGCAGCGCCCGACAAAATAAACAAAGCCCACACCGCCCACCACGTACAAACTGCCACAAAGTTGCCAATGCAAAGTGCCGAAAGCGAGCGCAAAAGAGAAAACCAACACAGACAAAGTGGGAGCGAGAGTGAGAGAAGCAAAAACACGTAAAATGTTTTAATGTGAGCACTTTTAACACTAATGGTGTCGGAATATTTAATTTCGCTTTGCTGGCTACATGAAAATTTACAACAACAACAACAAGAACGGTAAAGCACAACAACGCTGTAAACAGCCCCCGCAACGGGGGCTGGTAAATGCAGAGCAACAAAAGTGCGGCGTGTCGAAAAAACCAACAAACAAAGTGAGTGGCAAAGTGAGTGCCAACCCTCATGGCCCGCGCCAGGACACCGTTATGAAAATTGGAGATGGCGCAGCGTAAATTTGTTAATGTGGCCAGACGACAGCCGGGCACGGCAGCGACTGGTGGGTGGTGGATGGTTTGGCGGGTGAAATGGTAGAAAGAAAATTAAAAAAAAAAATCGGCACAACGCTAAGTAACCGAATGGGGGAGTTGGATTGTGGAGGTGGTGGATTGTGGGGTTTATGTTGTTGGTTGGTGGTGGTGGTGATGATGGTGGTCGTGCCGGTGTTGGCGTTGGCGTTGGTGTGATGAGTTAAAATTGTTTTAATGTTGGGAAAATTTATGTAAATTGCACTCTTTTTGCATATTTAAAAAGCGAGTACACGAGCACTTTGCCGGCGTAATTTGTGCGCTGCGAGCAAACGGGCCAGCGAACTTTCCTTTTTTTTTTGGTTGAAAGTCATGTTGTTGTTGTGCTGCTTTGTTTTTGTTTTTGACTTTGGGAAAAAGGAAGAAGCATGTAATATGGCGGCAATGGTGGCTGTCTCAGTTCGGTTGGTGGTGTTGTTGTTTTTGTTGTTCGCTGTCAAAGTGACAGCGAGCTAAAGGCTCCTTTTTGGCATTTTTAACTGCTCTTGCAGCGCTTTTCGCTTCCCTGCACCAGTGCGTTCGTGCATTAAGCGCCGGCTGGGTGTATAGCATTTTCACCAAATAACTAATTTCCCCTCCTCGGTGCCAGGTGCGAAAACTTTTCCTTTAACCCACTACTGCCGGTTTGTGGTTTTCAATGCCCATGAAAATGCATTTGCATTAAAGGATATAACTCGGAACTGGTAAGAGATGCTGAGAAAATATGGAAGAGTTTGTCTGTCCTTAAGAGTTTCGGACTAAATTCCGATAATTTAATAATAATAATTAGATGGTTCAAAGATTGGACTTCCAAAAAATTAAAAATTTGTATTTGATTAACAAACCATTGTAAAAGTTATTAGGGTTCAAGAGCGATTCACATTATTGGGTCAGTACAAAATGTTCCTTAAAAATCTTTACACGAAAAGACTGTTCAGAATCAAAATTATTTTAATTTTTAGAACGTTCTGTAATTTCTATCATTGTTAATCGGTTCCAAACTTGTGTTCAGAATTCCTAGGAGAAGCGATCCAGTCATGTCTGCCGGTCATATCTGTCAATCGAGTGTTTTTTGTTTTAGGTTTAATCATTTAAACCCAATAAACCAAGCAATAGCTCACACAGGATCTCATTTTAGGAGGTTTCAAATACAATTTTTGAGTCTAATACCATTTGAAACAATATATTTGTAGCCTACAATTTTTGTACCAAACAGATATTTGGTGGTTTTGAACCCGAGTTCTACTGTTACTGCCTTTTGAAGACGTCGGGATATCGTAACGAAAGGATACACAAATTTTACTGAAAGAAGCTGGTATTAGTATGAAAAATATTCTAATATTTATTGAATTTAGTACGGATCTGTTGGCTGGGTTTTTAAAAATCCACTGTCAACTTCTCTGTGGCCTATATTTATTTTTGTATTTGATTTTTTCTATAACAAATCAAAACATTAACAAATGAGCGGATTTCTTTTGGATACGAGTGAGACTCAATTACAAATAATTTTCAATAACCCACTTTATTTATTAACAACAAACGTCATCAATTGCAAAGTTTCTTAAAATAAGTCAGCATATGTAAGAATCTTTTTTAAAAAAAAACTTGTATTACGAAATCCACAAACACCCACTAAGGGTTAATGATAGACATAAAATATTTTTCTTGTTGGTCCCACTCGCTGCACGAGCGACAATTTTTAGCGCTGTTCTCGTTTGACATTTTGTTGTTTTCGCTCTTGTTAGTGCTGTGTTTTAGTTATTGTTGTTGAAAAGTTTAATTCGCCATAAGTGTGCGCCATTTTGAAAACGTTTTTGTAACTTTTTAATGGAAGTTTTACATGCGCATCGGCAGCCAAGTGAACAAAGTGGAAATTATGCAAATGTTTTGTTAAAATTGCGTAAATTCGCAGAAAATAAACAACATTTCAGAACATTCATAAAACGGACAGGATATTTATGATGAATTAAAGCACTCAAAATGGTTTGAAATCAAGCGCTTACTGTATTCCTGATCTCAAACATAGTTCGAAAAAGTAGAAAATATTTTTTTTTAATCTTTGAAGTTTGCAAAACAAATTTTATTCGTATGTCCGATTCCAAAATTCATTCCAACAAGTTTAGAGACTTTTCTGAATTTTAGGTTAGGTTTAGATTCAGTTCGACCATTAGTAAAGAAGAGCAGATCCGAAATTTCGACTTTTGCCGCTTAAGCCAAGTTTTCTAAATCAAATATTTTTCGTATGTTCGATCTCAAACTTATATCTAACAAGTTCGGAGACTTTTCTTAATTTTAGGTTTGTTCCAGTTCTAGTTGAACCATTAGTAAAGGAACGCAGATCCGCTTAACTGAAAAATACGCTACACTGAAGTAGAAGTCCAGGTCCCATTTGTATTTGGTATTTTTCTCAAAAATAAGTTCGTTTAACTGAAACTTTGAATAACTAAAAAATTTGGTTAACTGAAAGAATATTTAGGGTCCAAAAATAAAATTACACCTTTTCAACTCCGCCTAAGTGAAAAAATTTTGTGCCACATATCAATATTTAAAAATACTGCTATTTGCTATTCTCGCTATTATTTGGCCGTATTATTACATCCCTGATAAGTGGATCAGCTAATTGAAAACACTTATATAAAAAAATAAAAAAATAAAATAAAATAAAATAAAATAAAATGAAGTAAAATAAAATAAAATAAAATAAAATAAAATAAAATAAAATAAAATAAAATAAAATAAAATAAAATAAAATAAAATAAAATAAAATAAAATAAAATAAAATAAAATAAAATAACATAAAATAAAATACAATAAAATAAAATAAAATAAAATAAAAAAATAAAATAAAATAACGTAAAATAAAATAAAATAAAAAATAAAATGAAGTAAAATAAAATAAAATAAAGTAAAATAAAATAAAATAAAATAAAATAAAATAAAAATAAAAAAAATAAAATAAAATAAAATGAAATAAATAAAATAAAATAAAATAATAAAATAATAAAATAAAATAAAATAAAATAAAATAAAATAAAATAAAATAAAATAAAATAAAATAAAAAAAATAAAATAAAATAAAGTAAAATAAAATAAAATAAAATAAAATAAAATCAAATAAAATAAAATAAAATAAAATAAGATAAAATAAAACAAAATAAAATAAAATAAAATAAAATAAAATAAAATAAAATAAAATAAAATAAAATAAGATAAAATAAAACAAAATAAAATAAAATAAAATAAAATCAAATCAAATCAAATCAAATCAAATCAAATCAAATCAAATCAAATCAAATCAAATCAAATCAAATCAAATCAAATCAAATCAAATCAAATCAAATCAAATCAAATCAAATCAAATCAAATCAAATCAAATCAAATCAAATCAAATCAAATCAAATCAAATCAAATCAAATCAAATCAAATCAAATCAAATCAAATCAAATCAAATCAAATCAAATCAAATCAAATCAAATCAAATCAAATCAAATCAAATCAAATCAAATCAAATCAAATCAAATCAAATCAAATCAAATCAAATCAAATCAAATCAAATCAAATCAAATCAAATCAAATCAAATCAAATCAAATCAAATCAAATCAAATCAAATCAAATCAAATCAAATCAAATCAAATCAAATCAAATCAAATCAAATCAAATCAAATCAAATCAAATCAAATCAAATCAAATCAAATCAAATCAAATCAAATCAAATCAAATCAAATCAAATCAAATCAAATCAAATCAAATCAAATCAAATCAAATCAAATCAAACAAAACAAAACAAAACAAAACAAAACAAAACAAAACAAAACAAAACAAAACAAAACAAAACAAAACAAAATAAAATAAAATAAAATAAAATAAAATAAAATAACATAAAATAACATAAAATAACATAAAATAAAATAAAATAAAATAAAATAAAATAGAATAAAATAAAATAAAATAAAATAAAATAAAATAAAATATAATAAAATATAATAAAATAAAATAAAATAATAAAATAAAATAAAAAAAATAAAATAAAGTAAAATATAATAAAACAAAATAAAATAAAATAAAATAAAATAAAATACAGTGAAGTAAAGTAAAGTAAAATAAAATAAAATAAAATCAAATCAAATCAAATCAAATATCGAAGGAAGCATAGAGTTATTCACTTCGGTATTGGTCTTTCTGAATCTTAAATTCGAACTTTTAACCGACTGACCTTCGTAGATAATTAAACATATTTCTATCTCATCTACATAGCATTAAAATTTAAGGCAAATCGATGCTTAAGCAAGCTTTTTGTGCATAAGTATAGACACCCCATATAAACTTTAAGTTGATATGCTGAAGCTCAAAAATTCTGTGGTGCCATTGGCTCCATGAAAAATTTGGTATTGAAGCATCAACAGAAATGTGGGTAAACAGTCCAAGTGGAGGTTTTCCAGTTTACCTAATCTTTTCAACTTCTGCCTCAAACTGAATACAATTTCCTGCGCCTCGAGTACAGCGACTTCTACATTCTGAATGTTTGAGAAACTCTCTCCACAAAGAAAGTCTCTCCGTTTGCCCTCAAATCTGTCTATTCAGCAACCTGTAAAAAATATTCATCTATCAGTCCCACGTTTCTCTGCCATAAACTGCTATGACTATGTGTCGGTATACTTTAATGTATATTTTTTATATCCGTGTTTTGATCATGAAACTTCTGCGTTCTGTACTAATTGTGCGATCCGATAAGCCAACTGTTCCCACTCTACGTCGGTTGACTGCCCACATAATTTTCATCGTCTTTTAAGGATAACAACAGCAACACAAATAACAAATAACATGTGCAATAACAACACAAAGGACTATAACAACAACAATAAATGCAATAAAACGGATATTAAGGTCACAAGTGCGCGCACATGACTGAACGCAAAATGCGTTTTGTGGTACCGCGTAGAGCTGGGAAAACTATACCCAGAACGTGTGTTCACGTACGGACGTGCGAGTCAAGTGGTCAAGCGGTCGGCTGCAGTTGTTTTCCTTCACTTTAGGCGCGTATAAGTGACCAATTTTATGTGTCATTTAAATGCGAACGCGGTTGCCTGCACACAAGAAAGAAAAGCGCACTCAACAATGAGTGCCCAAAAAATAACAATAACAACAATAAGCATTATAAAGTGCCAGTTGCGGTGGCGAACTGGCGCAGCAGGACACTCTACAGGAGCGGCAAGGATATTTACAGCGCGCAGTCGTGTGGTAGCTGCACGCAATTAAATTACACCTGTCGGTGCGGCTGTAATGTGCGGACAATGTGGAAAAATGCTGCATGAAAAAACAATGCACACAGCGCATGCGTGCCGTGGACTCGAACCTAACAGAAGCTAATGAAAAATAAAATTAAACAAATTTCGCATAGCAGGTCAGGTTGGTGAAAAATATTCATAAAAAGTGCATTTAAAAAATCATTAAGGAAATGAATGCACACACACACACACACAAACAGCCACACGTGCATGCAGCATTCAGCGCAGTTTTGCTAACTGAAGAGTGGCGATTGCGTCTGGCATTGACACCGTCGCATAGTGCACCGGAAACGTTATCTTGTGTGCTTTTTTAATTTAACAAAAATTACAAATTCGTTACACAATTAAAATTATAAACAAAACCAAAGTTAATTCGAATTGAACTCAATCGAAATGGCCAACTCTCCATTCACTTCCTTTGCAACATTTTCAAAGTGTTTGCCGTTTGGCTGCTCGAATTCGTGTCGCGGAAATGGTTTCGAGTTGATTTTTTGAATGGCGAGCTAAACGCGCATCATTAAAGGATCATTAGTGCGCATAATCTGATTATAATTTCTGTATCCGATGCGCGTTGTTATAGTTTGTTTTGGATCGTTTTAATTTCATGCTCACACGCTTCGCTTTTTGCTGTTGGAAGCTGCAGTTATTAGTTGTTGGTGGTTGTTGATATGTTCGGCTCTTCGGCGTCGCTCTATAGGCAACCAATTAGCGCGCCGGCGCACATCCGCGCACCCACAAACTCCAACATTCGGTCGGACGCTGCGACATTGCGTGTCAGCGACAGATATTTTCCAGAATAATTTTTTTGGGTGTTTTTGTTTAATTTCTTGTATTTAGTTTTATGGTTTTTTTTTGTCTTGAATGAGGGTAAAAGTGAAGGAGATGAGGCAGTAATTGGTTGCAGCTTTGTGAAGATTTCGTTTGCCGCCACGACAGTCACTCGGCGCATGAGAATGTTTGTTCGAAGCAAACGGAAGTTGGCGCTGATGAAACTAATTTCACTAAAGATCCAATAGGAAAATAATGGGATTTAAAAGGTAATTCGAGCAAAGATAGTTAAGAGAATATGAAATAATATTGAAAGATAGTTTGACAGACCGAAAGATAGATTTTAGCTATTCAAACTAAAACAAATTTGAGAAAAAGTTTTGGAAAGATAGTCTAAGAGTTTTCGAAATACTATTGAATAATAGTTTGACACACTGAAAGAAAGATTTTAGTCATTCAAACTAAAGCAAGTCTTCAGAAAAATTTTTGCAAAGATAGTCTAAGTAATTTATAAATATTATTGAATGATAATTTGACAGACTGAAAGAAAGATTTTAGCCATTCAAGGTAATGCAAGTCTTCAGAAAAATTTTTGCAAAGATAGTCTAAGTATTTTCTAAATATTATTGAAAGATAGTTTGACAGACTGAAAGAGAGATTTTAGCCATTCAAAGTAAAGCAAGTTTAAAAAAAAGTTTTGGAAAGATAGTATAAGTATTTTCTAAATATTATTCAATGATAATTTGACAGACTGAAAGAAAGATTTTAGCCATTCAAAGTAAAGCAAGTCTTCAGAAAAATGTTTGCAAAGATTGTCTAAGTATTTTCTAAATTTTATTGAAAGATAGTTTGACAGACTGAAAGATAGATTTTAGCCATTCAAAGTAAAGCATGTTTCAGAAAAAGGTTTTGGAAAGATAGTCTAAGTATTTTCTAAATATTGTTGAAAGATAGTTTGACAGACTGAAAGAAAGATTTTAGCTATTCAAACTAAAACAAGTTTGAGAAAAAGTTTTGGAAAGATAGTATAAGAGTTTTCGAAATATTGTTGAATAATAGTTTGACACACTGAAAGAAAAATTTTAGTCATTCAAACTAAGGCAAGTCTTCAGAAAAATGTTTGCAAAGATAGTCTAAGTATTTTCTAAATATTGTTGAAAGATAATTTGGCAGACTGAAAGAAAGATTTGAGCCATTCAAGCTAAAACAAGTTGCAGAAAATGTTTTGGAAAGATAGTCTAAGTATTTTCGAAATATTTTAAATGATAATTTGACAGACTGAAAGAAAGATTTGAGCCATTCAAAGTAAAGCAAGTTTCAGAAAAAGTTTTGGAAAGATAGTCTAAGTATTTTCAAAATTTTATTGAAAGATAGTTGACAGACTCAATGAAAGGCTATTCTAATGAAAAAATCTCCGAAGAAGTTCTGCAAAGATAGTTAAAGCATTTTTGAAAGATTATTCAAGGACAGTTGGACAGACTTAATGAAAGATTTTAGCTATTCCAAGGAAACAAATTAAAAAAATTTTTTTTGCAAATATAGTTCAAGCATTTTAGCATTTTCGAAACATTATTCAATGACAGTTGGACAGACTTAATCAAAGTATTTAGCTATTCCAACAAAACCAATTTTGAGAAAAAGTTTCGCAAGTTAAGCAAAACATTTTTTAAAGATTATTAAAAGATACTTTGACAGTTTTGTTTAGGTTACTAAAGCGATGGAACCCAGACAGTTTGACAGACTGAATAAAAGATTTTAACAATTACAACGAAAATATCTTTCAGAAAATATATGTAAAGCAAATATATGTAAAGCATATTTAAAAGATTATTGAAACATAGTTTGATGAAAAGAAGATTTAAGTTATTTCAACGAAAACAACTTTCAGAAAAGGATTTTAAAATATTAGTAAAGCATTTTTTAAAGATTATTGAAAGATACTGTGACAGTTTTGTTTAGGTTACTGAGGCAATGGCACCCAGACAGTTTGACAGACTGAGTAAACGAGTTTAACCATTTCAACAAAAATATATTTCAGAAAAAAATTTGCAAAAATATACAAAGCATATTTAAAAAAAATTGAAACATTTTTTGACAGAATGAAAAAAGATTTAAGTTATTCGAACAAAAACAATTTTCAGAGAAGGTTTTACAAGATAGTTCAAGCATTTTGGAAAGATTATTGAAAATGGGATCGTTGACTAAATTAAATATTTCAGGTATTTCAATGAAAATTTTTCAAAATAATATTCTACAAAGATAGTAACAGCATTTTTCAAATACTATTAAAATATGGTTTGCTAAACAAAATGACAAGTTTTTGCTATTTCAAAGAAAATATTTTTCGGAAAAAGTTCTAAAATTCTCCCATCGGGGTGACACGTCTTTGGTTTCATTTTCAATGGGATCGAATTGATTTCTCCACAAGATTATAGCTCGCTCATGGCTATAATGAAGCATCTGCTTTTTTAAGGGTTTAACGGGTTTAACGAAGTATCGTTGGCTTTTCCCTTTCGGTAGAGGTGTCATCTGTTTCTTTGTCAGTCACTTGCAGCGCTTTCTTTCATTTCCCAACATTTTTCGTAAACACGCAATGGGGTTTAGGTTAGGTTATGGTGGCTGCCTCTATAAGAGACACACTCGGAGGCCTATTATGAGGCCCATTGTGATACCACATATTTCACCCGTTTTTGAAATGTGTATGCAACACTGACTTTCGGGGTTTAAACTCCCACAAATCTGTTTGTTATAAAAATTTTGGGTAACAAATATGATATAATGGCATTTGTCTCAAAAGTTGTGCACGAAACCCCTCAACTTGAAATTCTGTGTTCGCCACTGAACACTTATGTACTTTTCAAATAGTTTCAAACAGTTGTAAGATGACCCCAATCGTTAATCTTTCAATCTGCCTTTCACGCTATTGAAGAAAGCTTCCAAGATAGTTGCCAAATTAGCAAAGTGTCTTTGAAAGATTTTTCTACTTCAAACGATTGTGAAAAATAGCTACTAGAATCGTCCTCATTTCAAATAGAATTAAAACGTAATTTTACTTATAAAGAATGATATTTTGTTTTAATAAAGTAGTAGGGATATAATTAAGTTTTAAGTGATTCACAAAAGATGGCATAATTAGCATTAAATCGCATCGGCCCATCTTGTAACTTTATTCATTCATTCCTTTTTCTTTAAATATCCGAACGTATCATTTAGCTTAAGTGTAAACCTGCTCTTTCTGTACCACAAAGCTCAGCCCCACATGTTGCAAAAGTCATCAAGGAAACTTTGCGGTGTCCTATCCCACCCACCGTACTCACCACACTTTGTTCCTATCGACTCTCGTAATTGTTTCGGTCGATAACTCATGGCTTGACCTAGTAGCACTTCACTTCTTTCGAAGAAGCCAAAAATTGAGTCAATTCTTGGATCGCCTCAACAATCGAAAAATTTTTTTTCAATGCTAAATTCATTGGCGGCCTGACAGATGGGAAAAGTTGTAGCTAACAATGGACAATACTTTCAATAAAATAATATTGTACCAACTTTTCTCAATTAAGCTTTAAAGTTACAAAGAAAAGCCTCCATACTTATTTTTATCCCCAATATTTCAGTTTATATTTCATACTCCAAAACTAAATGTGATTTATTTTAATTAATAATACAAAAAGTGTCCATTTAGATTTGAGTGTGTCTTATAGAGAGACAACCACCTAATCTAATCAAACCAAATCTCAACATAACCTACCTTCATAACCTAACCTATTCTATGTACAAAGAAATCCAACGAGTCCATGCTTTATGCTAACAACAAAAAATCATCAATTTACTTACAAAAAAACAAAAATAGTCATTACAAACCCTCACAACTGCACAAGTGATGATTTTTCGTGCCTGCAGGCAGAATTTATTGCAAAAGTAGGAGTTTACGAGTGCAATCTTCGCAGTGTGAACGTTCACACTTTCGTGCACATGGCAACGGCAAAGCGTCGGCGACGTTGCACTGCGCGGCCTGTACACCAGACTACACTTAAGGTAAATTATTGATACTCAAAAAGTAATTTAGATAAGATGCAACACATGAATTCTTCACACTTCACACCTACAGAGCCGCGACAGCTGTCATGGTGACACAAAAATACCAAACACCAACTGAAACTGAAACAGTATCAACAACCACAACAAGCGGCAGCAAATCGAAGAAAAAGGAAACGTGCAGTAAAAAATGTGTGCAGACCTTAAACTGGTTCGACAATTTTCCTTTTTCTGCTCTTCGAAGGAAGTGAACAGCAACAACGCTGACCGAACGATTAAAGTACTTATGACACTGTTGTTGTTGTTGTTGTTGCAAGTCTGCTCGGCATATTTATTTGCAAATAAACGTTGGTGCGAACGACGAATTGCTGCAATTGGACAATAACAAATGTTGCTACGGCGCCCAAAAACAAAAACAAAAATATATAAATGAAAAAAATACAAAAAAAACAACAAATGTAGTTCATCAGCAACATCAATGAGGCCGGCAACTATGCAACCATTAACCCCGATATCAAACACCAAACACCAAACACCCCAAACCATCTGTCAACAAGTTCATCCTTTGCTCGGTGTGTTTGTTGTTGCATTGCTCGAAATGCACCAACGAACCTAAAATTGCACCAACAATTAAGGCAGATAACATCGAAAGGCTCTCAACATGATTTGTCAGAATGAGCTGCGTTGCCGATCATCATCATTATCGCTATCCTGAGGATCAGTTGTTGTTTTTGTTGTTGTTGTTGTTCAGTAAGGTGCACCATTTCTCACACATTAGCAGCCAACAAACGGCAGCAAACGAGCCGTTCAGGTTGCGTCGGTATCATTTTTCGACGCGGTCGATTTTTAACGCCATCACAAACATCCCCCGCCATGTGCCGCCTTCCGCATTGAAAATTAGTGAAAGACTAAAGCGTATAATTAACCTTCATTTATTTTCAAATTAACGTCGCAACATGTTACCGACATTTTTTCTGTGCAACATTTTGATCAAATTTTCAAATTTTGTTTTGTGTTTTTCTTCAACTTTGTTCTACTTGTAGTCAATTTATGTAAATTTCACATAATGTTCATATAAATAGTTTGAATTATAGCTGAAAATTTAAATGAATGCCATTTGTTTTGTGTTAATTGTTCGTTACGATCTCGTTGAGTTGGCTTATTTTAAATGAATTAAATGAATGCAGCTAATTTGGTAAAAGTTTGTAATTAATTTTGACTCAAATGGTACTGGGATGCGGCTCTTTTTGCTTCAAGTTGTGAGCCATCTTACACTGTTATATGATCCTTGTCACATTTTATGATACTAAAAAAATTGTTACCTGCGAGTGCCTTCAACTCCTAACAGGTGAAGCAGGACTACAGTCAGAACCATAAAAAGAAATATGTACAGTTTTATTCTGCGTCTCCCTTGATGAAATCATCCGAAGAAATATTTCGATTACAGGCCTATGTGCCCAGAACTATATTTCACCGACAGTCCAGTCAAGTTAACCTGTAAGGATAGGCGCATCGAATCGGCACTGAACCATTTAACTTTCAGACATTCAAATAGAGACCAAGTGAACGCTTAAACTTTATGATTGTCTAAATTTTTCCGACATAAAGCCTTACGATAGCGAGACACATTAGTATCAGTTTCCAGAGAAGTGGTTTTAGTGGATAGAAGACCGCCATAAGTCAGCTGCCGATTATAATTTTTTTCGCCTCTGTAAAAAATATAACTTTCCATTATTCAGTTGAACACACCATCTTCAATTAGTCACATACGAAGCATGAAAAAGTCCTCGAAATTATTTGTCCATTAGATGATTTACTGACTTGCAACACATGGAATCGAAATAACACTTGAAACCTTTTTCATATAGTTTTGTTCAAACAAAATCAAAGCGCTCTGAAATCCTACAATTCAGAAGGATATTCAATCTGGGACAATCGTTCATAAAATATAACGAGTTATGGACCATTGGTCACAGAAACCTATTGGAGAGAATAACATAGTGATTAGGAGGCAGATCGATGATTACGGCAGACCTCCGAATATTTAGTCGCAAACTTCTTGGGGACCCAAACTAGTTCACTATGCCGCTTCGGCAAGAAACTATTTTTCTTGTCATCTGCCCAGCTTGTTAACAATTCCCCCATGGATTATCCAGTTGGGGTTTGTGCTATTTAAAGCAAAAGCACCGAGTTTCTGGAACATGACTTGAACCAAATGAAACCAAAGTAGGTTGTTATGAAGACACCACACTTAGGACAGAGAAGCCCATTGTGATACATATTAGTTGAATAAAAAAAAATTAAGGTCATTAAATCATTTCATATTCTTTTGTTGAACTCATATCGCCTTCTAACAGAATCAGTTATAGCGTCTGACGAAACAGACTTCGAATAGTCTTATCGGCTGGATCCCCAAGAGTAACAAAATAGAATTCACTCAAGTGAATCTCCTTTCTCCTAGCGAGTTCAGGACAAGTACATAGAAAATGAAGTACACTTTCATTCTATTCCTCATCTGTGCAGCTCCTGCAGAATTGTTAAAAAAATGAGACGCCCTTCAGCGTGGGTGCCTATTAAACAGTGATCACTCAAAACATCGATCCAGGCCTTTGCCAACTGAAATAAGTTCTTGTAAAAGTCGAAGGTTCAAAAATAGTAAAATTTGGCTTGCAGTGAAACTATTATTCTCCCATCTGGAGTTAGTTTCTTTTATGAAGTTAGACGCTTTCAACTTATATGAGGGAGTACGAGGGAAGTGACCAATCTGATTAGTAGTGCTCTACCTACCTCTCTCTCTACCTCGGTTTTCCCTACAGTTGCCTCGAATGTTCCTATGCCCTGAATAGGTGAGTATGAGACTGTCTGGCTTCATGCAGAGTTAGGTTAGGTTTTACTGTCATTAGGGCCACGAATAGATCCTATTGAGTTCTTAGCGATGCTAGTCGGAGTTCTGTTTAGGTGTGATTGAAGTAATGATCTTATAGGATTCTAGTCGATTTTACAAACTTCCAGACAGGTTTGACGCCTTGTTTCGAGACCTGTTCGAGACCTATTCGAGTCCTGAGTCGGCGCTATTAAGAACTTCAGACCAATTTTAGAAATGGTGGGATAGTATCACAATAGATGTTCCAGGTGTTCCCTGCTCTATGCATTTCCTGCAGTTGTCATCGTTTGTTATGTTTAGAGAGTTGTGAAAATTAAACCAATAATTGAGTCATTATTTTCAACTAAGTTAGAGCTCTAGTTTGGATATTAATTCTTTACGAATGATTTCATATGCATGGAACGTCCAGCGCAGTGGCGCAAAAGGATATCGTAAGTTTTGAGCTCAATTCTATTTGAAACCATATTTTGCACCAGTAATTTTTGCATTTGATGGGGTTTGAACCCCCAAACCCCCCCTTTCCAGCGTAAAAGGTATTTGGTTAAAAGCCAAGGGACCATGATGACAACGAGTAAGAGTATGTTTGATTTTGAAGTACCAAGTCGTGGACATGCGGCTTGAAGGAAAAGGAGACGTTAGAGTTTGAAGATACCTGGATCTCTTTCAAAGGTTCGAAATCGCTGGAGCCAAAACTTAACTAGGCTTAGTTATATCCACGAGATAAAACTCAAAGAACAAATTTTTGATGCCTTAATGAGAGGACAATAGCTTCTAAAGGTCTCAGTGCAGCTATTTTCACAAAAGATTATAAAATGTTAAACATTCACGTCAAAGTTTTTGGTTTACTTAAAAACTTAACACTTTGTCATTATGTAGTTGCATCAGAAATCAGCCGATGTGTGCCATATTCTGCAAATTAAAAGGAAAAAAATGCCCCAACATTAACATTTTGAAGACAATGAAATGAAAAAGTGAAAACATAACCTAACCTTTTAATATAAAACCTAACCTAACAATCAATATTATAACTTCAATGGCAGAGATACACTTTTCCGGCATATAATGTATATCTATGTTTATAATTTTCCCACCTCTATGATTTATATCACGTGACGTGTGACAGAAACCCACTAAACTGAATTTTTCACTAATAATTTTTTTCCCACATTCTCGGCAACAGTCTGACATTTCACACAAACATGTCCATGAGATGTCCATGTGTGTGTAATTTCGACTAGAATTGCTGTTGTTGGTTTTGTTTCTTGCATGCAACAACACCAACATGACAACAACTGACGCAAATTGCTTGCAATTTCTCGTACAGCGACTGCGCCAACATAAACACCCGCTGCACCAATTTGGGCAAACGCGATTAAAAGTTGTTGTTATTGTTGTTGTTTTTCGTGCTGTTTTGCCCTTCCACCCGTCGCAATTTGCATTTAGTTCAACAACAGTCGAGTGCAGGCGACGGCCGACAAACAATGGCAAAGCGCTAGAAGTCTCATAACGATGTTGTTGTTGTTGTGTTGCTGACGCAAGCAATTAACACAGATAAGCGACGGACAGGTGTGCGTGTACGTTTTGCGGTGACTGTCAACGTGGCAAACGGTGCGCCGCTTTGCATTGTGAGCTGCGCTCGGGGGCTGATATGAATTTTATGCAAAAACAATTCAATTAACAATCAGCAAGCAGTAACATTGCCGAGTTCGGTTGCTTGGTTGCCACTGCGTCACAAAACTTGGTTCTTGGGAAATTATTATAGACCGTTGTTGTTGTTGTTGTTGTATTAGCCAAGTACATGTTATTGCTGTCATGTTGTGCAAATATTGTGGCATTTACTGCAGTTTTTGTTTGCTATTGTTTTATTGTAATTTTTTGCATCTATTCAGGTTGGTTTTTGTTGTTGTTGTTGTAATTGCTGTCACGGCATAAAGCGCGCACGAAATGTTGATTAATATTTTAATTCATTAACTTTAATGTTTTAATAATTTCATTGATGATCATTGCAATTGGTTTCTGCTTACTTTACCTAATTGTTGTTTTTGTTGTTGTTGTAGTAGTTGTTGTTGCCATATGACGCCACACTTTAATGTGCAATTTTCAATTGAAAGCCACCTTTCCGCTGACTTTACTTTGTTAGCTTTTGCTATTATTGCAATTATTGTTGTTGTGATAATCTGGCATACTAATTGTTATTGTTTTCGCTTCTATCACTTTGGCTGCGGCAAATTTACTGGGTTTTTAGTGCCGAGCGAATTGCACGTTGCGTTCAAATTGCACTGCAAATGTTAGTAATTTGCCACATTTTTATCGCTTGTTAATTGCAAATGAGCGATTTTTTTATGCTGCGTGTCAAGTGGAACGCCCACAACTGAATCCCGCGAATTGTCGATTACATATATAAAGTACGTGGAATTAGTTGGGTGCAAATGTTGCGTTTTTTTCGAATGTGTAGAGTTAGTGAAGCATTCAAACTGAGTGCGAACATTATACAAACAAAGGCAGTACTTCATGTACAGGGTGACTCACATAAGAGGAAATCGGCTGTCGCTTATGGATGGAAATATATTTTTTTTATTGATTTAATTAATTTAATTAATATTATTTTTTACTCTAAAAGAGAAGAAGATAAGAAAAATAAAATTATAAGGTATAATACTACAGACTGAGATCCAAAACATGTATTTGTTCCTCACCATATTTTGATCCCGAAAATTAAAAATTAAAAATTTATTTAACCCTTTCGCTACAGGTTTTTACTGGGGAAAGTTAAAATTTTTAATTTTACGTCTTAGGATTCTATGTGGTTATATTAGCAATATTCCATAAGAAATTTTTTAATTTTTATACTCGGACCCTGTATTTTAGAGTGTTTTTCAATGAGAGCAACCACATCGTTGAGGCTGTAATAATTACTTAAACATAAAACGTTTCACGCATAATGAAAATTTGAATATTTCTTCATTAACGTCAGCCAAAATTAAAAAAAAAAGTATCTAAATTGAAAGAAAACGTCAAACTAAAAAGTTATCTAAAGTTTTCTGCTTCTTCTTCCTTAACTATGTCAAGATATGCCATTAAAAAAAACGTATATACTTCTCTTCTTTAAACTTAACTATTCAGTTTATTAATTCCGTATTTTTCCTAAAACTTCAAACTATTCTAAAGATCAACAAAAAAATTTATTCTTGCAATCTTAGAGGATGCAGACGTCCACAAAGTAGCATGTTGCCATATGGCAAAGAAATAGCGAAAGGGTTAAAAGGCGAAAATCTTCCCTTCTTCTTTCATTTGGTACCCATATCTTTAAAACTCCATAACTGGAAATATTTAAACAATTTTTGAAATAATTGAAATGCGTATATCCTTGACATTGTTAAGTCCTTTTAAAAAGACATTGGATCAAAAAATGAGAAACTGAGTACTACCGGGTTACTATAATTAACCTCTAGTTTGAAGCCTATAGCAAAATTTGGATGAGTCTTGGCAAAACTGGTTTTTTGTCGCACGGTGAAATAAAAGTTGGAGTACAATATTTTTTGTATTTTTCCAATCCATGGTTTTAGTAATCTGTAATCTACACGAGAGTAGTATAAGTGCTATCGATAAGATAAGATTTCGTTCTAAAACAACTTTTCAGACAGTTTTATGATTTTTTACTTGTTCTCTTGTCTTGTTTGAGCGACATCAAAGAGAAAGTCGGTCATATTTTACAGTTTTTCTTCGATAAAAATGAAAAACCAAGCCAGGAGGCTGAAAATGTGATTATGGTCCTGAAAAGTGGCGCACACAAGGGGAGATTTTGGGAGTTCAAACCCCCCAAATACAAATAAAAAGTTGTATGCAAAGCCCCCTAGCCTTCACCAAATGAAATCCTGTGTGCGCCACTGATCCTAATGAAAGAAAACCTCATGAATCGTATTTCCAACTGCAAATTACTGCTCAACCGCAACAAAATTTCTGAATTGGATGGAGATTTTTTATGAAAAGTGGACCACTTACAACAATGTCAAGCAAAAACGATTCGTTGGCGAAGCCAGGATTGAAGTTTGAGAAGATTCGGTTGTGTGTTTGGTGGAATTTGCCAGGAATCGTCTACTATGAGCTGCTTCCCTATGGTCAAACTCTTAATTTGGACCTCTACTGTCAGCAATTGGACTGTCTGAAAGAAGTAATCGCCCGGAAGCGGTCAGCTTTGACCAAAGGGACAGGAATTGTGTAACATCAAAACAACGCCAGACAACTCACATCGATAATGACCCGCCAGAAGTAGTGATGGGACGATTAATCATTTGATACACAATAATCGATTTTTTTTCTTTCAATTCACGATTTAATTGTATCGAAAAATGGGTTTCGATGAATCGAAACGTTAATCGATTAGATGCTAAAATAATCGAAAGAAAACGTTTCACTACATTTTTTTCCAGGGCTGTCGAAACTATCATTTCTAAACTCTGCAATGAACAAATAAAATAAAAATATATCATATATTTTTTCTTTTGGTATGTACTTATTTTCATTTATTAATTCATTGTTATTGTTTTTATAAGGCATTTGGTAAAAATTCACTGTAAAATTACACGGTTAAGTTAAAATATTAAAAAAATCATTCGATTACTCGATTATTTTCGATTTTCTTCGATTAATTGCAATTAATAATCGCTCTATTTCAATTAATCATATGATTCATTAATCGATTAATGAATTTTTTTTCCCATCACTAGCCAGAAGCTCCGGGAGCTTAGCTGAGAGGTTCTTATGCATCCACGTCAGTGGTGCACACAGGGGAGGAGGGTTTGGGAGTTAAAAAAATCCCCGCAAATACAAAAATTACTGAATTACTGAAAGATATGGATTCAAATGGTATTGAGCTGAAAACTTGTCCGCAAACTGATATCCTGTATGCGCCACTGATCCACGTTGCAGTTCGGAACTAGCACCAAAGGTCCTTTGGTCCTTTGGCAAAGGATTACCAGCTGTTCCTTTCATTGGTGAATGATTTTGCTGCTGAAAAATTGGCTTCAAGAAAATTTTGTGAAAATCAACTGTCCCAGTTTTTTTCCAATAGGGACCAGGGTTTACATATACTATATGGGAGAGTCAAATTTTCTCGAAAAGTACTGATGAATGATGCATATTTATAGAATGTTGGGTCGGCCAGGCATTCTTGCATTCAGCTTAGAAAATTTCTAGAAAATGTTTGCAAACATGAAAATTCACTGCAAATATGTTCATGTCTTGAATGCCACTCACAAGTGACTTTTATGACATGGCATACTTCAAATCTATTATAAAATGTTCTCCAACTTGGCCCCGAGAGCATTTCGGTAACTCCATACCGTCATTGGGCTTCTTTGTTATTCCATCGTGGCCGTCGTTCTTCTTCTGCCACTGCACAATATGAACGAACAGTACAAGTACACACTTTGCAAGTAAGTAAGCACCCCAGGGGGAAGGAGGCGTAGTGGTGGGACGGCAAGTGGGCTGTCGTGCTCCTGCCACGTTTTTGAAGCACTCGTTTGTTTCTTTTTCTTCTCTTTGCTTCTATCCAAAACTGCATTAAACGCCATAAAATAACTTTTAAAATGCTTTTTACTTAACATCCTGCACGCAAACAAGCACACAAACACAAACACACACATACACACAAACACTCGCATACAACAACAGCGAGCAGCGTGAAGAGTAGCAGAAAAAGTAGGTGTCAAAATCAAAATGAAGCAACATGGTGGACGTGGCGCAAACTGCGCGAAAGCGCCGGCCCTCCTCCTGCAGCCAAACACACTCGCCCACACCCACGTTTTTGGCCATCTATATGCACAGACAAAAAAGCAACAACAATATTCAGTTGAAATTGTACACGTCGAGCAGCCACAACAACAACAACAACAACAAAAACACAGCGAAACGTCATAACGATTATACCCCACGAATGAGCGCGTAAAAAGCACTTAAGCGCTGCAAATGTACACACAAAAACAAAAACAACAAACAAACCAACTTGTAACAGCAAAAACTGAATAAAGCTAGCTTTACAAAAACAAAAAAAAACCGCCAACAGAAACTACACGCACACTCGCACACAAAGCAAGAAAAATGCGGCAAACGTTGAAAAGATTAATTAACAAAATTTACGCTGAAATAAATAAACGAAAAAGAAAACGAAAAACATAAAGCAAACTGCCAACAACAACCCGAAAAAATATGACCAGAAAAAAAATAAAAAAATGTCGCACAATTCGTACGTTGGCGCAAGCGAAAAGCACTCACTCACTGATGTCGTGACGTCGAGCATGCGTGAAAGCGGCACGAAAGAGACAACTAACTGTACGAGTAGCTTGAGTACAAAAACAAAAACAACGCTCATTGAACTGATGAAGGCAGCTGCCAGTGCCGACACATCTGCAGCGCGCCGCTTGTAATGGACCAAAAATATTGACAACGGAAGTTAACACTCTGCAAATCAATTAGCAAATAAAAGGCGGAGTTTAGTGTCGGAGAGCGCACTCACAGCCAAAGACACACAGAGAGAGAGAGAGAGAGCGCGAATGAGTGTGTTCGCTGTGGGGTGGCAGGAGGCGTTGTGAGCGAACATGCGTGCAGCCGTAACTGGTTTCGCTGGCTATGTGTGATTTCAGTTGTTGTTGTTGTTGTTGTGGCTCTTGAGGTATTTGCTGAGAGTGCGGCGCTCGTGTTCCGTGCGGAGAAGTTAGCGGCTGTTGAGGTGTGGTGAATTTCGATAGGGGAAACGAGCTGTGGAATCGTTTGTAAATGATGTGAACATGAAAATTGCTGATTGTATGTAAACGTTTGAGTTTTTCTGATTATTCTATCAAAATGCTAAAATTTGTCTGTAATTATGATAATTTTGTTTGAATGAAAACAAAACACTAACCGTTGTTTTTTAAATGAAAGGCCATTGTTAAGTGATATTTTCGTTAACCTTAGAAGTGTTCTTATTTTTTAAGGCATTTTTCCCTTTTGGGAAGCTGTACAGATTTAGATTAAAGATGTAGTTTAAGGTTTTCCGATTCATTTTGTGTTCCCGTATGTAACAGCACAAGTAAAAAGCTTGTAATTACTGAAATAAATAATAAATATGATTAGAGCCAATACGAACTCAGAGAGAGAGAGACTCTCGGGCACCTGCACTTTTCTTCTTTAAAGTTGTACAACAAATTATATAAAAATATAAAACTCAAAATACAAAACTCGCTGAATATGGTAAAATCATTCTTTCTTCTTTAAGGTATCATGGCATCAAAAAGGGGAATTTTTAATGATTTTACAAAATTATTTGTTTTTCAGCTCCTTTATTATCAATCTCTTTGAAATTTTTTTTCAATATATTGAAGGTTTAAGGAACACAAAATTAAAAAAAATTAAAAAAATTGTGTTAGTTCTCTTTATTAACTTATTTTTTACAAGAATCCACCACAATATTGAAGACAATTTTTAATTTACAGTACTTTTTCTGGGGGAAAAAGGTGAAAAACGCAGTCAATTTTTGACACTTTTTTTCAAAAAGCTCCTATCCTTTTATTTTTAGCGTTTTTTTAATTTTTCTGGTGAATTCCTTTGTCCGAAAGCTAAATAATTATGAATCTTTTTTGTTTTTTTGTTTCAGATTAGCCGTTTCGGAGAGTAAGTGTCCGCAATGGAGGATGTGTTTTTTTTACGCGACTTCAGCTCCACCTATATAAGAGACAATATGTATTTTTTGTATTCCTTAAACCTTCAATATATGTATTGTAAAAAAATTTTCAAAAGGATTGATAATAAAGGAGCTGAAAAATAAATAATTTTGTGAATCATTAAAAATTCCCCTTTCTAACGTGCCATGATACCTTAAATTAATTTATCAATTAATTTTAATTCAATTAATTTATAATTAATTTATCAATTTACATAAAATTAAAAATTTTGGGCGCCCGAAAACCTCCTCGTCAGTGTTGAATATGGTAAGACATCCCTTCTTCTTAAAAATATTAAAACAAATGACATAAAGCTATGCAAATCGGATCCGGAAAGTATTTGTCAGGGCTGAATATGGTAGAACAAAGGACAAAAGATTATAAAATTCGGCTTTCAACAAATCCATTGTCAAAACTGAATATTGTTAAAACTTTTACAATTTTAAAGATTTATTTGCAGGCACCACTGGAGCACACAGAAGAAGTTTCGGCGTTTAAACCCCCTCCCCCAAATAAAAAAATTACTGGGATAAAATACGGTTTCAAGTGGAATTGAGCTCAACCCCCTTCCTGCCCACCAAAATGAAATCCATTTAACAAATTGTGTGTTTCAAGGCTGTGTTTCAAAATGACTTATGCCAAATTTTACATTAAAAATGAGAAAAAAATTTAAAATTGCCCTACAATGAGTCATTCAAGCTACATAGAAACAAACACGTTTCCACTTCATTCACACTTGAAATTCATTCATAAAGCCGAAGGTAGCAAAGTCTGAGAAGCGCAGCAGCGGCCAAACCCTCACAGCAACTTGAACACTTCTTCCGTGCCCACTGCGCATCGTGACGTGGCGTTTTTTCGCGCGTCCAGCCAATACTTCTGAATGAAATCAGATTCGTTACACGAGCAAAGTCCCACGCTCGCCCTCCAAACACTCGAACAATTCGTCACTGCGTCAGTTGGTCAGCACAACAGTCAATCGACGCTGTAGTGTAAAAGTTAAACGTTTATTGAGGCAAACACGCTGCGTCTTTTTTTCCACTGACCCATCGATTGTGTTTGTCTACTTTGGCTTCTTTTGCTGCTAATCCAAAATGTAACAAAATTTCCACAAATTTTGTATTATTCTAACTTCTGTAGTATTTTTCTATACTTTATTTTGCTGTGACCATTTTGTTTGTTTGTTTCGTTGGTTTTCGGCAGCAGAGCCAACACGTTTTGGGTTTTATTTGAAAATTGATACTTCAGTGATTGCTCGAGTCCACTTCATGGCGCAGTTCCCGCACTTCTTGCGGCTTTTCACATTTGTTGTCGCATTGATTTGTCCATGTCGCCTGTCAACAATCGTTCAGCCAGTTAGTCAGTCAATGATACATTGAAGCCACTATTCGTTTGTTGTTGCCTTTTACATGTGTCAATGACTTGAACGTTTGATTGTCATTGCTTCTTCTAAATAATTTTGTTATTGTTGTTTTTGTTAGTGCCACAATTCTCAGAATTGTTTATGGAGCATTTTGTGATTTTGACTAATTTGATTTGACACAAACATACGAACACATGTGATGTGTCTATCTTACCGCAGAAATCGTAGGACTTTCATTAATTTGCGACCGCTGATTGCGTCATTTTGTTTGCAATCGTTCACGGCTTTTAAATTTAATTACATTTTTGGTTAATGTGTTTTAACTTAATTTGTGAAATTGCTGGTGTTGTACAAAAAAAAACCGACGAAATACGACGCAATAAAGAAATACCTATACAAAATTATATATCTTTTAGATTTTACTGAGAAATCAGAACTGTGATGTTCCTTGGTCATGCTTAGTCGACATATTCGTGCATTTAACTATATCAGAGATAAGTAATCAGTAAAAAATAATCAGTAATAAGTAATCAGTAACCACATACCTAAGGCTTTCTTCATATAAAGTCAGAATTTTTTAGTTCCTCAGTCATGTTTAGTCGACATTTTTACCCAAATAACTATATAAAAGATAGTATAAGTAACTAGCAACCAGTAATGAGTAATCAGTAACCACTTACTTTAAGACTTCGCTCTATCAAGTCAGCACTTTCAAGTTCCTCAGTCATGCTTAGTGTACATATTCATCTAATTAACTATAAAATAGCTAAGTTGCAAGCAACCAGCAAAAAGTAATCAGTAACCACATACCTAAAGATTTCTTCTAATCAAATCAGAATTTGAAGTTCTTTAATCATGTTAAGTCGAAATTTTCATCCAAATAATTATATAAAATAAAAGTAACCAGCAAAAAGTAACCAGCAACCACTTACCTACAGTCAGAACTTTGATGATCCTCAGTCATGTTAAATCGATATATTCAACCATTTAATTTAAAAAAACATAACCAACTTGAAACCAGTAACGAGTAATCAGTAACTACTTACCTTAAGTCTTCTCTCCATCAAGCCAGAACTTTGAAGTTCACTCATGTTTAGTCGACCAGCAAAAAAGTAATCAGTAACCACTTTCCTAAGACCACTTTCCTTCTCTCTACGAAGTCAAAACTTTGACTTCCTCAGTCATGCTTAATCGACATGTTCATCCATTTAACCACTTAAAGCCTTCACTGTATCACATCCGTTTTTTCCTTTCAGTTTCAAACAATCCATTCCAATTATTCATTTACATCAATCAATGTTCGATCAGAGCTTTAGTCGGCAGAAGCAATGTGTAATAAAAGAGTTTGCTGTAGTTGAATTTAAGTAGTTGTTGGTTTATGACCTTGGCCAGCCGGCCTCTATAGTCCAGCGGGTAGCGCACTGGCTTCTCATACCAGAGGCCCTAAGTTCGATTCCTAGCTCGGGCTGGTGATGAAAATTACAAGAATCGCACAAGTGCGCTCTTGGCAGAAGATGGCAAAACCTCCAAGTCTGAAAATAACTGCCAACCGCCATTCGGATTCGGCTTTAAATTGTAGGTCCCCCCTCCCCTCCGTTTGAAATGCGTATTACCTATAAGGCAATTGTTAGGTTAGGTAGCGAATGGTGCGTGCGAAACAGAGACTGAACTTCCACTCGGAGGCCAAAATGGTCCATTGTGAAACCCTTCTTAAATCGCTCCGGAGCGTACCAACAATCTCCGTCCAGGCCCGTAAGGAATCATGTCGTCATTCTTGCTGAGCGGGGCAGTGGCACAGGAAGTGTTGAATCGTTTCTACTTCTTCTTCATCTTCAAGACAATCGTTAGAATGCGGTACAACCAAGAGACAGTCAAAGGCTTGAAACCCCCAATGTCGACCTCTATGAAAACTGGCTTTTGAAAATGTTCAAAAAATCAACAGCAGTCTCTGTGGAAACAGATTCTTCTAGGGCCCATGTTATGGATTAGGGATTTGAGTCCTAACCGAGCTTTCAGTTGACCTAACTAAAAGATCCTTCTTTGAACTTGAGCCAAGAATTGGGTTAAGCAATTTGGTCGATAAACCATCCAGACCATCGCAGAACCTGTCTTAATCCACAGACTCCAAGGACTGATTCCATTCGATTCCTTCTAAATATCCTTCACCCAATACTTTCAATTCATCTCCCAAAGATCCGTAAATATCCAACGTCTGCCGCCTGGAACACGGCATTCCCAATCACTCCACGTGATCTTTATGAAGCAGCAAACAAGCCCGATTTTCCTTTCACTTAACGTTCGTTCAAATTAATAACAATGACAAAAAACTTCAATATGTAATAATGAACGCGCTCTGAGCCAAATCACTAACGCCATCTACAAAAAAAAAATAGTAATAATAATAATAAATAAAAAATCGTTAGGCCGCCGCCCGGATCTTAGCGCGAGCGCTGGCCAAACTACACACACACACACACACACACATACACACAATGGCGCACACAGGATTTCATTTTGAGAGGGTTTTGCGTACAACTTTTAAGCTCGATTCCATTTCAAACCATATTTTGTACCAGCATGTTTTGTATCTGGGGGCTTCATCCCCCCTCTTTGCGCCACTGCACACACATACAATATTTATTTTCGCCGTCGTTTTTTGGGGCTTAATTCTGCTATTAGTTCTTTCAATTACTGTTTTTTAAAATGCGTAAAAATGCTTTTCTTTTGACGGTTTCATTTTGGTTGTTCGTTGCTGTTGCTTTCATTTCTTGTCTGTCACTTGGTGTCCAGCAACAACATTGTTAGGCAGTTTTATTGTTATCATTTTTTGTTGTTGTATTTATTTTTGTGGACACTTTTGTGGAGCGTAGCCAATTTGATGCGCAATGTCAAATGGCTTTGGTCCATTGTTCGCTTGTGTTGCGTTTTTTTTTCGTTTATTTCGACTCATTGTCAGTTGTGGCTGTTGTCATTATGCGTGCTTTTGTTTGTTGTTGTTTTTGGTGTTGTTATGGAAGCTGCTGCTGTTATGCCGTTTAAGTATTAAACTAAAATTTTGATAATTGGCTAAAATTTTTCTACCAAATTACTTTAATTATGGCAGTTATGCGGTGGTGTTGTTGTTATTGTTGTTGCTGTTAGTGTTAGTTTTGTTGTTGATGGTGTTGTTGTTGTTGTTGTTATTGCTATTGTTGACCGTTGATCTGATTCGTTTGAGCCTATTTTCAATGTGATTCGTTGCTACACTTTTGAAAATTTTTGTTTAGTTTTTCAGTGAGTAATTTTTATTTTTAAATTAATTTTTAATTTTTATTTTTAAATTTTAATAGTTTTATAATTTTTTAATTTTTGATTTTATTGCTTTGACTTTGACCTGGTGATTTTAATACCCAGAAGGAGGTTTAACCGATAAGGAAAGTATATATAAATCAGGTTCGCTGGTAGAAACGAGTTAACAATGTCTGTCCCTCAGTCAACTGGCTGGTTTGTACAATAAAAAACCTATAGAACGAATTGAGATATTGGCTTGAAATTTGGATCCAATACTGTTGGTATTCCAACAAAAAAGTGATACCCATATGGCCCTGGTTCGATTCCCCTTTTAAGCAGGGTGTAAGGTACAAATAAGTCTGTCGAAACCATCTGAAAATACAATTTTCTTGTCTATTTTATTTTATTTTATTTTATTTTATTTTATTTTATTTTATTTTACTTTCTTTTATTTTATTTTATTTTATTTTATTTTTTTTATTTTATTTTAATTTATTGTTTTTTATTTTATTTTATTTTATTTCATTTCATTTTATTTTATTTTATTTTATTTTATTTTATTTTATTTTATTTTATTTTATTTTATTTTATTTTATTTTATTTTATTTTATTTTATTTTATTTTATTTTATTTTATTTTATTTTATTTCATTTTACTTTATTTTATTTTATTTTATTTTAATTTATTTTATTTTATTTTATTTTATTTTATTTTATTTTATTTTATTTTACTTTACTTTACTTTATTTTATTTTATTTTATTTTATTTTATTTTATTTTATTTTATTTTATTTTATTTTATTTTATTTTATTTTATTTTATTTTATTTTATTTTATTTTATTTTATTTTATTTTATGTTATTTTAATTTATTTTATTTTATTTTATTTTATTTTATTTTATTTTATTTTATTTTATTTTATTTTATTTTATTTTATTTTATTTTATTTTAATTCATTTTATTTTTTTATTTTAAATTTTTTTCTGTGTCTGTTTATTTGTTGTGTTGGCGCAAGCGCTGCGTGTGTCTGCAACCGTCGGGGGTCAGATTTAGTTGCCGCCTTTACGCTTTCAATGGAAAGTTTTAAACATTTTTGTTTCGGTAACTGGGCATTGTTCGAAAATTGGTGACATTTTTTTCAGCTTTTCCGCATTACAAAACATGTTAAGTAACAAATTTAACTGTTAGTAGGAAATTAGGTCGTAAATGAATTCAAAATTGTTGTTCATCGTTTTTCTTTTGGTCTATTTAGATGGTTGATGGCTTTGTGGGCTAAGATTTTAAGAGATTTTTTAAAACTATAAAAAAACCTATTAATTTGGAAAAATGTTTAGAGTTGCCCACAGCTACTGTGTGGTGTTTGTTTAGTAGACAAATTCCCGTTGCGAATTCGGTCCATCTTTCATGACTTGGCCGCATTGTTCAGTATTGTTGGCAGCATTGTCAGCGCTTCATTGAGAGCCAGCAGCTGCTGTCATGAGAGCGTTTTCATTCATAAAAACAGAATCTTTCGAAAATGTGAACAATCATTGTTACAAGCCTCAGTTGTCATATGGCTGTCGTTCTGTCGTTGCGTCGCACCGCTCTCTAAGCTCTTTAGCGCGTCAATAAGAAAACTAAACAGCATTGCAGAAAAACGAAAACACTTTGAAAATTGACAATTAAATGACATAAACATGGTTACAAATCAGTTGACAATTGTCACCGTCAACAATGCGCACTAATACAACCACAGTCACAATTACAACAACGCACACTATATAAGTATATACTCGAACAACGCGACAAATGCGGATCTGAAAGGCCGCTCAAACCTCAGCGCCGATTTGTTAGACACGCTGGCGTTTGTACATTGTATTCGTGGCGCATTGTTGTTTGGTTTTTGTTGTTGTCATATTTATACATACACATATATTTGTTGGTATTTTTCGCATTAATGCTCGCGCAATGACAATTAAAATGCAATTATAATTAGCGCCAACAATTGCGTTGCTAAAAGTGCCAACTTAAATTGACAGCGCGCATGTCTAGTTGGCAACTCTGGTTGTGTTGGCGTTTGCGTTTCCTTGTTGCGATTATTTGTAATTCGTGTGGTTCAAGTGGTTTTTCTCGGCTTAATGTTTGCTTAATTATCGAAATTAAAATTGCAAATTGTCATTTATTTGCACGTCTGAGAGTGTTTTGTTGGTGCTGTTGTGTTGGTGTTTATGTGTTGATGGGTTCTGTAGATGAGAGAGTGTTCAAACAAACGGCTGATTTGTGGCAACTGCCAAGAAAATCTCTCTGAAATCTCTCTCCTTTGGGTAGGTTTTTTTTAAATTATTTAAGTTTCAAATCTGTCTCCCCACTTACATACTAACTTAGGGCACAAATAAAAAAATTTAATAAATCGAATAAATTTTAAATTGTAATAATTTATAAATTATAAATATAAATAAATATTTATAATAATAACACTGCACTGCACTGAACAGAAAAATCAAAGTTTTTTTAAATAACAAGGTTCTGACAACGGATTCTGGTAGAGGGGACAAAAAAAAATATACGTGTATCGGCGTTTTGAAAGTTTACGTCTGAATTTTTTTTAGGGGTGTTCAAAGTTTTCCCCATTTTGCACATTCTTATGGTGAATCGGCATACGAAAACCATGTAACTTCACTTAGGTATATGATGTGTTCAGCAATTTAATGTAAAATACTACGAAGAACATTTTTGTGGTCATGTCCTGTAAAACAGGACTTTTTAAGGACAAAATGTACTACGAAAATATTCGCCATAAAATTCTACTATAGGTCTCTGAATACATCAAAGCTCAGAAATTAACTTGAACGCCAGAATTAAGCCAAAACTGAATATGTGTTTAAATGTTTATTTCGTACTTAATCAAAATTGGTACTAAAATCTTCTATAAAATTCAGACGAAAACTTTCAAAACGCCGATACACGTATATTTTGTTTGGCCCCCTCTACCAGAATCCGTTGTCAGAACCTTGTTATTTTTTTGTGTGTTGTACAGTGTAATTTATTCAATAATTTATTCAATTTAATTACTTTTTTTTTAAGTGATTTCGTTTTGTGGGCAATGAGGAAGCGCTGTATGTGCACTTTGTTGTTGTTTTGTTGTTTCGGTTTTTTGTTGCTTTAATTTTGTTAAGTGGGTTAGAAAATGAAATGCTTATAGTGAATTAAGGAAGTTGGTGGAAAAAAATTGCAAGTAACGAGGTGTAATTATTTGATTTTACATATTAGATATATTTTTTATTCATTTTTTTTTAATATTTTAAATATTTTTTTTTAATTTTTTTGCTTTTATTTTTTTGTTTTTGTTTTTATGTTGATTTTTTATAAATTTTTAAATATTGTTTGTTTTTTCGTTAATATTGCTTTGATGTTATAATTGCTTTAATTTTTGTTCTTTTATATTGCTTTGCTTTTGTATTTTCAGTTTTTCTTATTATTATTATTTTCTAACTTGACTCTGGGTCCAAACCCGTTTCGTATTCACCTTCGCAATCAATTTAATGTTAAACAATATATTCAGAAAAAACAAAAATATCAAATGTTTTATATTTCATTGCAAAGGGAATTTCACAGGCTACAATATGGTGGCAAACTTATTGTACCTTAGTAATGGATTTTTTCGAGAAAAAAATTCGTTAAAAAAAATTTTTTATAAAAAAATTGTTTTTTTCGCTTAAAACTTTTTATTAGTACATCTTACGTATCTAATGTTGCACATCAAAAGAAAGGTATGAAAAATACCTTTCGTTTGATACCCATATCGTGTAAATCAGTTGGAGATTAATTGAGTTTTTTTGATAAAAACTTTGAAATTTGACGCCGAGCCACGCCTTTTATGGGCGTTTCCCAGGAAAAATTTTTAGTTTGTTAGATGCAAGAGCCAATCATCTATATAAAAGCATACTCATTTATTTTTTCACGAGGGTTCGCTATACTGCCAAAAAAATTTACTTACAAAATTTAATGTGCGAAAACCGCCCTGGAAAATTAATTCTTTGCGTGTGAAATAAAATTGTTCAGTGGCGCACAAAGGATTTCATTTTGGAGGGGGTTTTCATACAACTTTTGCTCCCAATTCTATTCGAAGACATATTTTGCTCTAGTAATTTTTATATTTGTGTTTTTTTTGCTATGAAAAAAACCCTCGCAATAAAAATGCAACATTAGCAAGCAGGATGCGTGCTGCTTCAGTTGGCACTTGAAATTCGTACATTGCCAGTCTATGATTACAAGCCACTAATAATTCATAATAATTCACAAAAGCATTTCGCAAACCTGCCCGACTTTGCCATTAATCAAGCAGCAAACATGCAGTCGACTATCATTTTGCGCTTTCATAAAACTTATTCAAATACTTGCAATGCAATTGGCATGATGAATGACCCCAATTGGCCGAACAAGTTTCGTCAAGTACGCATTTTCGGCATCGGCTTTGGTCGCTAATTTGAACTGACCAGCTAACTCTGACCATAAATTAAGCCACAATTAAGCCACTAAGCAGTGAGTTGCTCTGCCGCGAAAGGTCGACGCATGCGTCAACGCAACGCTTAATCATTTTTAATTCGTGACAAATTCGCAGCCAACTAACTAAGCAGCCGCTTTGGCTAGTTGCGCTTAAATCGACCACAACCACAAACCGACACACCCCGCAGCCGAACACACGTTAACTTAGTTAACATCGAAGTCGAAGTCGCAGTTTACGTTGAAGTCAGTGGCAGCCCGCATTCAACTTAAATAACTTCGCAATTAATTTATTGACAAAGTAAACAACTTAAAAAAAACAAAAACAAAAATTCACAAATCGCCTGCGAGCGATTACTTAAAATCGCATTGGACCGATTGGGCGTGCAGCGATGCGGTCAGGCGTAATATTTATAAAACACGCGCGTAACGATTTTTCAATTAAAAATTTTGACATGATTCCAAATTAAATGTTCGCATGTTGCAAATGTATTTTTTCTTCATTTATTTGAATTTTATTTTTTTATATTTTGTTTATATTTGTTTTTGTTAGAGCTTTTGCTCAATTGGCATTAAAATTGCGTCTAAAATGTGCAAAATTTAATAATTGACAAACAAGTTTCTACGAAGTAAAGTAATCCGCAGAAGAATTGACTAATTTGACTGCAACTGAAAGTAAGTGTAAATGAAAAGTGGCGGTATTCACCAACTGTTAATAGGCAGGTAGAAATGGTGCACACAGGGGGGGGGGGGGGCATGCTGGTTTAACAAACCAGACATAAAAATTTGGTGGTACAAAATATGGTTTCAAATGATATGCAGGGGTTTGGTACCCCTCCCCCCAAATAAAATCCTGTGTGCGCCACTGTATCTTCCTACCATTATTACATTTTTGAGGTTTATTATTGCATTTTGTGAGGTTGTGTACACAACTTGATTTAGTATAAACTTTTCCCTGTCAACCTTATAACCAATATTTCAGAAGTGCGCAATTTCTACAAAAATTAATTTAGAGAAAAATACCCACGTACTACCACAGACAACAGAAGATAGATTATAAAATACTTATTGTGGTTTTTTTGTTTCAAGTATTTTACTATACGAGAAATCCGTCCCCTCATTTGAGAGTTAAAAAACTAGGTGATTCCAAATCGTGACGCTTCAGCTACCATTTTGAAATAAAATAATAATAAACAAATTGTATCCAATACTTCAAAATGTGCCCAAGATACCCTTTGAAAAGAAATACACATATTTTTTCCATAGTCTCGGAATAAATCGTCAAAGTTAGGCCTTTTTTGCCTCTAGAGTGGTGTTATATCTTAAATCCGCTCATTCAGCACGAAGTCTACTAGATTGTGCATAGTCCTATGAACTAGATCCCCTCCATAGACAAAGAAGAAGCTGTCTAGATGAGTTTTCTTTCTCTAGATAATGCAGCACAAGTTTGTAGAAGGTGAAGTGCGCCTTTTTGCCCTTCCTCGTCCATACAGCTTTAACAGAAATTATTAGAAAACAAGCCCAACTTTCTTACGTGGGTACCAATTACTCACCATGATCCGTCAGAACAGCAATCACGGTTTTAGACTGGTCTCTGTTTAGTGAGAAAAGTCCTCTAGAACAACTGAAGTTTAAGTTTGGCCCAATTCTGGTAAGCTCAGTGTTGCCTTGAGCGCATCTTAGCAGCTTAGAAGAAAAGAGTGGAAGAGAGAATGTGGAGAGAGGGAGGGAAATACAGTGAAAAAAATACCTTGTCTGCTCTTCAGTCTGGAATGTCTGCTCTACAGTTCCTGGAGCTGTCGTGCAGTCTCGTTTAAAGATTTGCTGCAGCTCAGAAGAGTCTTTAATGCTATTAAAACTGCCTCTAGAGCCCTAAGAGCTGATTGGCTGTCCAATAGTATCACAATATCTCAGGCCGATAATCCGCTTACGCTCATCCAATTAGAAGCTGCGCAGATTGCTGTTACCTTAGTCCAAAAGATGCTACAGTGATACGGCAGCCATAACTTCAAATTGAGATTTAATTGTTTTGAGTAGATACGAAAGTCCACCTTGAACATCCTTTCTTTCATCCTAATTCTAATTCGGCTCTGGATGGGCTTGATCCATTATTAATTCTTAGCTTGGCTGTCATGTAGTCTACATTCTAAAGTATGTCCTTGAATAAGTTTCAAGTTGTTGAGTGCCTATATAGCTGAGTTTTCATTGAGAGGAAGCGTGCATAGTGGTGGTGGAATTGGCGATCAGCCTCTTAATAATAAACTAATAAATTATTGTGCTTAATATATAAAAATAATATTCCGATTTCACAAAAAACATTTACTTTTTTTAAATCTGCTAAAAAGTAGTCGGATCATGCTCGTAGTTCCTAGTTGGAGCTCTTAAAAGAGGATTGTCTGTATGTCTGTCTGTAAGGAGAGAATACAGGTAACTCTCTCACCTGAGTTCTGTGCTTTGAAGATGACGAGACAGCGGAAGATTGTGAACGTCTGGCTCTGTTAGAAGGATGTAGATACATTCTGAGCCAATCGTTCATAAAATAGAACGACTTATGGACCATTAGTCACAGAAATTGCCAGAGAAACGAGTGACATAGTGAGTAGGAAAAAGATCAAAGAATGGCAGACCTCCGAATGGTTAGGCACGGACTTTATGGGAACGAAAAGGGACCCCTAATGTATCCACTTTGGCATATCTACAAACAGGGGAATGTTTTAAGTCAGTAAGATTTCAAGAGGCAGTGTTGCCAGATCAGGAGATTTTCTCCTAAATTTAGGAGATTCGTGACCTTTTAGAAGAATTTTTAGGAGGAAGAATTGTTTAGGAGAAAGTTTAGGAGATTTATATTTCAGGTTAGGCGATTTTTCGGATCCTTAGTGGATTTTTAGGAGATTTTTGGATAACGAAGTATCATGTTTTGGGAATACTGACAACAAAACATATTTTGGCAAATATTTTAATAGTCAAAGCTATTGTGTTAAAAATTTGTAAGCTTACAAAATGTAAGCTCGTTCTCACTTATTGCTGTCACAATGAAATCCAGCCAAAAATTGCACTTTTTATTTAATTCATTTGTTATGATTCAATTCATTTGTTATATGTTGAATATATGAATAAAAAAATATGAAATATGAATAAAAAAAGGCTGCAATAAAAAAATTATATGTAAATATATATTTTTATTTTTTATGAGAACTTTCATTCCTTTCAAATTACGCCAATTATAAAAAAAATGTTAAAAGATTTTTTTAACTTTTGGAAGGAAATTTCAATATTTTTTTTTAAATTAGGAGAAAGTCATTTCAGGTATCTGGCAACACTGTCAAGAGGCTAGTGGCCATGGATCTACTAGCTTCTAAGAAGATTTTTCACCTTCTGCTAAAACAACCAAAAACAATTCCCACATTGGCTTCAATTTTTGTTAGAACACCAGCAGGTTTATCCTCATTCTTTTTTTACATTTTAGGTTTTTTAGTTTTTACTAAAAAAAAAAAATATTTTACTTTTAGTTTCATTAGAAAACTTTACCTACTATTGCACAACATTTTGCACAGCTCATCAATGCGGCCATTAACACTTTTGATGCTTTGCATGTTGCGTTGAAAAATTTCATAATACTTCGTTGCACTTTTTCCAGTTACGATTAAGTTTCAATTCGTTTTGCGGCTCCACTCAGACAACAGCAAAGCGAAAGAGTTTGGGAAATGCTGATCACGAAATCATAAGAAATACACCGATCGGTCTAAGTTTGTTTTGACTTAAGAGAAATGAGCATTAAAACTTTAGCATGTAAAGTAATACAGTAAATCAATATTTTTGGTTTTTAATTAGTTGTCTTAAGGTATCATGGCACGTTAAAAAGGGGAATTTTTAATGATTTACAAAATTATTTATTTTTCAGCTCCTTTATTATCAATCTTTTTGAAAATTTTTTTACAATATATTGAAGGTTTAAGGAACACAAAAAACATTTTTGGCTCGACCGATTTAAAAAATTTTTTTTTAGTTCTTTTTATTAACTTATTTTTTAAAAGAATCCACCACAATATTGAAGAAAAATTTTTAAGTTAAAGTACTTTTTCTGGGGAAAAAGGTGAAAAACGCAGTCAATTTTTGAAAAAAAGTGTCCTATCCTTTTATTTTTAGCTTTTTTATTTTTCTGGTGAATTCCTGTGTCCGAAAGCTTAATAATTAGGAATCTTTTTTGTTTTTTTGTTTCAGATTAGCCAATCCGGAGATTAAGTGTCCGTAATGGAGGACGTGTTTTTTTTCTACGCGACTTCAGCTCCACCTATATAAGAGACAATATGCTAAAAACAAAAAAAAAACCTTCCTTAAACCTTCAATATATTGTAAAAAAATTTTCAAAAAGATTGATAATAAAGGAGCTGAAAAAAATTCCCCTTTCTAACGTGCCATGATACCTTAACAGGGAAGCCTTCGGTCCTATGGAACATTGCGCATAGGTCCGATAAGATCTCGAAAAGTGCACCAGCCGGCACATTGTACCATCAGTGTCGGAATCATTTCCGACCTAAAAGCGGTCTATGAACCAAGTCTGAGCGCATTCTCACGAGGTCTTTGACGCTGACACCACAGCGACCTGAGCCATCAAACTTCTTAGGCCGTGCGGCTTTGAGCGTCTGGGCGCTTTGACGTTGTCCTGCGCAATCCCATCAAATTCAATGTCATATTTGCATTAATGCCACATTTAAAAGCGACAAAAAGGCAACACATACACACACACACGCACGCACACAATAGTGCTGCTGCAAAAATCAAAGTGACGACAAAGACAGTAAAAAACTGCAAGAAAGCGTCGACAAGGCGAGAGGCTAAAAAACACTAAACGCTTTAAACGACTGAATGCACCACTTAAGCGCATTTGGTAGCAGCTGGCAAACAACGACAGGCCGCAGAAAACAAAGATATAAAAACAAAAACAACAACGAAATCGAATTGAGGCACGTTTTGCTTTGGGGGCCTAAACGGGCACTTGGCGAATTTGTCAACATTTTGCATGAATGCGAGTTGGGTTTTTTTTATCTAAAATGCGTTGCGTAAATTGCGTATTGAGATGAAATTAAATTTGCCAAGATTAAGAGATACGAACGGAAATGCAACAAACACACGCAACGCAATTCAAACGTAGCACAAAATTGTCGCCGTCGAGGCCTCGAACGTTGGTTGCATTGACGTTGAAATTGAAATCGAAAGAAAAGGCGCAGACGTGGAAACGAGGAGGAACTGCAAGTGGCACAATGCGGCAGAACGTTAAATGGCCATCGACAGTTGGCGGCAGTGCGTCGCTGCTGCGCTCAAAGTGCTTTGCGTTGCCGCATCGCGACGTGTCAAATGTCGCCGCGTACGCTAATCCCCTAAGCAGCTTAAGCGCGTCTTCGAGCTGCACTGCGCATTGTTGTTGCTGTTGCTTTTCCTACTCCAGCTGCACTGACGATCGGACAATCAGTCGATCGGTCCATCAGTTGTTGTTGTTGGGCGCATTGGCGTGTTGCGTTCTGGCGTTCTGACTTTCGCGGCTTACAAGTCGGCCCTGGTAGCGCATTCTCAGCCGCCGATCGTTTACGGCGATAGGCCGCGCAGGCCTTTGACGAGGATCGCTTACTTTCTTCGGCCGCTCAACGCATTGTGACACAATGTCCCAGTGACAGTCGCACACATTTCCTTACAAATCTAAATTTCTGTATCGATCTTAAAGCGAGCATTGGGATTTGACATTTGCCGTTCATAAATGAAACATTATTTTTATTAAACCCCCAAAAATTAATCACATTGCATGAAAGCGTTTTTTGTGCAGTTTGACAGAATTTCAGCGTTTGGCAGCTCGAGGTGTCAAATGCTACTGGAATTTGCCTTGTTTTGATTTCATTTTCCTCTTGCTTGTTGTTGTCTTGAAGTGTTGTTTCTTTTATTAAAAATTTATTTATTTTTACATTTCATGGACGCGTACGTTTTCTTCTTCTTCTTCTTGTTGATGTTTTTACATTGAATACTCGAAATTAACTCGCTCATTGGTAGCTGTCAGTCGAAGTGTCAGAATCGATTTATTAATTTGTATACTTGCGAGTGTGTATGTGTGTGTGTGTGCCCCGCATTGGGCACAAGTTGATTAAGAGCGCAGTGCAGGCGAAGCGAAATTAAAATGCAGTAAATTGAAAATTGATTTCGGTATTAAGCGAATTGCATTAAACTTGAAGATTTTCCAATCAACTTATGTGCATTTAATGCGGCGAATTTTATGCCCACATGCAGACGTGCGTACACTGTAAAAAATTTTGATCGAGCTTAAAAATTTGACTGAAATTAAAGAAGTAAATGGATGTTTTTGGTGTTTTGATGTTTTTGGCAGAAGTTGGTGGAAAATTGAAATATTATATCAGTTGGGCGATCTTTAAGTGGTTTTGCTGAATCATTCTTAAATGCTTCAGAGCACCTCTTGTCTTCTTTAAATAGATAATAAAAAAAAATCAATTGATCAAATGGAATCAATCACTTTATGGAGTTCTCAGTCACCCAATTGGAAAGCTTCACACTAATTTTTCTCGAAACTACTTTGGAAAGATTACTGGGTAAAAAGATTACTCGAACACCATTGCATGAATCGATTTAAAATTTTGACAGTAGCTTCACAATGATCTAAGGTAGTACAAAACCGTTTTGGGACTTGATGAAAACTTATAAATAATTTACTGATAATTTTTTTATCAAAAATCTATACTAATCCAAACAATTCACAAACAATTTTTTGAACAAAAATCTATACTTTTTTTCAAAAATGCACCATTTCTACACAAACTGATTTAGAGAAAAAACGCTACGTATTACCACAAAAAATAGAAGATAGATTATAAAATATTTATTATTGTTTTTTGTTCCAGGTGTTTTACTTTACGAAAAATCCGTTCACCCGTTTTGGAGTTAAAAAACTAGACGATTTCAAAGCATGACGCTTCAGCTGCTATTTTGAAATAAAATAATAATAAACAAATTAAATTCCATACTTCAAAATGTGCCCAAGATATCATTTGAACAGAAATACTCATATTTTTTCCATAGCCTCGAAATAAGTCGTCAAAGTTAGGGAATTTTTTCAGAGTGGTTTTACCCCTTTAGTGCCTCTGTGTTTGTGTTTTGTGTTGTTTTTCAGTTCAATTTCCAACAACAACGAACATCGTTTCACAATGCTATCATTATCCTCGAGTTTTCACACCAAAAACGTAACGAAAACCATTCCGCAACCAGAGAATTCACTTGATTTACATAGCTTCCTACAACTTTTTTCTGTTTGATTCACTCAAAATACCATTACTGAAAATGTGTTTTAGCAGCTGAGAGGAGATAACACAAGAATCTAAGACGACTCCGAAAATGGAGTCCGACAAACACGGCTGTCACTCAATTAAAGTTTTTTGAACCAAGAGTTTCCGCAAACCGGCCCAAATTGGGAAAGACAGGACAGTTTTTTATTTTTGAATTTTTTTAAGACAAAAACAAAACATAACTTTTGTATAATTTTTTAAAGATTGCCTTCAAAGCGTTATATTTTTTATATTTTTTGTATTTATTATATTTTTTGTTTGATTACACACTTTTCTATAAAAAAAAACGCCCAAATTACACAAAATCGGCCTCAAGTGAAATAAAAAGACAAGCATGACTACAATCGTTTTGAGAATTGGATCAAACGTTGGCATCAGTGCATTGCAATCGATGGGAATTACTTCCACAACGGGACGACATCAATTTTGAAAAACAAACTTGTAGGGGAATTCTTTGTAAGGTGCCACCCTATAGCATTTTTGCGCATAACTCGTTAGAAAATTAACGTATCGCCAATGTTAATATACCGTTGGAAAGAGGGTTTAAGAGCTATGATCCAAGGTAACACTTCATTTGAATTTTTCGTAAATACAAATTTTACAGCCAATTTCCCAAAGTGTTCAAAATCGACACCCTAAAATTTTTTAAAACCCCCTAAAAAAACCGCTAAAAACGTAAAACACTCAAGTAAAAATGTAATATATGATTTAGAAAATTTACGAAAGATTATTGAATTTAATTTGAATTGAATAAAAAATGGCCGAAAGCAAAATGCAAAATGAATGGTAACGAATAAAACGAATTTATTGTATGGGAATTAATAAACAAAACTGAACTAATTTATTCCTCATGATAAGATTAAAGAAAAATTGACAAAGAACACTTTAAATTCCTTTTAATGACGATTCCGAGCAACAAAAAGGCATTTTACCGATATAGGACAACAAAACAATGAAAAAAGGGGGGTGGCATTTTACAAAGGAAAAAAGTGGCACTTTACATTTTTATGCCATTTTGGAAATCATTGTATAAATTTTTTCCTTTTACGATATGCTCGGATATCATTTCGGATTATGAAAAACCATTAAAAATTAAGTCCAACACTGATATTTACCTTAGTTTTTTATAAGTTTTTGGTTACTTTTTCACCGCAAGAAAAACCTTCAGTTTTCATTTTTATGTTTTTTCATAACAAAATTCAACACTTTTATTTACCCAGACCGTGTTATTGCGTATGTTCCCTCAAAAACTACATTAAAATTGATGTTGTCATATATACCTTACATGACGGTAGGAATTTTTTTGCTGGGATTGCTGGAACGTCGAAATCGAGCAGGGGTGGCACCTTACAATGAGTGGCACCTTACAAAGAATTCCCCTTTTGAAAAAAAAAATTCTAAACAAAATTCAAGCTGACAGCCCAAATCATTTGTGCTTTAAATCTGTTACTGTAATTTTAATTATTATATAATAAAGAAGTAAATAATAAATCAACAAAATTAAAAAATATATCAAAGTTGTTTATATGAACTAACAAATATTTTCTCCATTAAATAGAAAAAACATATTCACAGTGCAATGCCACGCACCAAATTAACTGAAACCCCTGCGGCACACTGCCGCGAACGCTGCTCGGCGCATCATTAACGAACTGTCGCGCTGTCAAGGTTGACACTTTAAACATTCGAAGCACAATGACATATGGCCGGACTTAACGCATATTGACGGTGCGTTTAAAAGTTGCCATTTACTCGTAAAGTGTGAGTGGCGAGCAACAGCAGCAGCCTCATCAACAACAACAACAACACTACAAAGCAGCAAAAGTGTTAAAGTGCTCAATAGGCACACAAGAAGCTTTTCACTTGGCGCATTTACATATTGCAGTGGTATGTGTGTGTGTGTGTGCGCTGCAGCTGAAAAACTCCTGGCAGCTGCCGAGGAAAACCGGAAAAGGTGTTACGGCGCTAATACGCAATTACCGAGGCGATAAAATCAATTGGTAACTTTAAATTGCCAAAGCAGATAACGTCATGAAATGTAATCAGTTAAGTTGCAACCTGCAACCTGCAATGCGCAGCGTGCAACGTGCAACTTGCAATATTGTGAGCGGCATTAATGTGTCGATGGTGGCAGTGAAATGCAGAGAGATTGAATGACTAAGTAGTTGACTTAGAGAAGTAATTAAGCTCGAGTGGAGTGGGATGTGAAGTGGCTAATTAGGAACAAATGTTCTTTGTTTTTTTCAATTCTAATTAATAAGAATAAGAAAATTACATGATTTTCGTACTGTTTTTAGATCGATTGAACCATCAGTTGGTTAGAAGGTCTCTTGCGGTTTCAGTGACGAATATATCAAACTTTGTTGGCAACATGGAGACAATATTTGGAATCTAAAATATTTGGAATTTGAAGATTGTTGGGAAATATATTATTTCACTGATGTCCACATAAAACTTTAAAATGTGTTCTTAGCTTTCTCAGATATATAGCAATATTGAAGGGATCCACATTGTGAATGAGAGTGCAAGCCGGGTCCCAGAAATGGTCATCAGCGAAATTGATATCTCTTCTGTGGCACACACACGATTTGATTCTAAGAGGGGTTCCTTACAAAACTTTTGAGCTCAATACACTCAATGCTTTCACAATTTTTATGACAAAAAGATATTTAATAGGATTTGAATTCCCACCCTTCACCCTTGCATGTACCACTGCATCTAGACGAGTATTTTTTTATAATGTTCGAAAGCAGAGCTGAAGGATCAATTCAACGCTAACTTGAAGCAAAAAAGTTATTTTCTATCGGCAATGCACCGACACCAAAGTCGACAGTCGCAGCCGCAAACATTGCAAGAATTCTGCGACAGTTTTCTACAGGGTTTTTCATTTCGAACCGAAAACTTTGACAGCCTTGCGTTCGACAACCGCAGCTGTCATCTGTCGTTGCATTAGGGGTATTCACACCGAGCTCGTTACTTTGTTAGTTCGGTACTCGGTAGTTTTGTTCGTGTATTTTGTTCGTGTTTGTTCGTGTTCGTGAATCGAACAAAAACAAAATACACGTAGAAAACTACCAAGTACCGAATTAACGAAGTAACGAGCTCGGTGTGAATACCCCTATTGTGTTAATATTGTAGTTTAGTGTTTGCCATTTATGAAAATGGACCGATTTAGCATCGCTCAACGTGTAAACATAGCGAAAATTCACTACAAAAATTGTGAAAATTTGAGCACCACTTTTCGCGCACTACGGAAGGATTTCGGACGTCACGGAAGGCTTGTTTTGTCAACAATTTCGGATTTATTGGCGAAATTCGAACGAACTGGTTCTGTAGAAGCTGTACAGAGGCCAATACGTAATCGCCCTGCTCGTTCGGCCGAAAATATTGCTGCTGTAGCTGCCAGTGTTGAAGATGACCCGAATTTATCGCTTCCCCGGCGTTCACAACAATTGGACATCTCCATCACCTCAATTTGGCGTATTTTGCATTTGGATTTGCATCTTCATCCATATAAAGTTCAGTTGGTGCAGAAATTGGAGCCGGGAGATCACAGAATGCGTCGTAACTACGCCGAATGGGTGCTTGAAAAACAGTCCGAAAATCCCAATTTTTCGCACAAAATTTTCTTCAGCGACGAAGCACATTTTCACCTCGGCGGTTACGTTAATAGTCAAAATTGTCGTGTGTGGGGCTCAGAAAATCCACACGTGGTTGTCGAGCGCCCAATGCATCCACCTAGAGTCACTGTTTGCTGTGCATTATGGTCCGGTGGTGTCATAGGGCCATATTTCTTCGAAAATGACGAAGGACAGACCGTTACCGTCAATTCTGAACGTTATGACCGTATGATAACCGAGTATTTCTGGCCAGCGATCGAAGATATGGATGTGGAGGAGATGTGGTTTCAACAGGACGGCGCTACATGCCACACAACACGACCGAACATGACATGACCTTTGGACTTTTTTCTTTGGGGCTACGCGAAAGATCAAGTCTATGCAGACAATCCGCAGACTCTGGAGCATTTGAGGGACAACATACGTGTAGTTCCTGGCGCCTTACAGCCTGCTACATATATGTAAAAAAGTCATCGAAAATTACCTAAAAAGAATCGAGGTGTGCCAGGCTGCTCGTGGCGGTCATTTGAATGATGTCATATTCCATTACTAATGGCACAAACCAAATATTATTTTGATAATAAATTTTCATCAAAATTCAAATTTTAATTGATTTTTTCCCTTATTTACTTTTTCGGCTCATGATGAAAAACCCTGTATTTGAACATATGAAGAAATGTCTCGGCGGTATAAGATTTAGATAGAATGAAGAGATTTTCGATGAAATAAAAATATATTTTAATGGTTTTGCGAAATTGTACTGTTTGAAATTGGAGAAAAGTTGGACAAAGTGTAGTTGAAAGGAGTATCGAGTATCGAAGTGTACCGAGCTGAAAAGAGTATCGAGTACTGAAGTTTTTTGAACTATGTAAAAAAATTAAACATGTTTTGTCTAATACTTCAGGTGTTTTTATATAATTTTCAGGGATTTATTGTCCTACCCTCGTATAAAGAAGAACTAAAGAATAAACGATAGCAGTAGGTCAACAGTAGGGTGCTTGCAAGGGCGGTTTTGTCTGTTTGATACAAAATTTTATTATATCAGGGGTACAACTTTGCTTCCGCCGTTTTCCGATAGGTGGCTGTACCGGCTGAGGCTGGTTGAAATACATAGATGGTAATGCCTTTAAAGTGAGTGTGGACAGTGCCTAACGAATTGTCATCGCCGTTTCAGTGACAGTTGTTCTTGTTTTCGTATTATTCACGCTCGAAAATGTCCGTTTATGTGCCCAATTCTCGCCATTTGCGGGAAGTTTTACTTTTCTGTTACAATTCGCAAAAAAATGCAGCTGAAGCGCATCGAATGCTCTCAGAAACTTACGGTGATGCTGCTCTGAGTGAAAGAACGTGTCGGGAGTGGTTTCAACGTTTTAAAAATGGTGATTTCGATAGCAAAACCGAATATTCACGGCGCCAAGGTTATGATTTGTATTTGGTGGGATCAGCTCGGTGTGATTTACTACGAGCTCTTAAAACCGGGTGAAACCATCACAGGAGATCGCTACCGAACGCAACTGATGCGCCTTAGTCGCGCGCTAAAAGAAAAGCGGCCACAATATCAAGAGCGGCATGACAAAGTCATCCTCCAACACGACAATGCTCGGCCTCACGTCGCAAAAGTGGTCAAAAAGTACCTGGAAACGCTGAAATGGGAAGTCTTGCCCCACCCGCCGTATTCCCCAGATGTCGCCCCTTCTGACTTCCACCTATTCCGTTCGATGGCACACGGCCTGGCAGATCAACATTTTCAATCCTTCGAAGAATTGGAAAAATGGATTGCTTCATGGATAGCGTCAAAAGAGGACTCCTTTTTTCGAGCCGGGATCCGAAAATTGCCGGAAAGATGGGAGAAAGTTGTCGCTAGCGACGGACAATACTTTGAATAATACATCTGTAAGCACTTTTTCGCAATAAAGCTTTTAATTTTGGAAAAAAACGGCGGAAGCAAAGTTGTACACCTGATAGAATGTGATGACTAATTCTTGGCATGTAAAGTTGTCATACCTGCTCAATTTGAGCTGGAAGAATGAATGGTTTAAAAGAAACAATGGCGGAAATGGGATTCTAGAATTAGTTAGAAGGATGTCACACACGCAGCTGGTACTCAAAGTGGGCCGTAATGCCGCCAAATATGGGCTTTTCCGTACCCGCACTCTGAATCAAATATAACCCAACCCAACCTAACATAATCTAAATTTACCTAAGCTAACAGAACTTATTAAAAATTTATTCATTTGTAACGATTAGGTATATTTATATTAATTTTTTTTATTATATTTCCTTCTAATTAATTTTTTACGTTTCTCTCGTTTATTGAATTTTGCATAATTTAAGTTTAATTTTTTTCGTTTATTTTCTTCTTTATTCCACAAGTCAAGACAGTAGGTTCTCCCCCCCTAAGTCCCCCTCTGCACCTTGTCGGCCTTAATGGTCCACACATTGCTTGCACCTTTGTTCGTTGATTTAATCTTTGGCATTTTAGCGCAACGAAATAAATGCAAACAGGAAGCGCAAAATAACAGCAAAAATATCAACAACAACAAGAACAACAACAATAACAACAGCCATTACAACAACGAAAAACAAGCGCACAATTTATGCATTTTTGAGTAAATTTGTTAAATGCGCGCTTTAATGCTTCGTTAACGCTTCGTAAATTTTAGCAAACCAAAAGCAAAAACAACAACAACAACAGTAACAAGAACAGCTCAACTTGACTTGCAGTCACGTTAAAGCTGAAATCTTGCCTGAAAGACCCGGCCGGGTCTTGGCCAATGAACACGTTCTGCTACACGTAGACTGGGTCGCGCGAGACGTTGCCACGCTCGACGTTCACCTTCAGTGCTGATTGCGAGCGGCGGTGCTAAACTGTAACGCAGCGGCGCGCAGCGTTTCGCGGCAATTCGACTCGACGCGATTCGATTCGAGTCGGCCGACAATCACAGCGCCGACGCAGCCTCATAAAAGGCTGCACACGAGCGACGGCAGCGGAGGAAGTGAACGTAAAACGAAAAAATATTAAAGTCAACCACCTGTAATGAACTGACGCCACAATTAAAATCGCCCAGTCGCGCATTTGTTAGTCACACATGGCGCAAATGCTTGGCGCAGCCGCAACGGATGGCGATTGCCCCCTCTCGTCGTTGTTGCCGCTTTGCCGACAAACTGCTGCCTTGTTGTTTTTTGTTTTTGTTAAATGCTGTGCGGCAAGTGCGGCCGCAGGCTTCAAAACAAGCGCTGCCACAAGTTATGATTTTTCTTGTAACATTGTTGTTGTTGTAGTATTTTGTTTTTGTTGTTTGTTTCAGTTGTTGCATTACAATTTAGTGCAGTTTAGTGTGGCTAAAAGTTGCACTCAAGCAGAATGCCGATAGACGGTTTGAATGCAATGCGGGAAATGTTCGTTTGTGCTTTTGTTGTTGTTGTTGTTTTGTATAGCATTTGTGTAAAATCTGTGAAAACTGCACATTAACAGGGAATGGATACAGTTATAATTAGCGCTAATGAAGAAATAGTTGGGTTCTTAAAAGGTTTGCTGGTTAAATTAGACAAAATAAATACAAAAACAAAATACATTAACACTAGAATGCCACGTCAATGTAACTTGACTTAAATGCCCATATGGAATTATGTAACAAAATAGAGATAACAAAATTTTTTTTACAAAGTCATGCATGTCATATATATGTACCTACATATAATTTTTTGTTCCGACTGACTGACTGACTGACTGACTAACTGACTGATTCATCATTGCCCAGTCCGAACCGCTAAAGCTACAAATATGAAATTTGAAATGTAGGTAATCTTGAAAAATAAACTTCCGCCGGATTTTTTGAAATTGGTGGTCTAAAGGAGCAAAACATGGGTTAACCCATTGCTGCCTAATGGGTAAAATTTTACCCATGAAAATTTATTTAAAAAAAAAATCACAATAAAATAAATGTTTGAGATCTCTCAAAACCATTGATAGGGATAGTTAGGGTAAAGATGGAACTATCTTAACTTAGTGAAGGTCACCCTAAAATTTCGCCATCTAGCTAGAGTTAGCAGACTCCAAAAATCGTGAATTTTCCGGAGGTGGAAAATGTGGCGAAGCGTAGTGGCCTTAGAACTTCACAAAAATCTGCTTAGCTGTTTAGCTGATCACTTCACAAAGTATGGAAAAAAGCTACCATTGCTGCGTAATGGGTACAAAATACCTAATGAATATCTCAGTAACGTGCAGAGATATGAAGCTGAAATTTAGTTTCTGATCATTTTGGGTCACTTCTAGGTCGTGTATGAAATTTTATCAAAATCGTATGGGCGGAACTGGTACCTGGCAGCAATGGGTTAAGGTTTTGTATGAAGGAATTTGATTTAATGGACCTGTTGATTTCAAGGTTAGTGAAAATGCTTCAAATCAAAAATAATTCTACACATGCTTTTCAATTTTTCGAAAATCAAAATTTAACTGGATCACCAATGGGTTAAGGTACGTCTATGTAAAGACTACGAAAAACCTCTGAACCGATTGGACTTTAAGGTTGGTGAAACCACTTGAAATCAAAAATAATTTGACACTTGTTTCTCATTTTTTTTTGAAAATCAAAACTTAAAGGGGTAAACCAAGGGTTAAAAGTTTGTATGAAGAAATATGATTTTTTACGTATTTTCACTTCAAACTTTGTGAAAGTATTTTAAATGTGAAATAATTTGATAAGTGATTTTTATTTTTCCGAAAATCAAAATCTGACGAAGTCAACAAGCAGTGGCGGATTCAGGGGTTGGTTTTGGGGGTTGAAACCCTCCGAAATATTAGGGTCGACTTTAAAATTACATAAAAATTAAAAGGCATATACATAAACATTTATGAATATTAAATAATTGCTTTTTGAAGCCCCCCCAATTTATTTTTCTGAATCCGCCCCTTTCAAGAATGGGTTAAAGGTTTTTATGGGGAAACAAGATTTTATGGGCCTTTTGACTTCAAACTTGGTGAAAGTACTCTTGGTGAGAAATAATTCGAAAAGTATTTTTCACTTTTTTGAAAATTAAAATCTGACAAGGTCAACAATGGGCTAAAAATTTGTATGGAGAAACATGACTAAATGCGGCAATTGACTTAAAATGTAGTGAAAACACTTGAGATTAGAAATAATTAGATAAGCATTTATTTATAAAAATCTGGCGGGGTTAACAAAGAAGAAAGAAAGGTTAAGGAGAACTTGATTTATTGGCCCCATTGACTTTAAACTTGCTTGCAAAGCCGCAGGGCCCTGCTAGTAAAATAAAAAACCCCTCAGTGGAGTCATTTTTAGTCGCTTCGCCATTAGTGTTAACCAAAAAAATTTTTGTATTGATAATTTTTTTTCAGTTCAACTTACATACAACTGCACTTATTTCCAAGTAAAATCCTCCTATATCATTTGAGGAATTTCCCGGAGCATCTTCCCCTGAACTTCTAATTAACTCTCCACCTCATTGTTGAGTTCATTTGACTCGTTGCTGCCACTGCTGACTCGAAATTCAATACACAAATGCAACCCAATATTTGCTTCATTAAAGTGTAGCTCCCCCAACACCCCACCACCCCAATTCTCTCTTCGTTTGCCACTCTCACCCTCTCATTTAAAGTGTGCACTTTATTTGAGCGCTGCTGCGGTTTTGACAGCAATTTTCCATACAACTTCACAATGGCCAAGCGAGCAGACACAAATGCTGCGCATGCGCAACACTGTTGCCTCGTCCGTTCCTACGAGTGTGTTGGCAGCGCTTTAAGTGCGCCTAATGTGCCAATGTGCCGCTCAGCTGCCTCCCTGCATGTCTATCCTCCCTCCGCGTTCTTGTGGCTGCCGCAACAATGTTGTCGAGCGTCAACTGGCGTTAAGATATTAAATTAATCGGCGCTGCGCTGCGAGTGTGCGGTTGCTGGCACATTTCCATTTAGCGAAAAGCGCAACAACAATCAGACGAAATGCAACGCGCTGCATTTAGTCGCCGTTTAAGCAGCGCTCATTGTCTCATGCATTACATAAGTACGAACTATGCTCCGCATGTGTGGCGGCTCTGTGGCCGCAATTGCGATTTTCTTGGCTCTGCTGGCGCTGCAATTTTCCTCGTTTTCCACTTTGGCTGTTCTTCGGTAATTTCATGCATGGCAACGCAGAAAATGATCTTTTGTTTGGTAGGCAAAGTGTCGAGTTGTTGATTTAAATGAAACTGTTTATTTTTTGTTCCCCCTTCGCGCCCCCCTCACATGGCTGCTTGTCTTTCTGTTGCCAGCCGGGAGGCAAAAGTGGCGGTGTGCAATTATGCCGCTGCGGATGTGCAGTGAATTCAATTCGAATGAGTTTCAATTGAATTGTGTGGAAGGTTATTAGCTCTCGAATGGCATTTAAACCAGTTCTGTGACGATTGGTGTCGACGATTTCATAAAGTTGGCAAGTTCAGTGGCGTTTTGCAGTGAGAGTCTCAATACAGATTCCATGCTTCAGCTTTAAAAATAAGAAAAGAAGTATATAAGAAAATGTATAAAGAAAATACTTTCATAAGAAATATGGACACATTACACCATGTGGTCACCTGATTACCATATGAACCCCTCTTAGAATGACGATACCAAAGCTAAGTGTTTAGTTTATTGATTTTGCTTCCTGGCATATTATCATCTAATTTTTATAAACATATCTGACACGACGATCCTACTTACCTACCAACCCAGTAGGTTACTTGAAGGAAAATTATCCACACACGATGTCCACACTTCAACCCAGCAAACCAATCGAAACCTTCCATTTAAGACATTGTTTGAGAAGTTAATTTGTTAACCCTTTCGGTACTTCTTTTTTGTTTTAGACTTTAAAAATCATTCTTTTCCATTTTATTACTGTTTTAGCCTACATAATGAATAATCAAAAGTATTTTTTTAAAATATTGTTCGAAAAAGTGGTTTTTGGGCATCATGTCATATGGCATAGAATGTACTTAAAGGAATTATTATTTTTAATTAGATTTAAAACATAACTTACTAATAAAATAAGCTGGGTAGGTGTATCAGAGACATATCTGATAGATCAGTACATGATTTCTTGGTACACAGATGGCTCCCTAACGGAGGAAGGTACCGGAATCGGTTTGTTGGACCTGGGATTAGATACTCGGAACCTACAGGAAAGCAGACCACCATTTGCCAGGCGGAAATATACGCCATTGAAAGGTGCGCTCACTTCAATCTGGTGAGGAAATACCGGAACCGGAAGATCGCGATCCTGTCAGACAGCCAAGCGGCAATCAAGGCATTAAGATCCTACCAGGTATCTTCGAGACTGGTGTCGGAATGCCTTGAGAAGCTGAACGAATTTGGCCTTTACAATCAGGTATGGGTCCTCTGGGTTCCGGGTCACGCCGGTATTGATGGGAATGAGCAGGCCGACAAACTTGCAAGGGGGCGTCTACCCCTTTCGTCGGCCCAGAACCCTTCTGTGGTCTAGGCAAAGGAGCACTATCCATCCGACGAGATAACCATCCGGAATCAATACTGGGAAAATCAACCAGGCCTTGAACATTCCAAGATGGTTATTGGATCTTACAACAAGAAAAGGTTCGAGGAATGTATGAGTCTCTCAAAGAATAATCTAAGGATTATCACAGGTATATTGACAGGGCATTGTAGACTGAACTATCATCTAACGAAACTAGGTATCAGGGTGAACGAACTCTGTAGGTTCTGTTTGCAGGACAATGAAACTGCAATACACATACTCGGCATATGCCCTGCACTCATATACAAACGAAAAAAGCATCTCGGTGATTTTATTATACCAGGTTCGGACTAAGTTTCCAGAGGCTTAGGAAATGTACTAAGATTCCTCTTGGATACTGGACTCACGGACGAACTGTGAAGGCCAAGAAGGGGGTACAATAGATCTTTTAGGTCGCAGTGCACATTCCCCGCCAATAATAACTTAATAGTTCACAAAATACAATAAAAAAACATAAAAAAGGAAAATTGTATTGCTTATAAATGAAACGTGCAGCCACTGCCGCTATTCAATCAAATCACAAATTTGTTTTCCGTTGGGTAAAATCTATGCCATATGGCATAGTACGAAATAAAAAAAATCTTACAGCCTTGGTGAACTATGTATATTTGGAATCTAACTTTTTTTACTCTTACTAAAGCAACAAATACCTACTAGATTACTTACATAAAGCTATGAAATAAATTGATTTTTGTAATAGAATAAATAAAAGTACGAAGTGATCTTTTTTGTAAAATACGCAGCTCGATAGGAACGCGCACTTTCTGATCCCTTAGAATTTTTTGGGTACACTAATCAAAATATTTTTTTCATTATTTGGTATAAAAAACTTTAGAGAAAAATACAAAATATATAAAATATAGTATCCACAAGTTTTTTGACCTAAAACAGGCACTGAAAAGAGACTATGCCATATGGCATAGAATAACCGAAAGGGTTAATAGTAATGAACCTCTAGGAATTCGAATGGACCTACAAAATCCCATAAAGCAGTTCTTGTTCCAGTGTCTCACCACAAAGCTAAATGAGCTCGGCAAGAAAAATAAAATCTCTGTTCTTTGGGTCTCACGACAGAAAGACACGCACATATGAGGTAACGCAGTAACTGATGAGCTAGAACGCATTGGCATGGCAACAGCTTCCTTGAGCCTAGAACCTTCAAGCCCCGGCTCAAATTTTGTATGCAAAATACCCTCCCCCCAAAATGAAATCCTGTGTACGCCACTAGAACCCACTGGAACCTAATCTGCTCCTAGTATCAGAGAATGTATGTCACTTTTGCAAAGAGCCGACTGGAATACCAAAGCATATCCTTCTTCAATGCGCAGCAGTAGCACGAAGTGGGAACACACATCCGGGGACCCACTGTCAAGCATTGCATCAATAGAACCCCATGACATCTTGGGATTCCTTAAGAGAGAGCGCATAGATTAAATACTGTAGAGTAACTACTAGAAAATTAGGTAAGCTGGCAGGCAAGGTCGGCCACGAGACCCTGTCAGACCTCCAGCGATACCAGTTCGAGCTTCTTAGTGTTGCGAGTCGACCTAAAAGTGATCGGTGAAAATGTGGGTGTTCCTTGCTTAGTTCAGCACCGACTTAATGTCGCGCTTGGGGACTCCATCTAACTCAGAGAAGAACGAAGTCCCCAAGTGGGTAAAACGCTGTCTTAAGCTAGTCGGACATAAGCAAAGGATGTGCTCCAAGGCTTCTCTGACACCATATTCTTTGAATTTCCAGCATTCGTTCGACTCGATGATTGTGCAGGTAGCTAAACTGCTCCACCTCGCCTACGCTATTCTGCTCAGGTTGTCATTCAGACCCTTGTTGAGGCATCAAAACGTTTCTGATTTGCAGGTTTCTTATTAGGCAGGTTTATATATCTCATCTGTAAATGCAATATTTTTGAGGTATTTAAACGTAGTTAGTGACCACAAATGTTCGTTACTTAAATGGGTAGATACTTAAGAGGAGGGGTTGAGAGAAATAGAAAATAATGTTTCTCCAGCCCGAGCGAGGAATGGAACCATGAGCCTCTGGGAAGGCAGACAGGTGAGAAGCCAGCGAGCTACCCGCTGGACTATCGAGGCCAGAATATGCCGTACGAGTATGTAAAATTTATTCAGACTCAAGGAGGAATAATGTTAGATATAAGATTTTGTATACAAAGCAAAATATCTGATTGAAGCTAATAACGCGATTCTTGTTTCTTGTTGAATTCATGTCCTCGTGGTCTCTCTCTGATGAGTATTGTGTATGTGTATTGGTGTTTAAAATTGAATTGAAATGGACTCAAGTAGCACAATAGCGGACTCAACAAAATAGATTTTTCAATTTGATTAAATTTTTTAATTTTTATTTTTTTAATTTACTTATTCCAATTGAACCTTTTAGTAACTAGCTGCAATTGCGTATATTTCTTATTCTATTCAAAAAGAATTCAAACCAGAGTTTTGTAAATAGTTCACAATTATCAATTGAGGTTAGTGCCCCGCCCGCCCACCCCACATAATCACCACTTAATTAAAACGAAAATGGCGCACACCCGACGAGTCTGTAATTAATTTCGCCGAAAAGAAAGGCACTCAAGCATATTAAGTGGCTATTTAAATTAAAATTCTTCTTCATTTTTTGTGTTCTATTTTTTTTTTGGAGCTGCTAATGTTTCAACAAATGCCAACGCTTTAGGTGTACTTAGACATATTAGAAACATCACCTGCGCTTCTCCGCTTCGGCGCATCGTCGGCCAGTGATGATTTCAAAACTAATTTATTAAAAGCAAAACAAAGCGAACGGGGAACAGGGAAATGACACTAAAAGGTAACTGCAAACGGCCAACACTTTAGAGGCGAGCAAGAACTATGTGTAATTGTGTGTGTATGTGTGTGTGTATGTGTTTGTGTGTGTGTGTGGAGCAGGGTTGGGCGCCTGAAAAGCGTAACAATGAAATGCAAAAACGGTCAAGTGGCTGATGCCGCCGGATAGTTTAAAATCAACAAAGCCAACAGCCGCCGCACACATGTTGCGATCGTCTGCGCGATCGTTGTGTTGGGCCGCTGCGATCGCCCGAGACGGGACTCGTCTATTATTACTTCATTATTTAAATTTTTTGGTTGGACTGGCGAGCGTCGTTGTGCACTCGAGGGGTGACGTAGAGGGGAGAACGAAGGTGGAAAATTAACGATTAAAGGTGAAAAGAGGAATTTGTGAATGATTTATAGTAATTTGGGTTAAAAGTTGTGTTCACACTTGCAGCAGTAATAGCGGCTGCGAGAGGAATTGGGACAGCGGTGAAGGGCAGCGCGGTGGACGAGGCTTTCGGAAGATATAATCTGGCAGTTAAGCGCTGAAAATGCTGACCACAAGTCGAATTGCGTTTATACGAAGAAATTAATTGCAGTGAGCAGAAACCGACATAGTAAAAGATTCAAGTGGGAGTATTTGAGTTAAGTTTGGTCTTGAGCGACTTGCTTACACGCTGCGCTGTAGACTTTTTAAAATCTTATTAGACAAAACTTATGAAAGCAAAATGAATGCATTAAAGAAAAAATTTATTAAAAAATATATGTCAGTAAGTCAACCCATTGAAGGCTTTTGGTTGATGTAATGTTACACTTTTTCATATCAGTAACTAGTCTTGGGTTATAGAAAATAATATAATGTTTATTTTTTAACCAGAATTCTCATAAAGACCAATATGGGTTTATATCGGCCATAATGGGTTAACCAACTCTTTTTCTTTAAGCTAATTATTGAATGTTTTCCCTTTCTAACGTTCTAACCAAATATCGTCTTCTCATAGCAAAAATATAGTTTGACATGGCATCTAATGGGTTAAATTTGCAGCTAACTTTGATTTTTTCCTTTTGAAACGTAAATATTGGTAATAAATTATATATTCATTAAACAATTAAGTCCGAAAAAGCAAGTCAATATAGTTTCACATGACACCTAATGGGTTAAACAACTTTTTTGTTAGCTAACTTTGATTTATTTTCATTGCAACGTAAATATTGCTTGTAAATCATATTTTTATTAAAAAATTGAGTCCGAAAAAGTAAGTCAATATGGAGTGATCTGGCACCTAATGGGTTAAACTATTCTTTTGTCAGCTAGCTTCAGTTTTTTTTCATTGCAACGTAAATATTGCTAATAAAATCATATTTTGTTTTGAAAAATTAAGTAAGAAAAAGCATGTTAATAAAGTTTGATCGGGCACTTAATGGGTTAAACTATTCTTTTGTCAGCTAGCTTCAGTTTTTTTTTCATTGCAACGTAAATATTGCTAATAATATCATATATTTTTTTTTAAATTAAGTAAGGAAAAGCATGTCAATAAAGTTTGATCTGGCACCTAATGGGTTGAACTCTTCTTTTGTCAGCTTTCTTCAGTTTTTTTTTAATTGCAATGAAAATATTGCTAATAAATCATATTTTTATTAAAAAATTGAGTAAGAAAAAGCATGTCAATATAGTTTGGCAAGACACCCAATGGGTTAAATGACTTTTTTGTCAGCTTACTTTGATTTATTTTCCATTACAACGTAAATATTGCTAATAAATCATATATTTACTAAAAAATTAAGTCAGAAAAAGCAAGCCAATATAGTTCGACCTGGCACCTAATGGGTTAAATGACTTTTTTTGTCAGCTAGGTTCACTTTTTTTCATTGCAATGTAAATATTGCTAATAAAATAATATTTTTTTTTAAATTGAGTAAGAAAAAGCATGTCAATATAGTTTGACATGACACCTAATGGGTTAAGCGGCTTTTTTTCAGCTAGCTTCAGTTTTGTTTTCATTGCAATGAAAATATTGCTAATAAATCATATTTTTATTAAAAAATTGAGTAAGAAAAAGCATGTCAATATTTGGCAAAACACCCAATGGGTTAAATGACTTTTTTGTCAGCTTACTTTGATTTATTTTCCCTTACAACGTAAATATTGCTAATCAAAAAATCATATATTATATATAAATCAGATATTTACTAAAAAATTAAGTCAGAAATAGCAAGCCACCTAATGGGTTAAATGACTTTTTTTGTCAGCTAGGTTCACTTTTTTTCATTGCAATGTAAATATTGCTAATAAAATCATATTTTTTTTAAATTGAGTAAGAAAAGCATGCCAATATATTTTGACATGACACCTAATGGGTTAAACGGCTTTTTTGTCAGCTAACTTTGCTTTATTTTCCATTACAACGTAAATATTGTTAATAAGTCATATTTTTTACAAAAAAAATATGTTAGAAAAAGCAAGTTAATATGATCCATAATGGGTTAATAAGCATGTTGGTCTAATTTCTTAGTAGGTACAATTATTCATAAATCTATAGCGTGGATTTTTCTGATGTTGTAAAATATTTTTATATGGCAACCTTACTTAAAAATGCACAAACCATGCCCATTTTCCAATCAGTTCTTAGTAGGAGTTGTAACACAAATCATATTTAATTTTATAACATTATCGCTATTTTTTTAAACTAATCAACCGGATATGGGACGGACAGTAAATCTATTCATCTTTCTATACAGTAAACTGACTTTTTCACCACAACCACTCCTTCTTCTAGTTACCATACACTTCACCTCAGAGCCAATAGACCCCAGAATTGTGCCGTAGGGTATTAGGCACAGTGGAGACCCCTGTAGGTGCGTCTGCGCCCGTTCCCCCAAAGCCAACACCCTGTTTGTTTGTTTGTATTCATGAAAGTTGCGCACATCAGAGACTTGCGGCAAGAAATTAATAATGCGTGCGCAGTCAGAAAACCGTTTTCCAGAAATTATGCAAATTACCCAGTCGAGCAAACAAGCAACCAACCAGTCAACAAACCAACCAACTGGCCAACAATAGCAAAACTTCAAAATTATTTCAAATGCTTATTTACAAAAATTGGGTGTGAGAATAATTTTTTATAGCTGGCTCATACTAAATGCCGCTTTGTGTTGTTGTTATTTCTGTTGTTAATTTGAACAGCAATAACAACAGCAACAACAACACCAAATTGTGAAGTAAATTACCTGTGCTTTGTGGTTAGACAAATGCGCTTTAAATCGTCTTTTTTTTGTATAAAACTTTTTGTTGGTTCGTTTTACGAATTAATTGTGTGGGGGTTTGGTCAAAAATCTGAAATAAGAAATAGAGAAAACCCACAAAAAAATTAAAAGCCTTAAGTTTAGCTCGGAATCATTTCAAAAGTTGCTGTTGCTGCGTTGTTGCTATTGTTTGGTAATAGTTGTTGTTGCCGATTTGTTAGTGTGGAAACGGAAACGTTATCGCCAAGTACCATAATTTGTGGCCATAAATCTTGGCATCTAAATAAAATGTGCGCTCTTTTTTCACATTTTCCAAAAGCACAAATAAAAGTTGTAAACTCAACTAGACACATTAGAGGTGATAAACCGCACACACTAATTGAACGGGTTGTGTTGCGCTCGGGTGCGCTGCCTTCATGGAGCTGTGTTGCCATGTTTTTTAAACAATTTTTTTTGTTATATCATAAAATTGGCTGAAACATTGTAGCGTTTCCGAGGCGTCGGCAATGACGTTTCGAGTGCCATTAATCTGTGTCAAGTGTCAATGGGATGAGATTAGTTCAGATGCGGTTTTCGTACGTCATTTGCAATGAGGTCAGAAATGAGTTAAATGGGCAACACAAGTTGTTGATTGCATAAAGTGGTCTTCGTTGTAGCATTTAAAATTGTAATATACAAAATACTTGCAAGAGAAATATTAAAAAAAAATCCTTCAACAAGTAGAAAATAAAGTGAATTGAATCTCGACTTACATATTTACTTAACTGATGATAACAACCTGTTACAAGGCTACGGCCAGCCGAGAAAATTCTCCCCAGGCGCCTCTAGCACCTTCTCCAGTTGATCACACCAAGAGACAATAGGACGTCTTCAGCTTGGTCCTTCACTTTCAACTACCGCGTCGAAGACCTTATTTGTCGAAGTTTTATTAAAATAAATATATTTTCTTTTCAGTTCTAGTCTTATAACTAATAACTTTCATAAAAGTTATGTTAGTTAGACATAAATAATTAAAAATTTTCCAATTAAACCATACTACAGTCTGATCCATGCCATGAATCTTTTTAAAGAGCCACATTCATGCTCTATAAAACAAAATCGTTGTTCATCCTCCAGGCTCAAAAGCCATAAAACGTTTCGCTGAACTTTTTTCAAACAATTGCAACATTAAATTGCAAGTAAACTCCACAAATTGAATGGCAAACATTTTAAATTCATAAACATCCTGTCTAGACGCAACGCCACAACTCGCCACAATTCGCCATGGATTATGCGCAATTTTTTTTTTAGCGGTTTGAGGGTGGTTTTTGGGCATGGCTTGTGTTGTCTGTTGGAATTTTCATTTTCATTAGCATATTTTGTAAGTGGGGTAAAAGTGAAAGAGCGATTTTTGAGTATTTTTTCATTAGGCTTTCAGTCTGCAAAGTTTTAATACTTTAAAGTAGTAAACAAGTAATTTGAGATTATCTTAAAAAAATTTTACAAATCAACTAGTAGCATGTAAAACTCAAAACATTTGAAAATATGAAAAAATTTGTATAAATATTTTTTTGAATAGTAATATTTATTTTTATTATATTATTTTTATTTAATATTTAATTGAATATTTTTTTTTAAATGCATAATTTTAATATTTGTAGTTATTGGGTCATGCCATAAGTAATGCAGTAGTTTTCTATTGACCAAAATTTATGGTCAGGGTAAAAAAACTTACGCTTATTATTTCAATACCAAAGTGATGGAATCAAGGTTCTAACGTTTTTGCTCTGGAAAATATTATAGTCTTGAGCACAAAACATGATCTGAGTGCTCATCAGAGTTTAGTGATAAGAAGCCAGATGGACCACGCGAGGAACATCTCAGTTGAAGAATTATGTTAAGAAGCCCAATTGACCCATTCAACTGTCTACTGGAAATTTTAAATCATTGGGGAAAGTATCAAAACTGGGTTAGTGGGTCTGATGCGGATTCGACAGATATGAACATAAAACAGCATATTTATGGAAATCTGCAACACTGGACAATCTGGGACACTATACAAAAATTTCAGCAGTTTAAAAGGCAACTATAGCTTTTCTAGGAAAATATTACGCTCCAGATTTGGCCTCATTAGATTTTAACCACTTTAGAGTTTACAGACTTTACCCATTTTGTATTTTTTGAGAAAGGTTTTATTTTAAAATTTTTAAAGTAATAATAATAATTTTTAATAATTGACGGGCACGACAGCCCGCTTACGCGAGACTAAGGCCTAGCTTCCCGCAACCACCCGTGTTGTGCGTGTGAATTTGTACGCGTGTGGAAGGGACCTACAGTTTTATGCCGATTCCGAACGGCGAGTTGGGAGCTTTTTCATAGGCAATATTACTCTCAGAGGTTTGCGATTTCCTGTTGAGAGGACAGCCACCGAAAGAGAAAACGAGATTTCCCGTTATTTTTTTAGGTGTTATTACAGGCATTTTTAAAGTAAGAGGGCGAAAAATTAGTTTGAACCAGATCGATGATGGCATTTGTCAGTTATCGCAGATTAAAATTTGATTTTGATTTTGATTTTTTAACACTTTCTCGCCCTCTGTAGCCATTTGAGCAGATCTAAACGTATTTTATTGAAAAACAAAGTTACTAATTTTTAAGTCTAGTTATTTTTAGTACTTTAAAAAAAATGTCAGAAAAAGATAAGTCGAAATGAGAGGTTGTTTCATTGCCAGTACATCTTTAATAAGGAAGGCGTGGTATGGCAAATAAATATTTTATTCGAAAGCCAATACATCTAAGTATAATATAAAAAATATAATAATATAATAATAAAAAATAAATATAATAAAAATATTATATAAAAATAACTATTAAAATTAAAAAAAAAAACTGCAAACATTTCTAATTTATATGATTCGTTAACCAATCAAAGGTACGAAATGGGTTAACAGATCTAAACGAATTTTATTATAATACAAAATTAATGTGGCATTTTTCCAATCATTCTGTGTCAATTTTGTACTAATCTGATTATTTTATTGTATTTTTAAAGAATTTAAGAAAAATGGTCTATACATGAGTTTTTTCAATGCCCACCCAGCTTTAATAGGGAAGGCGTGGCATGGCAAACAAATATTTTATTAGAAAGACAATAAAAGTAAATATAAAAAACATAATCCTTAGATTACATAGGTTTATCGTAATAAAAAAAATATGAAAATATTACTAATTTCTATGCTTCACTAATGAATCAAAGGTACAAAATGGGATAACAGATCTAAACGAGTTTTATTATAATACGGAATAAGTGTGGAATTTTTCCGATCATTCTGTATTAATGATGTACAAATATGGATATTTGTAATATTTTTAAAGAATTTGAAAGGAGTCTATATATGAAGTTTTTTCAATTAATAGGGAAGGCGCGGCATGGCAAAAAATATTTTATTAGAAAGCCAATAGATCGAAGGATAATATAAAAAAACATAAACTTTAGATCACACAGGCTTATCGTAATAAAAAAATTGCAAACATTACAAATTTCTATGATTCATTAGCGAATTAAATGTACGAAATGGATCAAGGACTTTTTCAATCAGAAAACCCAGCAATTGCATAGAAACTGAATTAAAAAAGCAATAGTCCAAATTATATAAAACTGCCTTCTTCTTTTTCTCTCTCCCTTCTTTTCTCTTCCTCTCTTTTTAGTCTTTTAACTTGACTCTCTCCTTGACTCTTTTTTTTTTCTCTCCCTCCTTTTCTCTTCCTCTCTTTTTAGTCTTTTAACTTGACTCAATAAATATTTCACTTCTGACTACTGATCTCAGCATGATTTGTGAAAGAGTTTGGAATAAGTACTGAGTAATAGTTGAAATTAGATTAAACTCCTTTTATTTCTGTTTTTTATACAATAAACTGGATTAACCAAATGTTCCATCCCTAATAGCTGACCTCAGCATAATTTCCATCACTTATATCCGTCAAAATTTTAATACAATCCGTCGAAAAAAACTTATTAGGGGCAGTAGTGCATTTAGCTCTTTTGACTACTTGGAGTTCAAGTCATGTATCCACAAACTCTTCCTTCAAAATAATGTTTTATAATATTTGTTTCATTTCAGAACCAATGACATAATTTGCTTTAACCCATTAGCGCCTAAACGAACGTTTTATGAGACTTTTTTTAGCGATTGTTTTTTTGGTATAAAATTTAAGGTAAAAAATGCCTTTACAAATCTGCAATCAAAATTGTCTATAAATACAAATTAAAAAAATTATGGCTATTATTTAATGGACTTTTTCAATCAAACAATTTTTCTTTTTAATATTTGGACATTTGTGTGACAAGTGAAATGTATGCATTCATTGATCCAATGGCGCACATAGAATTACATTTCGGGGATAAGGGGCCGTTACGTATACAACTTTTGAGCCCAATACCATTTGAAACCATATTTGCCACCTAAGGTTTTTGTAATAAAAAATTATTGGGATTGTACGAACCCTAAAACCCTCCATGGACCTTAAACTTGAAAATGTATAGATTCGTTTTTTTAATCAGTTTTTTCGAAGGCGCGTTGTCTTTTGAAAACACCCATTATGGAATGACCCAATTAACAGTTTAATCATTATTTTATGAATTATATAAATGTTTCAAAAATGAATATTTTGGCATTCGGTTCTTCAGTATTTTCAAACATTTTTGAAATAAAATTTTGTATTATTTATTTAGAAATTCTTGAAAAGTTTTCTCTTACATTTACCTCAAAAAAAAAAATTGTGTTGCTTTTTGTGGCAACATTTGCAATTGCTTCAGCTGCCGTGCCACACACGCAACGACTGCAGTGTGGCTGTTGGCTGGTGGCTTTGGCCGTTGGGTTAGTTGCCGATGGCCATAACAAATAGAAGAAGGAAACGTCGAACGTCGAGCACAAAACAAGCAAAAAATGGCAAAAATGTCTTACAATTTTAATTGTCGAATTCCGTGTGTGCATGTGGGCCATAATCGCGCGCCGCAACAACAAAGTTGGCATTTCGTTTTCCACCAACATTTGCAGCGAACGGAAAGTGCGCTGCGTCGGCCGGCCGCTCGTTCGTTCGGGCGTTTGCTTGTGTTAAATGCGATTAATTGCGAATATTATATTCTTATGTAATCGTAAATGCAATCGTAAAAATTGTGCGCTTATCGCGTTGCGAGCGCTTTTTGTTGGCCAGCGTTGTTGTTGCTTTGGGTGGGTTTTTTTTTTGTTGAGCGGCCAAAGTTGCAACGGCGGCGCATGCAACACTGGTTTATGGCTCATGACAAGCATGCAACGTGACGTTTTGTGGCGTGTTGCTACAGTGTTACTATTTTTGTTTTTGTTGTTAGTGGTGGTGTTTCAAGTGCTGCAAATACAACAACCACACTGCATGTTTAAACTACTTTTATGCTTTGTTTTGTTTTTTAGTTGTGAAAAAAATTACCCCCTAACTTGTTGTTGTTCTATTTTGTAGTGTGCCCGCAGGAAAACGCAGTTTTATTGCGACAACGTCGTGAGCTTGCAACTTTTTGCTGCATGTGATTTTTTTGTTCGTCAGTGTACAATTTTTTGTCAGGCATAACGCGTTTTCGGTACGTAATTGTGCGTTTGTTTGTGCGGCAAAGTGTTGCCACCGTCGCCGCTACTGTCGCCGTTTTTTGTGGCGAGCGCATGACACGCGTTAATTTGTCAAAAGGCCCGTTGCGGACTAATGTTTTTTCGATCGCGCGACAAATATTTTGATATATTTTCTAAACGCTGTCGCTCGAGCTAGCAGCATGACTTGACAGAAATGTTGTCAAGGATATTATGACAAAATATTTAAAGGACCGAAATTGTATCGAGTTGGAATCCATCAAGCTGCTGCAATTTACATTGAAAAGGTTTAGTTTAAATGCTTGAAGTAGTAAATTTAGGGCTGAAACTACAATTTTTCAATATTTGTGGCATGAAAATTCAAATATGCGAAGACTTTTAGACAATCACTAAACTTATAGGGGTGCATATGAAAGAGAGAACGTGACGAATGAAACAGTGTTGCCAGATACCTGAAATGACTTTCTCCTAAATCTTAAAAAAAGCTGAAAATTCCTTGCAAAAATTTAAAACATCTCTTAAATTTTTTTAAAATAATTTTTGGCAATTTAAACTATGGAATTAAACATCAACTCATACAAAAAAAATATATTTAGTTATTTTTTTATTGCAGCCTTTTTATTCATTCAGCTTCAGCTCAACAACCACTTAACACAAAGAAACATATAGAAAATTAGATCGGTATGAAATTCGCTTTTGTAAACTTCATTCATTCATTGCATAAATTACACACTTTGAAGCATAAAATTCAATAAAATAAAAATAGACAATTTATCTTTCAATATTCAATGCTTCAGTGCCACTAACGGTGTCAAATATATCACCATGAAAATCTCCTAAACTTTCTCCTTAACAATTCTTCCTCCTAAAAATTCTCATAAAAGGCCAAGAATCTCCTAAATCTAAATGGAAATCTCTTGATCTGGTAACACTGGAATGAAAAAAACAACCGCACTCTTGAATAGTTTATGGGCGATTCTATGTGATTTGCAGCGAACGCCATTGTTCAAGGGATTACTCGAAGGTTGTGGTTGGCATCTGCTTTCGTATTGAAAATCCATAAACTTCTGTTAAAATCTTTCACATTCGTATGCGTAACCGCCTCAGCAAAATGATTCGAGCCATCCATAGATTTTCCTGTCGTATCAAAACTCATAGAATTTTGTGCGAATTCAATACAAAAAAACAGAAAAAATCTTTTAAACTTTCACATTGGTATTCACAATCGTCTTTGCACAATAATTCAACCCATTCCCAGATTTTTTGTCTATCAAAACCATAGAATTTTGTGTCAACTTAATACCAAAACTGAAAAAATCATTTCTATTGGAAATTTTTGTCTCCCAATTAATTTACAAGAACTCTGAAGATAAAAGAATATTGTAGAATTTTGAATTCACACACAATCCCAATTCAGTTTCTATACAAAATTGCTTGTCTTTGCTGTCCGTATGTCCTGGCACTCAGATGAAATGACTCGTATACGATATCCCAATATTTGCACAATTTAAATTTTGTGGCATTTTCTTTTTGTGCAAGTGGCAGCTATGAAATTAGACTGCTGTTGTCTACAATTTTTCCAATTATTAAAAATTAAGCGTAACACCAAGAAAGCATTAATACAAATTGTAAAAACAATCGATTTGTTGCAGCAACGATTTCCAAACCGAAGTATCTACAAGATTCTAAAATTCAATGAAATCTCTGGTCTCTAGAAACAAACCAGAAATAATTGTTGATCTCAAGGCCAATATTCAAATTCATCGGAAAGACAGGGCCACATTTTTGTCAAAATATCATTGAAAATCAAAAAAGAGCTACGGCCTGTGATGAGAATCGCGGGATCCTTTTGATGGATATTTTATTCCATGCTTAGTCGGAATGTGTCTACTATACAATACAATAAAAATATCAACATAAGCTCAATAAATATGCGCTTAAATAAAAAAAAAATTAATTAAATCCTGCACTTTTACTGGTTCAGTCAATACAATTGAAACTCCGTTTCAACAAGAATCACAAATGTACCTTGAATTGCTATAGGAAGTTTGCCTTTGATGTTACTATGATTTGAAACTCAGTTGAAATCAGCTGTTCACTTGTATGACTATTAGAGCCGCGGATTGAGTAGGAACATGGGTGGATATATATAGGACACCGATGTAAAAGATAGTTAAGAAACTACTTTGGAAAAGCAATCAACTGGCACAGTAATCAATATTTCTTAAGGCTTAAAAAGAGGAGTGTCCATAGGTAAGTATGAAAGAAAGAGTGTGGAAACACACTCCCGAGTTTGACAACATGTCTTGCATTTATTTCAGTCTTCTATGGATGTGGGTTCTGATCTATGGCTTAACCCTTTCGGGATGAGGTTTAATTTTGAAAATTCTATTTAATATTTTGCGTGGGTCATAAGATCTGAATAAGTTTGAGGGGCATTAAAAACTTGGTGGGAAGTATTATCCCAGTAGTCCCGAAGGGTTACAGAGTTGTGATTGCGTATACCGCTGGCTTGGCCATGTCTCCCGTATGGACAATGAAGATCTGAAAAAAATGAAAAAGTTCTTCGATGCGGAAAAGAAGGAGACCGCAGAAGGACCAAGTTGAGGAGCCTCCCTCATCTCTTGGTGCACAAAGCAGCGGTAACCCCATAACGGGCCATGAGGCCAGTTTAGTAAGTAAGTAAGATTGAGTATCCTATTCTTCATATCCTAAAAGAAACTCATAAAAATGTGTTTATTGCATGAGGTCTAAAAGTCAGAGGGTCATAGATCCAATGATCTGGCTTAGCCATGTCTCCCGTATGGGCAATGAAGCTCCGGCGAAAAAGATCTTCGACGTAGTAGTTGGACGTTCTCGGCTAAGAGAGAGATCGGGTACTCAGTGGAAGGACCAATTTGAGGAGGCCTTATCATCTCTTGGTGTGGTCAACTTGTAAACCGGTAAAGGGCTTTTTAGGATAATTTAGGAAGTAAGATTGAGTATCTTAGCTGATAGCATGACGATAACAGGTTCTATTGCTTTGGATTAAGAGTCAGAGGGTCATAGACTCAACGATCTGGCTTAGCCATGTCTCCCGTATGGACGATGAAGCTCCGGCCGGTCTTCGACGCGGTAGTTGGAGGTGGACGGCTTAGAGGGAGATCCAACCAGATTCTTGGAACAGGAACTTGGATTCTTGGATACCAGGAATAACATTCCTACAATGAACGCATACAAGTGTGCTGACAACATCAGGAAACCAGTTTTTATTGCTTTGGATTAAGAGTCAGAGGGTCATAGATCCAACGATCTGGCTTGGCCATGATTCCCGTAATGATTCCCGGGCAATGAAGCTCCGGCGAAAAAGGTCTTCGACGCGGAAGTTGGAGGTTGACGCCTTAGAGGGAGATCAGGTTTCCAGTTGAAGGACCAAGTTTAAGATGCTCTGTTAATTCTTGGTGTGACCAACTGGTAACCCATGACAGCACCAGGATAACCGTTTCTATTGTTTTGGAATTAGAGACAAAGGGTTAATATTAACCCAATATTAACCGATACCAAATAATACTAAATGAAGAAAATTTTTCTTTGTCAGCAGCGATCTCAACAGATAATGGGAAATCTCTGAGAGAGAAGAGTAGTTGCATACGAAAGCTTCCAATGTTTAATTACAGCGAAAGTATCAGACGATGTGTAAATTTTCACAGTGTTAAAACTTTTAACTAAAACTTGAGCAAACAATTGAAGACACCAGTCTCAGCAATGCTTGGTAGATTTATTTTTTATAAACCTAAAAGTTTTACTAATTTCCGCCTTGCTTTCCCTTTTCTTATACTCGTATAGTAAGTAAAACATGTAACTTTGGCTTTTCTTCCCACTATTTGTTGGGCTCTTTAACGGCCAATTAGCATAATCAGCGCGGCGCAATTAAAAGTGTCTGCCTGCGCAGCGACACGCCACGAGCATGTCAAGCTGTGCCCTGCAATATCTGACACCTTCATCTCGTTGTCTCTGTGTTTATCAGTCTTTACACACATTTCCTTAGCCACAAAGGCAAAAAACACTGCGCAACTTTCCACCACTAAAGTGGGAAATAATTTGAAAATTTTACAGCATTTCATGTACAAAACACACTATGTAAAAAAATTATATTGTCATACCGACTGTGCGGCATTAACCATTGCGACAGGAACAACAATTGACTGAGCGCTCGGCCATGACAACGTTCTAGGCGCAAATTTTCATTTGGCTTCGCTTCCACTTGCGCCGTGTGTGTCGCCCGAAGGGTCACGAACTCGAAACCTTTTTGTATGTAAATTTTTCATTTGTTTGCTAAAGCGAAATTGTCATTCATCAAGTGCGCAAGCGTCGCGTTGGCCAGCGGCGCGAACATAATTGGAACAGCAGCAGCGATTCGAACCAACGCACAGTGATCCGAAGTGGGACAAAAATAGAAAAATTTTATGTCACCGATTTCAAAGAAATTGATGTCATTTGATAGATAATACTTTCATTAAGCAAGATCTCAAATTATTTCTTAATCGGGTAAATTTTGAGAGAGTTATAGCATTTACAAGTTGATCAAAATCTAGAAAAATTGTTTTATGATAAAATGCAGTTTTGAGCGTCAACAATTGAAAACGTTACCAAAACACTATTTTCGCTTCAATCGGAGAAAATGTTACTGTTATGCACTTATAAGAGTCCAAAAAATTATTTCATGAGCAATTTTGAAAAAAAAGTTAAATAAAAACGGGGTTGTACGTTATTTAAACAAAACATTTTTTTTATTAAGAACTACATATAAAAACTATATATTTTTGTAGATTGCAAATGTCGAATTGCGCAATACGTAACGGAATTTGTAACGCCCAGAAAGTGATGTAACTGGAAAGAAATAGTATAGTAGCACAGTCGCTATTAAAAATGGGCATGGTGCACCCACTAAAGGCAGAGTTGCCATACGGAAGTCTTTCATTAAATATGAAAATTTCTATATTAACAAAGCCAATGTCACAAATTATTAACGTGTTATAAAGAAATGGGGTTTGCTTACCCATTTAACCCGTTAAGAGTCATATTATCCTACTTTTGTTTTCATTATTCTGAAATTTTTTGTTAAAATGTGATTTAATGCTGATATTTTCTGAGAATAAAAAGAAAAGTTAAGGAAGGCAATTTTGTTAAAATTACGTTGCATTATTTACACTTGTTTACAATAAAGAAGAAAACTATGGGAGAAAACTATTTGTAAAATAGTTGCATTTTAATTGAACTGTTTGTGTGGGATTAAAAAACATCATTCTTGATGATAGTGAAACTGAATAAATTGAACTTTTTAAAAAATGGCAATTATTTTCTTTCATCTTGGAAATTTTACTATAGCATTGCATCTTCATAGCTGAGTCATCTTTATGTTTAGTTCTACGGAAATAAAAACAAAAAATCTTTCTTTCAAGCAAATCGCCCTCATTCCATCCTTTAAAGGTTGAATATAGAAAAACGCTGAAATACGTGTTTCGTTATTTTTCTTTAGGTATATATATACACAATTTTAAAACAATCCGACCAAAAAACAATATACGTATGTATAAGCTTCACCACCCCGTTTCCGGCCTGTCAAGGTCAAATTTTTTAAAATCGCTCCTTTTTAAAGGTTGACTTTTTAAAATACAACTATTGACCAAATTTGGTTTGGGCTCGGTGGTGATGGCATACTTGGTTATATATATTGATTTTTTTAAACTTTTTTGGAAAAAAAACATAATTTTTGAATTCAGTGGCCCCAAATAATTCAGATTGCAAAATTTCAGCGAATTTAGAGCACTCCTTCTATTTTTGTCCCAATTTTGTATGGAGTCGAAACACTGTGCAACGTCTGACTAGCGGTGGACAACGTTGTGGCTGGAATGCAATTTAAATAAATATTTTTAATCGCCGGTTAACAACAGGTAACACACCGTTTGCTGCAAATGAAATTACTCGCTGTGTGTTAGTTACTCGACGCTGCTCTGAATTTTTTTTTTTGGGCAGGCGATTTTACTTCGCAAGAACAAAGTGGACAAAACAATAGAAAATGGGCTAAAATTGCAGGCAGACAGACAAGTGCGAGTGTGTCTGTGTGTATATGTGTGTGTGAGTGTGCTTAGCGGAGCGCGCAAGTGTGGTGCGCTTTGTGCGCAAGTGGCCAAGTGTCCGAGTGTCGGTTGCAGATAAACATCACTTCCGGTGGCGTTCGCGTTGGCGTTGGCAGTGGTGGTTGACCACAATCAACCGCGGCTTAACATACGGTTTTCCTTTTCGACGAAGCGGCTTAGTGGTGTGTAACACGTCCCTACCACCTTTTTTGTTGTTGTTGTTCTTATTTTTATTGTAGTTGTTGCTGTTAATGAAACAAAATTCGGCGCATTTTCGTTAACTTTTTCGAAAGCTGCCTAAACTGTAGTTTTGTTGCTGTCGCTGTTTTTCACTACCTAATTATTGTTGTTGTTGTAGTAGAAATCTGTAAATTTGTTTAAATTTTCAACTCCCTAATGTTGCGTTGTGTCATTTAATAAATTTTGATGCTATCGTTTAGCACCTGACATTTGAAATGTAATTAAATTTAAATATTCTATGAAAATGTGGCAGCAAAATGGAACGCCAACAAAAAATGTTGAAGAGGGACTACACATGAGGCAACCAAGCAGATCGCAGCTCCCCTTTTTGTTAAATGAAATATTGAAATAGTGAACAGCTACATTGTGGGTATTTTTGGAAAATGTTTATTCTTTGGTGTACATAATTAGAATAATTCTAAACAGCTACAGACAGGAAGCTATTAGAGTGAATTTTGAAAATCAGCAGAACAAAATTTTAAAAGATTAAAGCACTTTTCAGAGTCACAGATATTTTGTAGTCAGACAGAGTTTCTAAATACAAATAACTTTTCAAACTTTTATAGAGAAAGACCAGGAAAACCCTGACAAAAACTGTATTTGAACGCATATTTTCTGCTATCATCTAATATCTTCTGATTCAGAATATTCCCTTTTCTGTAGTATGTGAAGTCGAAGACATAATTAAACTATAACATTTTATATAAAATATTCAGATAAATATTTCAGAATTTAATGAAGTAATTACCACAAAGAATGCGATTTTTTAATATGATAATTGCATTTTGAAATGCAAAATCTATCGACAAGATGGAACACAGTCTACAAAACCGACACTTTTTCCAACAATCCAACAACCCACAAGTTGAACTATAGCCAAGATTTAAAGAACATTGGTTCGATTATTTTTTTTTTTAATTTTCTAAAGTTTTGGATCGGTGCCAAACACCCCCAATATTTCAAAGCATGCTCAAAAGAACTACTAAAATATGAAAAATACGCCCTTTTCCCAACTGTTCCTACAAAAGTAAGCTGAAACAAATAATCTGAAACAGGGGCGTAGCCAGAACTTGGTCATGGGGGGGGTTTTAAAAAAATGTTTTTGCCAGTTTAGTATTACATGTTTTTTAAAGTAAAGTGCACATTCCAAATAGAGCATTTTGTTGTGGCTTATGTGACTTAATGCATTAAAAACTAAATTTTTTTCCTGATTTTTATTAAAAATTTCATGAAATTTGGTGGACTGAAAGCGAAGTTATTGCATCTGAAGTGGAAGTATGTTTGTGCCATCGGACGAAAATGTGCATCGAACAAAGATCCAATATTAACTTTTCTTTTAAAAATGTTTAAACTTTAACCGAAGCATTTAAATTGATGGACCAAGTTTATGGTGATGATTGTTTATACCGTGGTGGGGTTCATAAGTGGTAAACGCGATTTAAAAACGATTGTTTGGACATAAATGACCAACTGAAATTCGCGATCACCGTAGATCAAAACTGGGCGGTAATTCATAAAAGATAAGCAAAAATCTTCATTGAAATTCTTGAAATTGGATTTAACCTTCGCTTTACTTATACCCACCCGGATGATCTTTTTAATATTCATGTTTAATATCTGCACAAATTTGAAGTTCATTTTCAATAACATGAAAAAATATTTTTTTTTTGGAAACTTTGTTCATGTTTAAACTTGAATTTTGTCATTTTTTATACAAATGTACCTGGGTGATTCCAGGCGCTTTCGCTACCATTTTGATTAAAACTCACGATAAAGAAATTTTCTAATATTTTCCATAGTCTCAAAATAAATTATTAAAGTTAGGCCTTTTTTCGAAATACTGAAGTATGAAAAAAATGTATAAATTATTATATATTTATTGTGAGTTTTATTCAAAATGGCGGCGGAAGTGCCTGGGATCATCTTTAGTAAGGCGAAGGTTAAGCATCTCAATAGCATAAATTTATTGCATTTTAACTGAACATTTGGCTATCGAAGGATGCCATCCCATCTATTGACACTTGTTTTGATGGTTTTTTGCTTTCACAAGATGTGGCACCGTGCGAATTTCACCTTTTCAAAGAATGCATTTGCCGATGAAAAAAAACGTTTTGAGAACGTAGAAACCATCCAAAAGGCTTGTACCGACATCCTGAAGGATATTCCGGTCGACGAACTAAACTACTCTTTAGACATGTTTTTAGAACATGCAAATCGCTGCATTAAGCCTAAACGTGACTATTAAAAAAAAAATTTGTTTCGGTAAAAAAAGGGTTTTGTTAATATTCTTTTAAACATTTAAAGATGAAAAGACCTTTTTGCTAATGTGGGAACGTACATACGATGCATAGTGATTGAAAATGTTGACAAATTATAGGCTATGGGGGGGTTCTGACACCCTAAACCCCCCCCTTGGCTACGCCCCTGATCTGAAATGAAATCTGAAACTAAATGAATCTAAAAAATAACTCTGGTTCCATTTACAGGAAGATTTTCTCTTTGCGAATATGCATAAAAGAAACAAAGAAAATACACAATTTTCTTAATTTTTCAACGCACCACAAAAGCAAACTGAGGCTGAGATTCAAACTAAACATCGTTTGAAGGTTTTTTGAACAATTCTGTTAAGTTTCTAAATCTGTCCCAAACATAGCCGAAATTTTACTCTAAGTTGGAGAAAACCTAATGAAACCAATCCAAAAGACACCATAATCCAAATCTTGTTTATCCCATTTAACATAAAATTGTCTCAACCTTTCGAATCTGTGCCAAAATTCTCAGGAAATTTAAAAACAGTACAAAAATATATAAAATGCATTTTTATTATTTTCTTAACTGTTCAATGCCCACAAAAGTGAACTGATGATGTCCCCTTGCCAAAATTATTCAAGTCTCTAAATCTATGCCAAACATATCGGAAAAAGTTTCAAATACTAAAAAATATATAATTTCCCCAATTTTTTAAAAACCCACACATGCGAACTGAAGCCAAAGTCCAAACGTCGTTGAACACAATTTAATGGCATATTCCCTTCAAGTTTCAAATCACTATCAAAAATACCCACAATTTCTTAGTTAATCACATTTCTTGGCAAATTTTCGGTAGTTTTAAAACCGATGCTAAACTTTTCCAAAATTTCTCAACAAATTGAAAAAAAAAATCCCAAATACCGAAAAATACATAATCTTCTTAAATTTCTATAAGCCCTAAAATGTTAATTAAGCTAATTTTAATTTTTTCCCAAATTTCTAGAGGCCCACATAGACGAACTGAAGTCAATAGTTGAACAATGTTGAATCCACTTTCCTGAAAAATTATCTCAAGTTTTCAAATTTGTACTAAAAGAACCCGAAATTGGTCAGCAAGTTGGAAGAACATTACAAAAAAATCTTTCTAAAATTTCACGGCAAATTGGAAAAAAGTTCCAAATGCAGAAAAATATATCTCTCCAGATTTCTAAAAGCCTTCAAATACCAACTGAAGCCAAAATCCAAACAATGTTAAGCCCAATTTATTGACAAATTCTTCCAAGTTTTCAAATCTGTACAAAAAGAATCCGAAATTGGTCAGCAAGTGTGATGGAAGTTAAAAAAAAAACATACAAAAAAATTTCCTGGACTTTTTAATGTCCCAAAAGAGGGAACTGAAGACGAGTTCCAAATAATGCTGATTGCATACATTAGAGAATTTTTTCAATTTTGTTTGAAAAACTTTATTTGTTTTAAACATTCTTTTACCCAGATTTCCAAAAGCCTTCAAATAACAACTGAAGCTAAAGTTCAGACGATGTTGATTCCATTAATTAGCAAATTCTCTCAAGTTTTCAAGTCTGTGAAAAAAGTACTCGAAATTTCTCTACAAGCGGAAAAATACCCAAGGAACTGGAAAATACACAGTTTCCATAACTTTTTAGTTCAAAATAATGGATTGTACTGAATTGTATTTAGAATTTTATTTAAAAAATAAAAGCGGAAATTCCCAATGCAGCTGCTGCATGTTCAGTGCCCAACGCCAGTCGACTGTTTTATCGAAACCGGCCATCATTTGGCCACAACATGTCCCACTCCACACAAAACCTTTTGCTATGTGGTTAGTGTTGTCATCATCATTACATCATCATACTGCTGTCGTTGTTGTTGTTGTTGTTGTTGCAGTTATCATTGCCGGTGATGTGCATGTAATTGCGTCAAATGTGTTGACAGCACAGACAAAGCCCAATGTTAAATACATTTTAGTTTATATTTTAACAGTTGGTTAAGTTTATTTAATGATTTCAATAATTAAGGTCCGCACAACCGACAACAACAACGACAATACAAAAAGTGCAACGCAAATGACAACAAATCTGCTGCAATTTTCTGTGCGATTATATCGGGTTGCAGGCAATAACCGAACGGAAATGTGCTTCACTTCATACGTGACAATGCTACCCAGGCGAGCGTGAAATGTGCGAATGACAAACACATACATACACGGAATATTATTTAACAAATCAGAATTCTGTATGGATTATTCTTGGAGCAAATTTAAGTTTTTTATTTCACGAAAAAACAACCAAATCACAGCTTAATGACACTTGGACTGCCTCGAGCGCAAATTGTAGCAAAGCGGCGTATAAATAAATAATCGTTTGATACAATAACAAACAACTAGCAAACAAACAACAAATTTGTGCTACACTTTTCTCTGTCCAAATCGTAGTTGAGCGTACTTTTCGGTCGCTTTAAATGGTTTGAAAATTCGTTAATGCCATAATAAGTCATTATAATGAGGCGTTGTTAAAGTGCCGGCATTATGCGCTTCCGCTCCCGCTCACAACGCTCGGACGAACATATGAAAGCCACAAGCTATCAACTATTTCGGCCGCAAAGCATTTCGATAGTCGAGAAATAAAACATTTTTATGAGGCCAATTATTGTTTGGCGCTGCACTAATTAGCGCCAAGAGATGTTGTGGAGAACAACAACACAACTGGGACAATGCTCGAAACTAAAAGAGAGCGGAAAAAGTATTTGAAGTGGCACATTAAGATGAATTTCAGGTGATAATTTCAAACCTTAAGTGCCGGTTAAGTTCATTGTGTATTAATTCGAGTATTCAAGCGAGAGAAACTGGTAATAAATTAAATATTTGAAAAATGTAAACAAATTAAAGCAATAATGGTTCAATTCGCTTTCTTGTTGGAGTATTTAAAAATGAAAAAATATAAAGTGAAAAGAGAAAAATGGTTTTAGTTTAAAAGTTGTAAGGTTTCGAACTGCTTTTTAGTTCCAAATCCACAGTTGCTGTTGAAATTAAAGAAGTATTTATGTTTATATTTGTCCAGGGTTATCAGATAAAAAGTTTGCTCTGGAGAGCAATGGATGCAAAAATGCAGACATTTCTTCAAGAAAAAAATTTAAAAGAAAACACAATTCAAAGCAACTATAAATCAAACCAAAACATTGGGAAAAAATATGAAAAAAATAGCCAAAAATTGAAATTCAAATTGAAAATTGAAACTTTAAAATTCAGTGAAGCACGAAACCTTCTCCTTCAAAAAGCCATCTGGTAATCCTGGTCTTAGCTTCCGCTTGTATCATAGAAAACACTTTAATGATTAGGTCTTCCGATACACAGCCTGATACATAATCAGAATTGAATTGTATTGAATTGAATTGAATTGAATCATATTAAATTGAATTGATACACAATAAAAAATGGATTCGAAATGTTGTATACAATTAATAAGAAATCGTAACTAAAAAGAATTTCATTGCCAGATTGTAATCAGTATAAGTTGAATTTTATTGAATTGAATTGAGTTGAATTTAATAATTAAAAATAAATTGTATTGAATTATACTGAATTGAATTGATACATAATTGAAAATTCTATAATAAGAAATCTTAACTAAATAGACTTTAATTGCCTGACCGTAGTCAATATGCAACTATATTTTTTTTTAATTTGAATAAAATAATCATATATAAATTGTATTGGATTAAATTGAATAAAATAGTCACAAAGAAATTTCATTGAATTATTTACTGAATTTAATTGATACATAACTGAAAAATCGATGGTAAGAAAACATTGCCTAATTGTAATCAATGTTGCATTATATCGGAATAAATTGAATAAAATAATCACAAATAAATTTTATTAAATTATATTGAATTATATTGAACTAAATTGTTAATAAACTAACATCATAAGCTAAACTGGTACATCATCAGAGAATGAACCCAAAATTGAAAAATGTTATAGAAAATAAAAAAATTAAAAAAAAATTAAAATTAAGAAAATCTCACGAATCGGGATTACATATGGAATGAATATTCTATATACAGTACTTTTCTCTTAAAGCGAACTTCGAGGGACTGGGAAAAATGGTTCGTTTTAAAAGAAAGTTCGCTTTAAAAGGGAAAACATACAGCGCGTACTTTTTAAATTGGTTCGTTTTAGGCGGAAAATTCTTTTAAACGGGTTTGTTATAAACGAAAAGTACTGTAATTTTGTTTTCTTTGCAGACGCGTGATTAGTATTGAAATATATTGAATTTAATTACATCAAATTTGTATTAAATTGAAATTAATTGCATTGAATTTAATTAAATTGAATTGAATTGAAGAGAACAGAGTTGTTCTTGAATTGAACTAAACTTAACTGAGCAGAACTGAATTTGAAATGAGCTTCATTTGAATTGCAATGAATTCAATTGATCTAAGCTGAATTGAGTTCGTATTGAATTTAATAGAAAATAAATATTAATTTGATTAGAACTTAAATGAACAGAATCGAATTTGAATTTAGTTGAATTAAATTGGACTGAATTGAAATGAATTTAAGTGAATTGAATTGACATGAAATGAATTGAATTTACTTAAGCAGAACGGAATTTATTTTGAACTGAACTGAGTAGAAAATGAATTTAAATTTGAATGAAATTTAATTAAATTTACCAGAACAAAACTGAATTTGAATTAAATTGGGCTAAGTTGAATTGAATGACATTGAATTGAATGACATTAAATTAAATTACACTGAAATGAAATAAATTGAATGGAAGTGAATTCAATTTGATTTGAATTAAACTTACTTGAATTGAAATGAATTGAAATCTTTAATTAATAATAATTTTTTAATTAATAATTTAATAATAATTGACTGGCACGACAGCCCGCTTACGCGAGACTAAGGCCTAGCTTCCCGCAACCACCCGTGTTGTGCGTGTGAATTTGTACGCGGGTGGAAGGGACCTACAGTTTTATGCCGGTTCCGAACGGCAGGTTGGGAGCTTTTTCATAAGCAATTTTTACTCTCAGAGGTTTGCCATTTCCAGCTGAGAGGACAGCCACCGAAAGAGAAAACGAGTTTTCCCGTTATTTTTTTTAGGTGTTATTACAAGCAGTATTTGAACCTGAGGTTGCTGCCTTCGACTCGCGGTCCAACGCACTAACCAACTGAGCCACGGCGGCTGCTGAATTGAAATCTTACTTCTACGAAACCTAATTTGAATTGAATTGAACTGAGTAGAATATGAAATAAATTTGAATTGACTTGAAGTCATTTGAATTAAATTAAATTGCATTGAATTGAATTGAACTGAATTGACATTGAATTGACATTGAATTGAATGACATTAAATTGAATTACACTGAAATGAAATAAATTTAATGGAAGTGAATTGAATTTGATTTGAATTAAACTTACTTGAATTGAAATGAATGGAAATCTGATATGAACAAAACCTAATTTGAATTGAATTGAACTGAGTAGAATATGATATAAATTTGAGTTGAATTAAATTAAATTAAATTGAAGTGATTAGAATTATATTCAATTAAATTGAATTGAATTTAATTTATTTTAATTGAATTGAATTTAATTGAATTGCACTGATATAAAATAAATTTAGTTGAATGGAAATAGAAATGAATTGAAGTGAATTAAAATTAAATAAAATGAATGAATAAATTGAATTTATCTAAACAGAACTAAATTTAATTTAAATTTAACTGAGTAGAAAATAAATCTAAATTTAAATTGAATTGAAACAAACGGTATTGAATTTAAATTGAATTGAACGTAATTAAATTGAATTTAAATGTTTTGTATTTACCTCCACAGAACTGAATTTGAATTAAATTGAACTGAGTGATGATTTAAATTTAAATTTAATTGTATTTAACTGATGTGAATACATTAAAGTGAATTGAAATGAATGGAATTAAATTTAGTTGAATTGTATACACATGAATACTATGGGATCGATCTAAATAGAATTGATTTGAGTTTAATTAAATTAAATTGTTTTGAATTCATTTGAACAAAAACGAACGAACAAACGATTTGAATGGAACCGACACACAATTAAAAAATTCTTATAAAACACTTTACAAAAATTAAAAAAACTCAACTCCTTAATAAACTTGAAACATTTTGATTCTTTATATATAATTTATAATAATAATTTAATTTAATTTTTTTATAATAATTTAAAACAAATACTAAACTTCCGAAAATTTCACGAAACATTCAGCAACCAACAATTCTGACAGCACACTAGAAACCACTGCCAGGCAACACGATTGCAACCCCTTTGAAAACTCCGCAACGTGCACAGCTCTTCCACTCGAGTGGTCACACCAGCCAACCAAACGTTCACCAAACATTACTGCGCTCACAGTTCGCTCGACAAATGTGCGACCTGATGACTATTGCTGCAACTGTCATTTGTCTGTCTGTTAGTGGCCATGGTTTGGCTTTTGGAAAAATCGTTTAACTACAATGCGCAGCAAACAATTTATGCGTTTTTTATGCAAATTGCACAATTCGACTGCAACAGTCTGAATTGTGCCATAAAAATGCGTTCGCTCGATTCTCGACAATTGCAATTTAATTGTTGTCACATTAATTTTTTTTCATTTTTAATGTTGATAAATTATTTGAGTAAGCGTTCGGTTGGTCGACGATAATTTGTCATTTGGCAATTTTATTTGTAATTTTCAGTGCGTTAAGTTCTACACAGCCGATACAATGTGCGCGTATGTGCGGTTTTATGACGCAATTTATAGTTGTAGTGGCTGTTGTTGTTGTAGTAGTTGTTGTTGTTGTGGCGCTGTTAACCAAGTGTGAAATTATTTAAATTATTTTTTCAAGTGTGATGCGCACGTAAAAAGGTGGGCAACACTCACCAAAAAAAAGAGCCACATACACACCCAAACACATGTAAAATAAATGAAGTGCTAGAAGGGGAAAGAATTACGTGTGAAAATGATTGTCATTAATTGCGGCAAGCACTTATAGTTTGTATTTTCCAGGCACTGTACGACTTTTTGTTGCTTGAGTTCAAATCATTTATTTAAATTAAATGTCATTTTCACACATTACCACACACACACACTCACATATACACTTAAACTGTGCATTAAATTTGTTGCGTTACAATAGCTATGAAGAATGAGAATTAATGATGGTTTTGAAGTGGATTTTTAAGAGTGGAACTGAATCATGAAATATCAGAAATCGGAATTTACTGATTTGACTTTTCTAAAGCAATGTCAACCTTGGTTTACTACGCACTTTCCAGTATTGAATCCAGCACTGAATTCAGTATTGAAATATTTGAAAAATTGTCAACAAAACTTCTGCTCATCTCTCTCTCTCATCTCTCCCTCTCTCTCTTTTTCACTGCACTCTCGAAACCAATTCACCGAAGCCACACACGCCAAACACATTGACACGTAATCTTTTCTTCAAAAATGCCGCACTGTGGGTCAGAATTGTTGCTGGCCATTGTGAAAACTTGCAATTACAACAATAACACTTAATTGCATACAATATGCAAGAGATCAAAGTGCAGCAGAAGAGAGAGAAGCCATTGCATTTACCCGCCAATTTACCCACCGGGCAGACGCACGACAGACAGCTGCGTGACTGGATTAAGCCAAAAAATGAAAAGTAAAAGAAAAATAAAGAAAAATACAACCAAGTACACAACAATTCAATGGCGTTTGGCGAGTCCAAAGCCTGGACTGTTATTGGAGTAGAGCAACAAAGCGGCAGCAACAACACAACAACCGCTCATGCAATTTCAACATTTCGATCGCTAATTTTTCGCATTTATCTCATTATCCCACAGTTTTTCGAGCGTTTATCCGGTGGGGGCAGCTCACAGCCGCAAACGCCATGCTTCCTCTTCTGCCATTCGACCGTTCGGCCACTCATCTCGCAGGTAATCGTGCTAAACTTCATTAAGTTGCAATTTCTGTTGTTGCAACATTTTTGTTGTTGCTTTGGTGGAAGCTGCTCTTACCGCATTTGATTATCGGTTGCAACAAATCGTCTACAAATGCAATGAAAATGGTTGTTGCTGCTGTTTTGTGTTTGTAGATGTGTGTGTGTGTGTGTGTTAGCTGTTGTAGTGGTATAGAAAATGCAAATTGTTTGCAGTTGTTGTTGCTGTCCATTTTACGCAATTACCTAAACAACGCCCCGCAGTGTCTGGTTATTTTTTGCTTATTTCAGAGCTTTAGTGGCTTTTATAGTCCTTAGCAAAGTTGAACTGATTGGATGGTTTGGGATTTGGTTCATCAAAATAGAATCAACAGAAAGCTGACAATGTAGAAAAAATTTAGTGGTCAAAGAATGAGATGAGTTTTTATTCTAAAAATTAGTAAAACCAATCAATGGGGTCGTAGTTTTGTAACCCAAAGCACGACAACATACAGGGTAGACCATTTAAGATTTGGAATTGGAATCGGTTTTAAAAAAAACTAATGAATATTTTTGGAAATTTCCTGTTTTATTGCAAAGCTTGGACTTTATTTATTTATTTTTTTTTATTTATTTAAGAATGAAAAACGATATCGTTCATATGACTGCCACGACTGGCCATTCGGTACGCCATTCAAGTACTTTTCCGATTGTTCCATTTCCTGAATGGCTACTTCGATTTCATGTTTCAAAGCTTCAATCGTCTCTGGATGGTTAGCGCAAAACTTGTCTTTTACAGCTCCCACAAAAAAGTCCAACGGACTTAAATCGCAGCTCCGAGGCGACCAATTGACTTCAGACTTCTTCGGCTGATTATTCGATTTTCGAAAACGGTGCCCAAAAGTTCGATTGTTACGTGCCGGATGGTCATGAGCCTTCAGTTCTTGGACCAATTGAATTTTGTAAGCCCTCATACCGAGATCTTTATGCAAAATTCTCATCAAAGAAGTGCGGGAAATGTTCAATTCCTGAGAGCGATGGCGAGTTGACGTTGATGGATGTTCACGCACATTTTCGGCTACAAAAGCAATGTTTTCGGCTGTGAAGAACGGGAACGGATTATTTGGTCCTAGTAGCTTCACAGATTGATCCACAAACTGAGTTGAAGGCCAATCTTTTTTTTAAATTTTTTTTTTTAATTTCTTACAGTTTTGATTGAAGACTCTCCACTTTGGAAGTAAGTTCTCAATATTTCCCAATTTTGTTCAAGCGTATAGCGTCCCATTTCGTAAATGTCAAACTTTTAACTAAATTACGAACACAAATTGCATGACATTTGGACTGCCATTCTCGAAATAAAGCGTGGTTCAAATTCCAAATCTTAAATGCTCCACCCTGTATAAGGAAGTTTTTTTTCGGGGTCTTAGAGTAAAATAAATAAACGTGTTAGATGTTTTTTACTCACTGTTTGGAATCGTTATAAAACCACTATGTTTCACAGCATCAATTCCATTACTTCTTTTTCGCACTGAATTGAAGATCCTGCGGAGATGAAGCTCAAAGTTCTATGTGAGATCTTTTCGATCTGTCCAGTCAATCCATTTGGATCATTGCACTGTTCTTGAGGGAAAGATAGAGGAAAGGAAAGAGGAAAGAGATAGGAGAGGAGAGTCATGGAAGTGGTTCAGGCTATCAATCCCCCCGAAATTCTTAGTTTCTTTAGAAATCTGAAAAGGGTCGGGAAGGTTGAAGGGAAAAGGTAGAACATTGCAGAGTGGCAGATGAAATTTCCTGTTAAGTATGTCCACGTCTTCGAGGTAGAATTTGCATGTGGGGTCATCGATGATTCGCATGTTTGCCACATGTTGGCCACCTTAAAACATAATCAAGAGAAAAGGGGCCATAGTTTTATAATCCAACGCACGAAAACAAAATTCAGAAATTTTTTATTTTAGGGTCTGAGACTAAAAGAAATGCGTTTTAGATGTTTTTTAATCACTGTTTGGAATCAATATAAAACAATTATACATCACAACGTAATCATTCATTCATTTCTATTACTTGTATCTGTTTTTGATTACTTCTTTTCGCATTGAATTGAAGATTTCGCAAAGACGACGCGCAGACTTCTAAGTTAGATGTTTTCCATTTGGACTATTGCTCTGCTCTTGAGGGAAAGGTAGAAGAGAGGAAGGAGATAGGAGAGAAGAGCCATCGAAGGGTTTAGAGGTCTCAATACCCCCGAACTTCCTAGTCTCTTTAAGGATCTGAGCAGGTCGGCAAAAGGTTTCGAACGTTGCAGGGTAGGTAGTAACGTCCTCGAGGTAGAATTTTCATGTGGGGTCATCGATGATTCGCATGTTTGGCATATGCTGGCCACATTTAAACAGAATCAGGGGAAAGCTGAAAATGTGTGAAAAATTTAGCGGTCAAAGGACGAGGTGAATTTGTAGTATACAATTATTATTAGGTGAATTTGTATTATACAAATTTGAACAAACAAACTACGTCGTTTTGGTTTTCATTCCCGACAGCAAATAAAAAATTATTTATTTTGGGGTCTGAGGATCACATAAATGCGTGTTAGAGGTTCAAGAGAAGCTGCTCCTTCTCAAGTCGAAGAAGAAAGTCCTTTCGCTCGTTACTCGGCATTCTCACAAAACACTTTACGATTCTGCAAAATTACACTCCGGTCCCTTTCCCATGTGAGCAGTGCCTGCATGGTTCTGGTTTCAAGTTTATTCTAGTCTGAATATTAGCCAAGCAGTTATTCCTGAAATGCCGCACGGAATTGTCTAACAAAATAAAGTTAAAATGTTTAAAAAAATTATTTTCAAATCTTGTATTTAATTTGGCTTTAAAAAGTAAAAGTCACTCAAAATTTTTGTGCAGAAAGTCATATTATAAATTAATAAATGACCTCAATGGAGTTATTTTAAATTTCTTAGACATTTTAGTGTTAATTGCATGTTTGAAATTACTGATTGCGTCATGCTTGGCCTAAGTTTTTGTCATAAAAGATTTCGTACCACATATCATACTTATCTGATTTTCATGAATATGTCTTTTATAAATTTCTTTTATTATTTTTACCAATTGACTTAGTCAAAAATAATCAAATTTTAAAAACAATCAACAATTGTATTATAACATAAAAGTTGTCGCCAATTTCTTTTGTTAACCTAAAACGTTTTTAGAGCAACAAATAAATAAGACAAAACTTCCGAAACAATTTAAAAATATTCACACTGTATCATTTCTATGGGTATAAAACAGCAGAAAGGAAAAAAGATTTAACGACAAGCTTCCGGCTTAAAATGATTGTCATGCAATCACTTGAAGCCGATCGGTTCGAACAAAAGTCCACGAAAAATATCGAATCAAATGGGGCGAAGGTTTCGAACTTAACAAACTGCAATTTATGTGGCCGTTTAATGCGTGATTCGATGCAACACGCACTCAACTGGCAGACTGACAGACTGACAGATGGACAGTCAGCCCCATTCCTCATTGATGCTGTAAATTCGGACTGTAGATTCATTCATCAGTCAGCCACAAAGTTCAATCAATTTGACGAACCTAATAAATGAAATGAATCGCGTCGATTTCTCTCGCTCTTTCGTTCTGTTATGCGTGCTGTCCCGCTCTTTCTTTATCCCAGCGATCAATGCTAGAGACATGTTCAGCAGTTGAGCCTCAAGTGTGCGCATAGAAATCACCAAACAAAACTACTAACGAGGTGTTATAATTACGACCAAACGGTGACCACAAAAAAAAATCCAGAAAAAATAACAAACACGAAAACCAAAACTGTTGAACGTCTTAAATGCGTTTGATAATCTCTTTAAAAGTGCCATTGTCATTAGAACGATATTGTTCCGCACATGCGCCCGTACGACAGTCGACATCGAGCCGATACGGACGATCGCCTTCCGGAGCACGAATGCGCACTTTGGTCAAATTTGATGCGATTCGACTTGGTGCTATTTCATTTTTCCCTTTTTTTTACACATGTGTGAGTGTTCAATCTTTCATGCCACTCATTGCGCAGTTTTTCCTAAATAAAAAATTTAAAAAATTTAAAAAAAACTTGTATCTCTCAATGTTGTAGAAATCGATATGCATAGAGAAAACAAAATCGTTCAGAACTACTTGTAAAAATTTGTGTACACTTCATGTGGCTTTCATGAATGAAACGCAGCCGTGTTACAAACTGTGCAGCGCACTTCACTCCGAAACCGAACCGTACTGGGTCCATTGATTGCTGTGCATTCTGCTGCGTAACCGAGCTTAAGTGCCACATCCCACTGGCAACTTTGTCTGCTCTCGGTGCGCGACCACAGCTGTGCATGTTTTGCGAGAGATTTTCTATCAAAATAAAAACATGCAGCATTATGGAAAAACATTGCATCGACAAACTAAAATATTTTCTTAATAAAGTCGCCTGATTGCCTTTGAAGCGCACCGATCCAGCACAGTGCACAAAGCGCTTTGAGGCAACACTTTGCAGCGCCAAAATGCCGCCGCATAGCCCTTTGCCAGTGCAAAAGATCATCTTTTAGCACATCATTCTTCCGCCTCTGCTGGTGTCGGACGAGTGAATGGCATGCGGCTCCCACAGACGTATTGTGGCAACCCTATTCAGGCGGCACATAAAAGCGGTCAAAGATCGTTTACGAAATGCTTACTTACGTTTATACGCTTCGAGTCTCATTTCGTGAACAGTGCCAAGATGTGGCGATGGCTACTGTGGTCGGGCCATTAATAGCGGTGTTGCCCAACGCATTGCGGAGGCGGGTGTTGCCACTCAGAGGGAGGCGCAGACCTTTCTGCATGCAGCGGTGAAGTGCACTGCGCACTCGAGGCGACGGATTGCAGGCGTTGTAGGCTTAAGGCGAATGCATACAAATTTCAGAAAATGTGGAAGGCATAAATTTTGTTAATTTGTTGTTATGAAAATTTTGCTATCGATTTTGAGGTTTAAATCTCAACCTATAAATTCTATAAGAAGGCAAAAATGAGATTGAATAATGAACGAATTGCATAACGTTTTAAAAGTTCAAATTATTTGGGTTATAAATAATTTTTGAGGGATTAAGAAAAGATGGCTCAACTAGGTTTAGATTTCCTGGGACTATTTTGTGTCTGTAGTCATGTTAAAATGTCATCATTTCCTTCTAAAAATCAGTATATGTATGTCATTTAGCTTTGGTATAAGTAAAATACTTTCATTGTGCTTAAACCATTTGAAACTTTGTGTCAACTTTGTTTCTGCACGACAACGCTTTCCCGAATGCTGCAAAATTCATCAAGTGAACATTGAAGGATAGCCTACCCCACTCGCCATATTTATTAGACATTGCTGCTACCGACTAGCATTTCTTCCGGTCATTGACTCATGCCAGGCCGAGCAGCATTTCACTTCTTACAATGAAGTAACAAATTTGGTCGATTCTTGGACCGTCTAAAAAGACGAGGAATTTGTTTAATGCTCAATCCATATGCTTCCTGAAAGTTAGGATAAAGTCGTAGAAACGATGGCCATTAGTTCAATTAAAATTCATTGCCCCAATTTCTCTGAATAAAGCTTCAAAGTTACAAAAAAAAATCCCTCAAAACTTTTTTTTACCCCTAATACATACAATGAAGTTTAATGATATATTTTCAGTTCGGTTCTATGACATTTTCCTATTTTCCTGACAACTTCATGATTCAACTGATTCAATAAAAAAAACTGATCAATTGAATTCAGTTTTATGATCTTTTGTCATTTTCCTGGTAACAACATAGTTTAACTTTTGATCTTTATCACCAAAAAACTGATGCATTCGATTCTGTTCAATGATCCATCCTTTTTATCATTTTCCATTCAACTTTGAGTTAATTTGTGAACTTTATTGAAAAAATTGATGAATTCAATTGTGTTCTATGAATTTTTCCCATTTTTCTGACAACTTCATAAAAACTTTCAAAAACTGAGAAATTTAGTTCTGTTCAATGACATTTTGTCATTTTCCTGCCAATTCTATGGTTGAAATTCTGGTCTTTATTGGAGAAAAACTAATCAATTCAATTCTGTTTAATCACCTTTTTGTGATTGTCCTGGCAACTTTTCGATTCAACTTGTGAACTTTATTGAAAAAACTGATCAATTCAATTCTGTTCTATAACCTTTTTTTTGGCAACATCATGATTTAACTTTTGATCTTTAACACCAAAAAGCTGATGAATTTAATTCTTTTCAATTAAATTTTGCCTCTATCCTGCCAATTTTATGGTTGAAATTCTGGTCTTTATTGGAGAAAAACTGATCAATTAAATTCTGTTCAATAACCTTTTTGTGATTTTCCTGGCAACTTTATGATTCAACTTGTGAACTTTATTGAAAAAACTGATCAATTCAATTCTGTTCAATTACATTTTTGTGATTTTCCTGGCAACTTTATGATTCAACTTGTGAACTTTATTGGAAAAACTGATCAATTCAATTCTGTTCTATAAGCTTTTGTCATTTTCCTGACAATTTTATGGTTCAACTTCTGATTTTTATCACCAAAAAACTGATGAATTAAATTCTTTTCAATAAAATTTTGCCATTTTCCTGCCAATTTTATGGTTGAACTTCTGGTCTTTATTGGAGAAAAACTGATCAATTAAATTCTGTTCAATCACCTTTTTGTGATTTTCCTGGCAACTTTATGATTCAACTTGTGAACTTTATTGAAAAAACTGATCAATTCATTTCTTTTATTTTACCTTTAGTAATTTTCCTGACAATTTCATGATTCAATTTCTGATTTTTATCACCAAAAAACTAATAAATTCAATTCTGTTCAATGAGCTTTTTGGAATTTTTCTGGCAACTTTATGACTTAACTTGTAAACCTTATTGAAAAAACTGATCAATTCATTTTTGTTAGACGGCCTTTTGTAATTTTCCTGACAATTTCATGATTCAATTGGTGTTCTTTATCGTAAAAAAAAACTCATGAATTCAATTCCATTCAATGACCTTTGGGTAATTTTTCTGGCAACTTTATGATTCAACTTCTGAACTTTATTGAAAATATTGATCAACTCAGTTCTATAACCTTTTGTCATTTTCCTGACAACTTCACGATTCAATTTCTGGTTATTATCGGCAAAAAACTGTACAAAGTGCAATTTTAAATCTACGAATATATTTTTCCACTATTTTTAAATGTAACTATGATCTTTCAAAAATATGATCTCAACAGATAAATCAACTTTAGAATAGAAAAAGACTTTAGAATAGAAAACTTTAGTATAGAAAAACTTTACAATAGAAAAAATAAGATACAAATAAAAAATTATTAGAAAAAAATTTCAAATCACCGAAATTCTAGATACTTCATTGAACATTTGTTTGTTAATGTTTTGATGTTTGAATGCATGGACGTAGCACAGCGAATTATGATCCAACGCCTTAGCTGGCTGGGCCATGTCTCATGTACGATGAAGCTCCCAGAAAGTGTTTGACGCGTTAATTGGAGGTCGACAGCAAAGAGGGCACCGTGTCTTCGGTGGAAGGACCAAGTTGAGGACGAACTATCAACTCTGAAGCGAGAATAGTGAAATTTTGACACGTGATCCAGGCGATTTTGGGTTTTAACATAGTTACTTTTCAAGAAAATTCTATATAAATTTTCAAAGATATAAAGGATTAAAATTTTCAAAGGACCTTTTTCATGTTATTTTTTTACAAATAGATAAAAAATAAATTTTATTTAAATTCTTGAGCCTTTCTTCTTTCATTTGATATACATATCGCCATATTCTAACGAGGTTAAGTATTTTTTATATTTTTTTAATTTTTTATCCCCTTCAAAATTTTGAAATCCTTATAAAAGGACAAAGGATGTAGAAATGAAAAACTGAGTACGCAGTATTACTATGTTTGGTCTCTAGTTTCACGCACATATGGATTTTTTCCGGTGTGAAATTTTTTTAAATTTTTGTCGCACGGTGTAGTCTTGATCAAAAAGTTCGATGAATCACCGCAGTGTGACGCTCTCAGTCAACCAATTTTACTTTTTTGTGGGTTGCTAAACTTGTTAGCAAAATTCCTTCTAAATTTTAGCATCCTAGCTCGACATTTGTGAAAGAGACACAGTGTTGAGTAAATTTTTTTGTGTGCATGTTTAATTTTTTTTAAATGGAATTAAACTTCAGTGCTAAGTGCATCATTATCCGCGACTTTCTTATTAAAAACCTCAACGGATTTAGCTCGACGGATTTAGCTCTCTGCAACTTCATCCTTGTTTGATTGACTCAAAAAACCATTACGTCGAACATGTTTTAGCAGCCAAGAGGAGTTACTATAAAAGTCTATCCATCGATCATATGGACATGGACCGAAAATCTAGTACCCTACATGTTTTGTTATCTCGATGAAGCATGGCCTAAGTGCCTTGCAGTCCATGTTGATTACTTCGAAGGAGACATCATCAATTTGGAAGAAATATATTTGTATAAATATTAAATAATATGTGTGTGAATTCCAGTAACTTTTTAATCGCTTTCTGCTTTCTTTCTCGTTTGAATTGCACAACTGGGGGAAATTGCTGTAACGGCTGCTTGATGTAATCGCCTCTTATGCGGCCGATGATCGCCGATCAGGCTGTTGTTATATTTTGCTCAATAATGATTGATTCGCTTAGCTTCCAGTTGAAAAAGAAGCCGCTCGCTGCTGCGTGGACGTGGGCAATTTTTGTCAAGTCATTTCATATTAATTAAAGGTAAATTTCAAAGCGAAAAATAACAGCAGCAGCTCGCCGCATGAGTTTGCCACTTTGCAACGGCAGCCAACGGCAGCCAACAGCAGCCGGCAGCAGCAGCATTTACAAAGACTTTTAACCCATTATGACCACACTGGCAAATCAACGCACAATGAATGCAAATAATTTTCTAAACGCTCATTCAAATCTGATCGAAAGCGGCCGAACGTCGCAGCGAGCGCCGGCGCGTCAAACGTCAGCCGCCGGCCGGCAGCCATTGATGGGCCATCGATCGCGCGCATGATTGTCATGATTGTCGGTTGTTTGTGGCGGCTGCCGTTGTGCCACTCCGACCGAGCAAACGAACAGTTTTGTATTGCGTCAGATCGGCGCATTTCATCAATCTTTCGTTCGCTGCGTTTTTTGTACGCGCTTCAATTTTAGCTGCGGCGTTCTGTTTTTTTTTCGGTGAGCCACTCGAGAGTTGATTTGTTTGAAAATTTAAATGAGCTTTTAAAAATTTTTAGCTACTGTTTGACGCACCGAACTGATCTTTTTACCGCGACACGAACCTGACCCGACTGGCTCGAGGGGAAAATGTCGGCGCACATTCGAATCGGTTGTGCGGCTGCTGCTGCTGTGGCGTTTTTCGAAATTATGAAATTGCTATTATTAATGTTATGAAAGTTGTTGTTGTTCTTATACATATACATTTTGTTTTTGTTTTGTTGGAATTATTGAAATTGACAGGTATTTATTAACGATTTTTTAATACGCTCAAAAAAGTTAACGCGCCGATATTTTGTGCTCAATGATAATAGAAAAGAAATCGTGACTGTCGGCAAAGTCAAAACTATACAAAAAACCCTCACAATTCGTGGAAAAACAAGTGAGAAAAACAAAAAAAAAATTTTAAAAGGCCGCAAGGAGTTAATTTTGTTGTTTTTCTCGTTTTTTGGGGTTTTAGGTTTTTAAGCATAAATCACAAATGAAACTTTTTGTGGCCGCACAAACCGAATTTAAATTTGAAGCAATAATGAGCAGCGAAAAGCGTCGAATCGGCTAAAGACAGGAAGCCTTCAATTATTAATCCGTTTATAAATACCGCACATGCAGCGGGATTTGCCGCACCAACAACAAAACCACACATAGATACACACAAACATAGCTACATTCATACAGTCAGCGAGACAAAAATGGCAATTATGATCGCTCAATTAAAATTATAATAAAAACCGATCTCACGTGCGTGGCCGCTGGCGGTCAGCTATTTTGGCTCTAATGGCTAAACGATCCGCTGAAAACGAATGTTTGCGTTTGCTGCCGTATTTGCGTTTCGTGCTGCAATGCCTCAACACACACACACATTTGTCGCGCTGCAGTAAATCGTCCATTAGCCGCACTGGTTTACATGAAATGCAAAAACGCATTTTCTATTTTGTGTGCGCCAAACGTGCGTAGCGGTAATCGTTCCATTTGTTTGTGCTCGAAACGCACTCACGCATTAAATGTGGGCTTTCTGCGACCATCTCGTCGGTTTCTTTGTTAAATTCGAAAGCGAATTTGTTCGCTCATACGCAAAAGTAGTCGTTTTCCGAACGCATGTAAATTGTGGCTAATGGATGCACTGAGCGAAAATGGGGTTAAGTTGAAATTGGCTCACATAAACCGACAGATTTAGACCCATTACGATGCTGGAAATGACGAGTAATGCTATCTTCCTGACCTTTATGGACCAAACACATTAAAGACGGCAGCAACGCGGTCACACAACTTCAAAATGGCGTCGACTACGACCGTCGCCGTGTAGTCAACTAGGTGATTACAATGAAAGCGGCAGCTATGTTATCACAGTCATATTTTGGAGTTGCTAAACACAAATTTTAAAGTGCTTCGGCGCTTCCTTTAAGAATTAACCCTTTCGCTACAGGTTTTTACTGGGGAAAGTTAAAATTTTAAATTTAAATTATTTTTTTTTAATTTTAAATTTTACGTCTTAGGCTTCTATGTGCTTATATTAGCAACATTCCATAAGAAATTTTTTAAGTTTTATACTCGGATCTTGTATTTTAGAGTGTTTTTCTATGAGAGCAACTTCTCTTCTTTAAACTTAAGTATTCAGTTTATTAATTTCGTATTTTTCCTAAAACTTCAAACTATTCTAAAGACCAACAAAAAAATGAATTCTTGCAACCATAAAGGATGCAGACGTCCACAAAGTAGCATGTTGCCATTTGGCAACAAAATAGGGAAAGGGTTAACAAAGGACACCAAATATCTCTAAAATTCTAACAAATAAATCTAAAAACTTGTAAATAAAGGGAAATTTTGTTTTCATTAAAATATGTTGTAATTTTACTTCATAAAAGCCTAGTGTAGTATGGCTACCACCCCCTCGCACCACCCACTGGAAAGTCGAAACCATTTTAAATATGATGCAAAATACTTTTAAATACTTCTCTCGTTTCAAATAACCAACTTCCAATTTGTTTCTATGGCTATTTCATAATTCGGGAAGAAAAGGGTTAAGCATTCGTCTATATCCATTTTACAGTCAATTTAAAACAAATGACAATGTGTAATAATTTTTTGAACTAGTAAACGAATAGTTAGTAAACAATTTGTTATTGTTGTTGCATTAAAAATATTTGGTTTGAAGCAGTGAAGACAATTGATTGTCGCCTGCGAAATAGGGAATAGTTCTATGTTTGGGGGGAACGAAGTCGTCAGTGAAGTCGTCGCCATACTAACGTTTTGATTCTATATTTTGACAGATGCAGTCATGTCAGTGTTGCCAGATACCTGAAATGACTATCTCCTAAATCTTAAAAAATACTGAAATTTCCTCCCAAAAGTTAAAAAATCTCCAAAATTTTTTTTTTATAATTTGCGTCATTTTAAAGGAATTAAATTTCTCATAAAAAAAATAAAAATATATGCATATATTTTTTTGAATGCAGCCTTTTTTATTCATCTTCAGCTTAACAACAAAAACATAAAAAAAGCAAAACATATCGGTGTACAACTTTGCTTCCGCCGTTTTCCGATAGGTGGCTGTACCGGCTGAGGCTGGTTGAAATACATAGATGGTAATGCCTTTAAAGTGAGTGTGGACAGTGCCTAACGAATTGTCATCGCCGTTTCAGTGACAGTTGTTCTTGTTTTCGTATTATTCACGCTCGAAAATGTCCGTTTATGTGCCCAATTCTCGCCATTTGCGGGAAGTTTTACTTTTCTGTTACAATTCGCAAAAAAATGCAGCTGAAGCGCATCGAATGCTCTCAGAAACTTACGGTGATGCTGCTCTGAGTGAAAGAACGTGTCGGGAGTGGTTTCAACGTTTTAAAAATGGTGATTTCGATGTCGAAGACAAACATGGTGGTGGAAGAGAAAAAACCTTCAAAGATGAACAACTAGAAGCATTGCTTGATGAAGATTCGTGCCAAACCCAAGAAGAGCTTGCCGAATCGTTGGGAGTGAGTCAGCAAGCCATTTCAAAACGTCTCAAGGCCCTGGGCATGATTCAGAAAGAAGGAAACTGGGTGCCGTACGAGTTGAAACCGAGGGACATCGAGCAAAAGTGGTCAAAAAGTACCTGGAAACGCTGAAATGGGAAGTCTTGCCCCACCCGCCGTATTCCGCAGATGTCGCCCCTTCTGACTTCCACCTATTCCGTTCGATGGCACACGGCCTGGCAGATCAACATTTTCAATCCTTCGAAGAATTGGAAAAATGGATTGCTTCATGGATAGCGTCAAAAGAGGACTCCTTTTTTCGAGCCGGGATCCGAAAATTGCCGGAAAGATGGGAGAAAGTTGTCGCTAGCGACGGACAATACTTTGAATAATACATCTGTAAGCACTTTTTCGCAATAAAGCTTTTAATTTTGGAAAAAAACGGCGAAAGCAAAGTTGTACACCTGATATATAAAATGAATTAAATAAAAAGTGCCATTTTTGGCGTGATTTCATTGTAACAGAAATAAGTGAGAACGAGATAGAACGAGTTTACATTTTGTAAGCTTAAACATTTTTTACACAATAGGATGCTTTGACTATTAAAATAGTTGCCAAAATATGTTTTGTTGCTAGTGTTCCCAATACATCATATTTCGTTATCCAAAAATCTCCTAAAAATCCACTATGGATCAGAAAAATCCCCCTAACATAAAATATAAATCTTCTAAACTTTCTCCTAAACAATTCTTCCTCCTAAAAATTCTCCTAATTCGCCAAGAATATCCTAAATCTAGAAAGAAATCTCCTGATCTGGCAAGACTGAGTCATGTCGCTGCCGTCTTGAATGTGTTTGGGAGACAAGAAATAGAGAATAGTTCTATGTTTGGCGACAGCTAGAACTGTGTTCGGTGTTTGTGTAGTCGTCGTCAAAATAAACGTTTTCATACGAACGTTCTGATTCTATATTTTGACAGATGGCGTAGTGTCGCAGCCGTTGTCTATGTGTTCGGGGCATTAGATTTGAAAGCCCAATAAGTTTAGGGTCAAAGTATGTAGTACGTAAACATATAGCAAAAAATCTCAAGTTTGCATACATAATCTCGTCTCTGAGTATAGTTTGGGAACTTGGCATCAAACGGATGTTGACGGTACGTCTAGTGCTAGAATTTCGTTTCTATTAATGCTTTGAAGGAATATGGAATAAGGAATATAACCTTGATATCAGCCAGATTACATAGTAAAACGTTACCTTTACTTAGACTATCGAACCCAAGTAGAACAAATGGCGTAAGCTCTACTCATCGTGAGAATTCTACAATAGCACAAATGCTTATACGAGTAAGCTTCCATTGAAGAGTCGGTCACCAAAGCATATCTTCCAGTAATGTGCATCAGTAGCATGGAGCGGAAATAGACTTTTGAGGTCCCACTGGCTACGAAGTGATGAATTCCTTCGGAGCATGGGGATAGATGAAGTACTATAAACGAAGTAAAATAAGGGGGCACAATCGGCATATGGTAGCAGTTTGAATTCCTCTACTACGAGCACTGGCGGATTCAGAGGGATTTTGGGGTTCAACCCCCCGAAATATTAGGATCGACTTTAAAACTACATACAAATTAAAAGGAATTTTTGGCCCCCGAAATATGTTTCTGAATCCGCCCCTGACTACGAGTATAATCTACAATCTTCAATCTAGCTGTAAACAGTCAATTTAGAAACAAATCTCAATTTTTGGGTGTTTATATCATAGCGATAGAAGAAGACGAGTGCTTCACCAGCCCGAGCTAGGAATCGAACCTGGGACCGCTGGTAGGAGTAGCCAGCGCACTACCGTCTGGACTATCGAGGCCAGCCTGCCATAGCATAATCGATATTTCTGGGTAGGGAGGGATACATATTGTGACAATGACTGAAGTCATAACATTTTCCTTTGGTTACATTCGGGTTTTATGAGTTTCTTATGAAGTTCAAGTTCATCAGATTTTGGGGTAGGCTGAGATATTAGTTGCATTGAGTTTAGTCCACACTGAGGACCGCTTTCAGCAACGAATTATTTAAAATATTTAATTTTTTTATATATAAATGTGTACTTTAATCTATTTTCAGTGTAATTCGACTAACTTCACAAGGCACCAATTCGCTTAAATTAGTATTGTTAAATAGTTAGTTGTGTGCGTATATAAGCCGAGTTGGAAAAGTGCGTAATTTGAGTGCGTATTAGAGCATTTTACTGTATATGTATGTATAACAACAACAGTTTCAGTTAATGCATGTAGCGCTCACCTCTCACCGAATCATTTAATAATGAATACTAAAGTTGCGCCCACAAAAAGAAAAAGCACCAACTCGCTTCAATATTTGCCATATTTCTAAGCGCTTCAAATTGCAAACATTTTACAAATTACCAGTTTCCGTTTGTAAACGAAACGAAATAGAAAAAAAATATAAAAATTACTATGCACACAATAGATCAAACGACAACAACAACAAAAGTAGTAAGGAACATGCCAGAGTCGCGCTGACGAGTCTATAAATTTTCAGCGTTTATGATAATTTTGTGAAATAACGAAGCGTAAACGCATGTGGAAAGCAATTAACGGTTAAATATTTACAATAAATATTTGAATTTGAGAGAAGCTTTTAATTTAAGTAAAATTATAGTTAATCGATGGTCGCTTTTTTGTAGTCGTTTTAAAAAAGATTCTTTGTTGATCTTTTTGTTTTTCTTAAATAGATACTTTTGCTATTCTTTCAAAGTTTTTTTTTTATAAATCTATAATGGGTATTTTAATTTTATTTGTCCTAAAATATTATTTTGTCTTTGATGAGTTTTTGTGTATTTTTGTTTTAACATTTAAGTGGTTTTTTAGCAACGCAACTAAACGCCGAGAGATGCCAAAAGGCAAACAGCACTCGGGGTACGGCGTCAAAGGTTTAATTCATCATTATTTCACGCTAATTACCACAATTCATCTTCGCGCGCCACCACAAAACGCAATCATTCAACGCATTCAACGCGCCGCCCGAATGTGCGCAGCAAATAAAAGTTTTGATTTATGTTGAGACTGTTGCGCCGGCAGCGCAATTCAGCGGCTAACCGAGAACAACAATGCCGAAATTGTAAGCGCCGTGTTGTGCCTAAAAGGTGTTTAAGACGTGCAAGTGAGAACGGACGCACAGAGCGAGACAGCGATACATGCGAGTAGTGTCGGCTATAGGGAGCATCAAATATTTAAATGCCGCTTGAAGACGGGAATTCTTTCAACAATTAACGCAAATTGCCACAACAATGCCATGAGCAGCAGCACCAGCAACAACAACAATAACAACAACAACGATGAGCGCAGTTTCCACTGCGTCATCAATGGCTGAGCGCTGCGCACATTTTGAAAACCTTTTAAGTCATCAGACACGCCCACTTTTAAACATATCGATTAGGTCGGGGCGGTCGGCATTCGCTCAAAGAGCGCCACTGTCCGACATTCCGCGGGCAAAACGCCGGCGCCACCCTGACGCCATGCCGGAAATACTACTGTCGGCCACAGTGGCTGCGGCTGCGACTGCGGCACGCCAAAGGAATCGCACGCACTGTGGAACTATTAATTATACTTTGAACAACAACAACAAAAAAATTGAGAAAATAATGCGTTGAACTGCTGAGCCGAGTTTATGTGCAGTGGCGGCTAGAAAGTGCGCTGAGCTCCTTGACGAATTTTCAATGGCATTCACAAGAAAGAAAAAGTGAGGTTAAGCGCGATGCGTTAAGCGTGCGAGCAGCAAAAATGAGCGCATAAAAGATGCGACATCACTGCCACTGTGCGCTGCCAGGGTAGCAAGTGCACTGATAGATTTGTATATATATGTGTGTGTGTGTGTGTGCGGTTGCGTGGGTCTAATGCTCTGCTTGCTTTGACAGGATTAAAATCTAAGCCAATTAAAGTCGAGCGTGAGCATTGTTGCCTTATTTTTATTTTTTTTGTTTTGCCTTTGTGTGTGTCGCCACAGAGTGAAAGTGCCAAAATGTGTTTTTTTTGTTGCAACATGGGTAACAATAAACATTTTCAAAATTACAAACATATAATTAGAGGAAAAATAGCACATAAAAGTGACTAGAAAAAGTATTTTTTTGCTATAATTGAGCTAAAAATTATATTAATGAAGCAAGAAAATTTTCAAAAAATATCAAATTTGCAAATATTTGTTACTGATACTTTAAGGCAGACACTGAAAATAATAATCATGAAATTATTATCAAAAGTAAAAAACTAGACTAACATTGAAGATTTTGCAGACATAAAAAATTTTCACAGCCAACAAAAAAGAAAATTGCACACTCTGAAAAACCAAAATACAAGCAAACCGCATCGAATGAACAATGAACAGTCGCGTGTTCATTACTTCCTTTTACTGCAAAATAAATACAAAAATTCCACAAACCGCTCTATGCCAGCCGCTGTGGTTGTTTCCGGCATAAGCCATGGAAAAAAATTGCCAAAATTCCAAACGGAAGCTATGCGCAGGCACTCGCTGTCAAAGCGGACTCTAGCGAATTTCTGTGTTTCAGATATGACTTTGCATAAATTATGAAAAAAAAACACAATCAAATGTAGAATTGTGCAGCAGATCATGACAATAAAAATCATTACTCAATGCATATTTAATATGAAAATAATACAACATTTAGCTGCACAGACTCAAAAAGTCTGCATTTACTTTATTTACTCAACATTAGGTCAGAGCGAAAATGTTGTCCGAATTTTTTTCCATATCACTTTCAATTTGTGCCATCATAAATGTCTGTTTTCATATACCGCAACTAATTTTGGCATTTTGCATAGGGCATTAAAAAATGTTGGGAACTTTTTGTATCGCATGTAAATTAGATCTCCCATGTATGCGTAACGAATCGGTGTGGTTACTTCTTCCATGTATACGTAAGGAATCGGTACAGTTTTTATTTTCAGATTAACCATTTAACTGCAAAATGTTTGTCAATTCCTGCTAGCAGAGCAGCAGCCGAAAAAGAATATTTTTTTATATATTTTGGTGTTCGCTACAACAAGGACTCGAACCTGATGTTGAGCATTGCCTAAAAAGTAAAAACAGCTGAGCCAATTTTTAAAAATCTGAGCAGGGTGTTTATTTCATAAGTTTTCGTTATATTTTTGTTCAAAATTTTGTTTTTTGTGTGAAAAAATTTTCGCTATTTATAGTGACAGCATAAAACATAGACCACCGAAATCTAGAGGACAGAGTGCCAGGTGGATCGGGTATGGTTTGCATCATGTCACTAGAGGAATGTCGTCCAACCTCCAGGTTGGTTCAGCCAACACCGAACACAGGAAGACAGGGGCTTGCCTACACTCTCTTCGGGTATTATAATGGAACTTTTGACGCTTCCAAGTGTACTTGCTGAGTGACTAGCAAGCTGTCTGTCTTACCTAACCTAACCTATGGTCTATGTTCTCCATCCCAATCAGCTGTCCGGAAATGGTTCGCTAGCTTTCGTTCTAGAAAATTTGAAGTGAAACATGCTTCTCGCTGATCGACCTATCATCAAAAAAATCGATAAAATCATGAATAAGGTTCAAGAAGACCACTAAGTGAGCAGTCTTGACATCTCTAAGGTGCTAAAGATTGACTACAAAACAGTTTTAAGTTGTTGGTTTCAAAAATAAGGTCGATTTTTGAGTGGCTCATGAATTACATTTCCCTCTGCGATTAGCTTTTGAATCGTAACAAAATCAACTAAGTTCCAAAACGAATGGTGACTGGTGAAAGAGTGAAAAGAGTTTTGGTCGAAAAAAGATTAAGCTCCATATTGATATCAAAGTGGGGGTTGGCGATAAGAAAGGCGATACTGTGTGTTTAGTATCATTCAATATGAGCTACTAACACCTGCCCAAACAATTGGTTCGAATCTCTAGTACCACCAATTATTAAGGCTAAAGCTAGAAATTAAGAAAAAGAGGCGGAAATTGGAACAGGAAAGGAGTACAGTTTCATCAGGACAACGCTAAACAACACAAATCTTTGTTGACTCGTCAAAAATTAAGAAATTTTGGCTGGGAAGTATTGATGCATTCACCATTTGTTCCAATCTCTTTAACACTATTTTGCTAGGAAAAAATTGGCCTTAACCCGAGTGTGCTGGAATTCGTTTTCTTTCGAATTTTGTTATAACATTTTTCCAGCGATTTAAAATGAAACATAATTGCAATTTAACATTCTTTGAGTACATGTTTAGTGTAACCATATGGTCACGCTAGGCGCTACCGGGTTAAAAGAGAACTACAAAAATCACCTACATTAGTTTTTAAAACATAAATTCACGGAATTCTAAATGGAATAAAGGAGTAATGGTTCTAACCGCAAATGCCAGAAGGTAGTTGAAAAGAGGGATCAGTATTTGGTACCTAATAAAAATATTTTTAAATAAAAAAATGAGTTACATATATTTTTATTAAAAACAGCCGAATAAAGAATTCTTCTTATATAATTTTTCTCCATATTAAAATTTATTAGAACACAGACGAATAGTTGGTTTAAAAAGTGGATCCAATCGAAGATTAGAAAACAGATTCGAACACAGCACAACAAAACGTCTAGAAACATGTTTGTTCCTTCAACATAGATTTTGCTAGATTTAGCAACCAAAGCAACCAAAGTGGTGTATATTATTTTTGGAATGTCTTCAATTTATTATGAAATAAAAGAAATTTTCTCTGAAGCTTATATACGGGAAAATGAAGCAGAGGTAGAAACGATACAACACTTTCAGTGCCACTGCCCGGCTGTGTAGGAACGCCGAGTCCATACCCTGGGGTCAAGATTCCTGATGGAACTAGACCTTGAAATCTTTAATTTGCTCTCCTTTATGAAGAGGTCGGACTGTTTTGCCCCGGATTGAGACCTTTGGTAAGCTCCAGGAGGATTTAAAAAGAGGTACACATTGGGCCATTTTGACCTCTGAGTGAAAGTGCAGTACACACCTCCTTCCCTACCTAATCTAACTTATATCCATATATAATCCATACTGCACAATTTGATTGAGGAGAGTCATTTAATTCTTTCAAACCATTTGCGCACAATTGCAATGTATATTATTAGTCAAAAATCTTCCATGGAGAATACTTAAAACTATTTACAAATATAGACAAATCAATAGATTTTTTAAACCTTAATACAAAATATTTAAAGAAAACTTATTTTTTTTAATATTAATTTTTTTTAATTATATTTAAATCATAAAACTATTCGATTTGCTAAAGATACAAAAAATCTCTCAATAAATTAGGGCTCGAGTCTAAAAAGGCTCCTGAGAATTTTGTGATAAGTAAAGTCATTCATGTATTAAATAAATGCCACATTGTCCGAATATCCTTTCCCATAATTTTCATGATCCTACCTACGAAGAATCATTCCACTTATTAACAGTTTCCAGCGAGCCAATTGTGCCACTAATGATGCCACCAACACTTGCAACACCTGCCAGTCAACAATTTCGTACCAATGCCACAACTGCCAAAATGCATTAATTGCTGCACTTATCGCTTCGTGGCAGCGGACACGGCCATTCAATTTCATTTGCCGACACAATTGTCCGCAGCGACGCGTCACCGCACACCGGACAGCTGACTGTGCGCGCGTGCAACATCATCAATCAAAGCGAATGACGGAACATACAAATTTACTCAACAACTGCTCCGCTTTGCAGCCAATCGCCGAACTCTTTTCGCGGCCAAAACCCTAATCGCAATTTAAGCGCACTTTGGGCGGCGGCTTTAATGCGCCGACACAGACACAGACACAGCTTCAACCATAGTTCGGACAATATGGCGGCGGCGGCGGCGATCAAAAACTGTCACCATAACCGGATGTTGTTGATGTTTTCATTTGCTTTTATCGCTTCGTTGTGCCCGGCTTTATTATTTCCTCTTTCTCGTCTTATTTACACAATTTTGTTGTCGATACTTTTCGCTGTCGTTTTGGAATTGAATTGTTGCAGCATTTGTGATCGTGCCGCGTTCGCTTGTCTAACACCGCAACGTTTCGATTAATCATCTGAATTATTGTTATTGTCCATAAGGCGCGCGGATATTCTGACCGCGTATCGTTATCAAAATATTTAAATTTATTAATTTGATTTTCAAGTTCAAATTGATTCGAATTGGGACGCATTTAGGTGGCGGCGTTGCAACACAAAAGAAATGCCGCCAGCGCGCCGAAAGTCAAAGTTGTGAGTTTACGCCGGTTTACGTGGCCTGTTTGACTTAAGTCTGACGCAAAATATGGCGTATAATTGGATTAGAGTTGGACGCTTTCTGATTATGTATGTTCAATGTGATTTGATTTTGGGAACATAATGTTGTTGTTGTTGTTGTGGTTGATTGGTAGTTGGTTTGTTGTATGGTAATGAAATCATAAGCAAGGAAGCAGGAAGTAAGGAAATTTTTCAATTTGTAAAATCTTTAATTTGATTGAAAAGTAAATCGTAAAGAACAATTTCGTTGTGGAGATCAAGGAAAGAATAACTTTTGTCAATGTCAGTTGATGGTTTTACAACTTCACTTTTATGAGAGATGCCTTCTGGTGGTAAGTTTAAGTTTTCTCCGTGTGGAATGTGTTCCCGGAAAATTTTAAGATGTCAGTCTTAAATTTGGTGCAGTAAATCCGCCAGTTTGGAGACCAAGAAAAGTGTAACTCTTGACAAAGGTTGATGGCTTTATAACTTAACTAGTATGTGGGGTCTTCTCTTGTAATAAGTTTCAGACCATTTACTAATTTTGTATTTTGTGTGCTGAAAAATACGGAAGAATCATTGAAATCGGTGGAGTAGTTAAATAAATATTTCACTGCCTTACAAACTTAACTACTGCGAACCAAAGTCAGGAGCCCATTTCAATTCTATAAATTTTGTGATGTTTTCCTTAACCCTAATTCCCAGAAGTGAGCCTCACAGTCTCACTAAAGATTTCAAATGGTGATAAATCCAACGATTTATCGATTATTTATTATTTTTTTATTTATTTATTTATCGATTCCATTATTTTATGTAATCCTATAATGGAATGTTAGAATCATATTGCATTTATAAATTTAACATTTTAGACAGTTTTTGTACTTTTTAAACAAATGTTTTCAGAAATTTACCTCATATAAGCCCGACAGTCTCAATTCTGGGTTTACGTTACTTTTAAAATTCTGGGAATTAGGGTTAAGGCTCTGTGATGGAACGTAGATATGTTTGAAAAAACATTTGAAGAAGAAGAACTCTCGTCAGTATGTAAAAAGCCAAAATTTGATAGCGTCACAACTTTACTTGCATAGGAAGTGATCTCTGATGATGAGTTATGAAATATTTTAAGATTTTGTATTTTTTGCACTGAAAAATATTGTTGAACGTTGAAGGAATCATTTAAATCGGTGGAGTAATTTCCAAAATATTTCGTTTCCTTATAAACTTAACTACTGCGAATCTAAGTCAGGAGCCCATTTCAGAGAAGCAGATAAGAACTCTCGTCAATATGTAAGAAGCCTAAACTTGACAGCTTCACCACTTCCCTTGTATGGGTGATGCACACTGGTGGGGATTTTTGAAATAATCTTAGATTTTGTATTTTTTCACTGAAAAATATTGACAAACGTTGAAGGAATCATTGAAATCGTTGAAGTAGTTATCGAAATATTTCCTTTTTTCACAAAGTCGGCGGATTTATTAAAAAAATTGATAAGTTTGTGGCGGCCGCTTTAAAACTTGGTGATAGATGTTTGAGTAAGAATTATGCTTGAAATTTCATGTTTGAAATTTGGAAATCATACAAAACTTAACTCCATTCCGGCCCAAATTTGATGACTTTACAACTTTACTTGCATGGGAAGTGCCCTCTGGTGGTGAGATATTAAATATTCTTAAATTTTGTATTTATTTCCATTGAAAACTTGTATCTAGCACTGAAAGACTCATCCAAGTCGGTGGAGTAGTTTTCGAAATATTTAGATACATTACAATTTTAATTTTAACTACTTAGTACAAATTTTAGGATTACATACAAAAAAAATTTACATTTTTTGGCCGTCTCTCCAAAACTTGATGATAGAGGGTAGATTTGGTTGAGAATTATGTTTTGATTGAAATTTGTGTCATGATTGAAATTTGGAAATTATACAAAAATGAACTCCATCCCGGCCCAAATTTGATATATTCGCAACGTTACTTGTATTGGAAGTGCGCTCTGAAATATTTATTGGATTTTGTATTTTTTATACTGAAAAATGTTGTCTAATATTGAATGAATCATTGAAATTGGTTGAGTGGTTTCCAAAATATTCATTTTTTTCATATTTTAGAAAAATTATCTTTTTATGGTAGCTTCCTTAAGAGTGAGAGAAATAGGGTAAGTATATTCGAAGGACATGGTTTAGTGTCCTATTTAGATTCTTAATAATGGGTTCTTTAAACTCCTTAATTCAAATTTTATAAGGTTTGACAATAAAATGAGCCAAAGAGCTTAAGTAGAAACGAATGGTGTCTCATCAATACTTACAAAATTGTTAGGAAATTTCACAAATTGCTCCACAACTGCTTAGAATCTGGAGGGTTAAACTAGGCTCCTAGAGGGTTAAAATCTATGATTGACCCTTCAAAAATTAGTAATTTTAAGGTCCAAGTTCTGGATGACATCAAAAGCTATTAAAACTTCATATTTATGTACACTTTAAATTACAAACCTTTCGAAATTTTTTAGTAAAAAAATTTGTAAAACGTAGAGCAATCATTGCTGGCAGCAATTACTAGACGATTTCTTTTAATTTGCACAATTTCTGGGTTAAAAAAAATTATAGCACAGAGCACGCAGCTTCCCGTTTACATAGTTGAACTCATCTGTAGCGTAAAAATTGGATTTTAATTTTTCGAAATGAGGAAACGTAACGATTTCGACTGAAATCTAACCAAACGCAAACACACACATACACACATACATATGAACGTGTGTAGAAATTACAGTTTCAAACAGTTTCATGTGTGGGATGACATGTGTGCGTGTGAGTGCGTGTGAGTGTGCTTGCGCACTTTATGAAGTCATCAAAATGCGATTAACCCTTTTTTACCATTTCCGATTTAATGTGATTATTTTAGATTTCCGCACTCACACACACTCACACACATGGCGATGGAAAAAACGAAGGAACACTAACAACAACCACTGCATGATCAAATCCACAAGCGGCTTTAATACGTATGCGAGGGGAAATTGTTGCGGCGCGGTGTGGGCGGTGACCCTTTTTTTTCTCGCTTCGCTCCAACCTTAAGCAAAGCAATGCCGGCGCGCTACATTTAGCTTAGTCGCTGACGGAAGCCAGTGGCGCGATTATAATTTTATTAGCAAATAATAACATTACAAAAAACAACAACAATACTAACCACAACAAAATGCGCCAAGCTGCATGCCACTTGCCGCATTTGCCGCCTGCAACTCATTAGCAATGCGAGCGTATGCGACGCACTGGCAGTCGAGTCTTCGTTGTTGCGCGTATCATGTCAAATTAAATCATTTCCTTTGCCATTATTTTCATTCGCCTGTTAATTACTATCATTGAGCCGTGCACAGCTGGATGGAGTCGGACGCCTGTGCGTCGCCTGCTCCGCGCCAAATATGCATAACAATGGCGCAATTATGTATGTTGGCCGCCCCACACACCGAACGGCACACGCGAAACATAGAAACAACTAAAAATGGCAAAACATAGAAGAAAAATTCGAAAAAAAAACATACACCAACTGAAAATACTGTAAAGTGCGCGCGGGAAAAACGGGCCAAGTGAAATGTATGCAGCAGCGAAAACTAATTAAAGCAGATAAAGAGCGCGCAAAAACAATGGCCAACAGTAGTAAAAAACAAAAACAAAAAACTAGCAACAACTGGCAAATAAATAAATAAACCGAAACTTTTCCCTAAGCGACACTGATCTCTTTTGTTTTCGCCGCTGTCGTTGTTGGCGGCCGCCATTAAAAAAGTTGGCAATTATTTGTGAAATTGTCACTGTTTAGCATATTTTGTCACGGCATCATTTGCGAATTGGGCAACAGACAATAGCTGAAAATAATCACAAAATGGAAATCGGGCGACACAATTGCCACGGCTTCCGATCGACTGGGAGAGCGTCGTTGCAGTCAGTGTCGGTGTTGCGGAAGAGGAAGTGTGATGGGTTTTTTGTAGTTTTTTGTATTGGAAATAGGAAATGTTAAATTTAGTTTGAAATAGTTTGTCTTCCTTAAAAATGCTCACATTTGTCAAATATTCAGTTGAAAGTTGAAAAGTGGCTTTGTTTAACCCTTTCGCTATTTTGTTGCCAACATGCTACTTTGTGGACGTCTGCATCCTCTATGGTTGTAAGAATACATTTTTTTCTTGGTCTTTAGAATAGTTTGAAGTTTTAGGAAAAATACGAAATTAATAAACTGATTATTAAAGTTTAAAGAAGAGAAGTATACACGTTTTTTTAATGGTATATCTTGACATAGTAAAGGAAGAAGAAGCAGAACAAATTAGAGAACTTTTTACTTTGACGTTTTCTTTCAATTTAGATACTTTTTTTTTAATTTTGGCTGAAGTAAATGAAGAACTATTCAAATTTTCGTTATGCGTAAAAAGTTGTATGTTTAAGTAATAATTACAGCCACAACGATGTGGTTGCTCTCATAGAAAAACACTCTAAAATACAGGGTCCGAGTATAAAACTTAAAAAATTTCTTATGGAATGTTGCTAATATAACCACATAGAAGCCTAAGACGTAAAATTTAAAATTTTAACTTCCCCCAGTAAAAACCTGTAGCGAAAGGGTTAAAAGTGGCTTTGTTTAACAACTAATTTGTACAACACCACTGTAGACGCTTTCGAAAAAAACATATCGCCACCAGCCCCCTTAATTTATTTTAGCCATAAAATGCTAATTTGGCCATTTAACACGAATCCAATACACATTCAGCGGAATTCATTCGCTCCTCACACACACACACACACACACACACACACACACACACACACACACACGCACACACGCACAAACCCAACACACGCACACTTTAAAATCGAATTTCAATGTTAATTTTCAATTGTCTGCTGGCTGTTGCAATTAAATGTAAATTAGAACAGTTTTTAAACACACTTCCCTCTACTATTTGTATGTGTGTGTGTGTATAAGCCATAAGCGGAAGGGGTACCATAACTTTAATGCCAGTCTACGTCCCATTCTATTCTCTTACATGTGAAGAACCTTTTTGTCATAAAAATTGCATAACAGCAGCAAAACCAATGAAACTCATTGTTCATTTAGCCATTTAAATTATACATTTTTACTGTGTGGAAAAAACTTGTTATTGTCATTCAAATTGGTTTTAATATTTTTGCAAATACGGTGCATTGATTTCCGTGCCGGATTTATGCCTCACGCACCAGTAAATAAAAAATTACATAACTGGAAAAAATTTGAAATATTTAACGGTCCTCAACCACAACAGTAAAATACTGATTTCAGTTGATATAAACTTTTTAAAGGGAATAAGATAGTACAAATTTTAATTGGATAATAATGGGGTTAGAAATAATTTTTTTTTGTTATTACAAAGGATGACGTGACTAGAATTAACTTGTAACTGTATTCAATGTTAAAATGTAATCATTTTCCTCTAAAAATAATTTTCCTCCAATTGATCACAATTTAGGAGAATTGACCTTTCTGCACAACAATGCTCCGCCACATGAGGCAGAAGTTTTCAAGGAAACTTTGAAAAACTTTGAATGGAATGTCCTACCCCACTCGCCGTATTCAACAGACATTGCTCCTTCCACACTGCCACTTGTTCCGGTTTGGTGACTCATGACCTGAACAAACATCACTTCACTACTTACAAAGAAGCCAAAAATTGGGTCAATTCTTGGATCGTCTCATAAGACAAGGAATTTTTAGAATACTAAATTCGTTTGTTATCCAAAAGTTGGATACAATTTGTAGGCAAAGATGGACAATACTTGCAATAAAAAACATTATACGAATTTATCTGATAAAAGCTTCAAAGTTCCAAAATTCCAAACAAACCCTTAGAAACTTATTTTTACCCCCCAGTAGAAATTTCGTTTTAACTCCTTTAGGCACTGAATTTTCCTCAATTCCCATAATTTTCCCACTCAATCAGCACTAAAGTACACACACATCCCAAAGTAAGGGCAACACACCTGTGCCAATGTCCATGTCTGCTCCAGAAAAGTCAAAATCTCTTAGGCTTTCTGTTCCACCATCAACCTAAATGTGCGTTCCGTTCCTGGCAATAACAAAAGCGCCATAAAAGTTGGCATAAGCTAATCTTTTGTGCTACTTGTCGGCAGGTAGGAGTGGCTGCCTCAAGACGAAGCCAACTTTGGCTTTAAATTCCCATTGTGATTTCACAATCAATCAAACTCAAGTCTACTCACTCATTGAACCAGTTTGAGCTCCTATAGTTGAATAGTTCTATCTTCAAAGTCTCCTAAATTGTCGAAGAAGAACAGAAGCACAGCTGGGGCAACAGGACCAGTGCATAGAAGTGAAGTGAAGTACATTTTCTTTCTCTTCCTCGTCCATATATCTTCGACAAAAGTCATTCGAAAATAAACCCAATTTCCTTACGCCGCACAGTGCTTCGACTCCATACAAAATTGCGGCAAAAATAGAGGGAGTACGTGAAATTCGCTGAAAATTTGCAGTCTAAGTCATTTTGGGCTGCTGACTTCAGAATTTGTATTTGTTTCCAAAAAAAATATATATAGTTTAAAAAAATCGAATATATATGGTTATATATTATTTTATCATCACCGAGCCCAAACCGCTGGAGCTATAATGATGAAATTTGGTCAAAAGTTGTATTTTAGAAAGTCAACCCTTAAAAAGAAGCGATTTCAAAAACGTCGACCTTGAAAGGCGAAAAGGGGGTGGTGAAGCTTATATGGACGGACATTGTTTTTTGGTCGGATTGTTTTAAAATTCTGTATATGTATACTAATAAAGCAATAACAAAAGACGTATTTTAGCGTTTTTCTAAATTCGTCATTTAAAGGGTGGAAAGAGGGCGGTAAAGTTGCTTAAAGGATATATTTTTTATTTATTTGATATCCGTAGAGCTTAACATGGAGATGAGACAGGTGAATATGCAATGCAGCTCAATTTATAACGGTGAAACTATTATACAAATTATGCTTCAAGATTATTCTTACTGTTTTAGAATATATTAGCGTTAAATCACATTTTAGCAAACAAATTCCATAATAATGAAAAAATTTGATAATATGGCTCATAATGGGTTAAATGGGCGTGCCAAACCTATTTTTATAAAAAACATTCATAGTTCGTGGCATTGACTTGGTTACACATTTTGGTCGCAATTTTAACTCAAATCATTTCTGTAAAAAAATCAACATTAGTAGTTTCGAAAAAATTGAATATTTTCCAAAGGCGCAAAAAGACGCAGAATTTTTTTTTTTTGCGGACTTAAGAGAAGAATCATCGGGCATCACAATGGGCCTTTGGGGCCTCCGAGTGTACTTGCTGAGAACCAGCAAGCCGCCTGTCTTACCTAACCTAACCTAAGAGAAGAAAGTCCATCTAAAAAAGGTCATAAAAAGGATTTACGCCAGTTAACGCCTTCGATTTAAATTACCTTTCTAAATTTGGAAATTTTTAATTTTCATTGGTTAAAAAACATTCATTTTTGAAAATTCGTACAAAAAAATTATTTATGCTAAACACAAAAAAAAACGATCAGCGGTCTCGCTCCTATCAATGTAATTTTAATTTTAAACGAAATTAGTAGCCTATCTACAACAACACATTTTCTAAAATTTTTTTTAAACAAGCACCTAAATTTTATTTTTCCCCTTCATAAATTTTTGTAAAAATATATCCGACTTTGAAAAGCTATATCTCCTAATCTCGACAATTTTTCAGCCAGCTTAATTAAACAATTACCTTTAATATGATACTACTTTTGTCAAAATCCGCGATAATTTTTTTTCTTATTTTTTTCCACTCTCGAAGCACTGTGCGCCGGTACCAATTATACAGTGATGCATTAAATCATCAATCATTGGTCTCATCTGGTACCTTTTTAGTGAAAGAAGTTCTCTAGAACAACGCAAGTTTAAGGTTGACGCATAGTGAATCCTGTGTTGCTTTCAGCCCATCTTAGGTTAGTTTCTTGTTAACCTAACCTAACTTTTTTGAAAAGATGTTGTTAATATTTTCAAATCTTCCACCTTTGGTCCTCGGAAAACCCCTTTAATGATTGGAATTACGTCTAAACACACAAATTTACCCAACATAGAAACTTAATTCACTCAACTAATTTTATTCGGAGTGATACGTCTCAACAATTCTTAATTATAGACCTTTGTGTAATTTCTATATATTTTCCCATTATTTCCCTTTATTTTTATGTCAGTTCTGCATTCGACTGCAACTAAATTGCGATATTCATAAATGCACGTAACGTGTGATTGCCATAATTATTTCATAGTTTGTAGCATCACAAAAATTATAAAAATTTTGTTCTACTTTCTAACATAATTAAAAACACTTTTATCAATTAAGAGTGCCGACTGTCGCATGTCGCCGAGAAAGCTGGGTTTGTGTCGCTCTCGCCAACCAACAACTAGCACGTAGCACAACAACTCCTCCCCTCTCCACTATCATTGTCCCTGTCCCATGTAAAGTTGTTGCAATTAGCATTCGTTGCACATAAAATAGCGAAGCGAGCGAGGAAAATTGCAGTTTTAAGTTGCCACTCAAGGGGGCCGCAGAAATATGAATATGGAATTATTTAGAAGCGAGCAAAAAAGCATCAAATTAGCGCGAGAGAGAATGTGTCAGTTCACACATTAGAACAGAAAAGCGCAACTTGCCTAATAAATTAATTTTCTCGCATGGGAACGCTGCGACGCAAACCCAGAAACCGAGTTCACAGGCCTCAAATAATATAAAGTAATTAAAATTGTCAAGACGGCGACATTGCAAAAGTGGAGCAAAATTTTTCAACATTTATGCAGCTTTCACAAATTTCATACAGTTTTTTGTTTGTTTGTTTGTGTCATATTTTGTGCTGCTCTGACATTGATTTTGTTGCATAAAAAATTAAGTAAAATATGCGCGTTACATTTTTTTGCTTTGTTTTTTTGTTTAGTAAAACAACATTGACATGCATGCAGACCACCCAGATCGCTGGCTGGTGATGGTGCAAAAGCGTCGAAAATCAGAAATTTGATATGCAGATTAAAGCAGCGCTTAGCGACGCGTCAGCGACAAGCGTGCAACATGAGTTAAGTTCAGGTCGGCACGTTTTTTCTCTAGACTTATTTTTTTTATAAAAACGTATAAGTTATTGAAACATGAAGTAAACAAATGAAAAGTGTTGATAAAATATTACGAAATAAAATCCATTCATTTATCTGCTCACGGGTCACCAACTAATGGGAAGCCACGCTGAAAGTCGACACAATTCTGCAGTGGTTGTTTTTCTAAAGAAGACGAGGAACAAGCGGTGCTGCACTTTATTTGCCAATGTCTGTCTTTAAGCTGGAAAAGGAAAAAAAATGCTATGATCCCTTTTTCATTACGTCATACGAAATCATATTTTGTACCAGCAATGTTTGTGTTTGGAGGTGTTTGAACCCCCTAAACCCCCATGTGTGCGTCACTGGCGTAACTAAGCTTTTAATTCTTGACTATAGGAATGAAGTGAGGTTTTAATTGAAATAATTGGGGTTCCCAGCGTCGAAAAAGAAGGAATCGCGTGAGTAGCTAAGCCGATGTGCCTCAATTAGCTTTTTCAGAAAAGACTTCTTCTTCAATATATTTTCTTATGTAACTAGCCATAAAAATCAGATACTGGATTACAATCTGCCGCAAAAGCTCTCTCCAGGCTTGAGGTGCGCCTTCTCTAGTTACACCAAAAGGTGATAGGGCCTTCACAACTTGGTCCTTCCACCGGAGACAGAGTTTCCCTTTTCGCCGTCGACTTCCATCTACTGCGTCGAATAACTTCTAACCTACATAACATAAAAAAGGTTGCCGCCCTGGCTTACATGGTTTGAGCCCTGACTAAGTCGACACCAAACAAAGAACAAAAACCTAAAACAAAATAAACCTTTTTACGGCTATTGGGAAAAATTGGCTAATCTCTGAGCGGAAAATTGCCTAGGAAAGAGCTTCCAACTTGTCGTTCAGAATTGGCATAAAATTGATTAAATCAGTCTTTGAATTCATAAAGTTAGGCCTTAGTCTTGCCATTGTACTGTCACTATTATAAACTTCGTAATTTACTATTAATTTTTCTACTTTTACTTATAAAAATAAAAAATAAAAAAATAAATAAATACAAATTTTATTTATTAATTTTTCTATATTTATCTTTATTTTATTTTATTTTATTTTATTTTATTTTATTTTATTTTATTTTATTTTATTTTATCTATTTATTTTATTTTCTTTTCTTTTCTTTTCTTTTCTTTTCTTTTCTTTTCTTTTCTTTTCTTTTCTTTTCTTTTCTTTTCTTTTCTTTTCTTTTCTTTTCTTTTCTTTTCTTTTCTTTTCTTTTCTTTTCTTTTCTATTCTTTTCTTTTCTTTTCTTTTCTTTTATTTTCTTTTCTTTTCTTTTCTTTTCTTTTCTTTTCTTTTCTTTTCTTTTCTTTTCTTTTCTTTTCTTTTCTTTTATTTTATTTTCTTTTCTTTTCTTTTCTTTTCTTTTCTTTTCTTTTCTTTTCTTTTCTTTTCTTTTCTTTTCTTTTCTTTTCTTTTCTTTTCTTTTATTATCTTTTCTTTTCTTTCCTTTTCTTTTCTTTTCTTTTCTTTTCTTTTTTTTAATTTTATTTTGATTTGATTTGATTTGATTTGGTTTGGTTTGATTTGATTTGATTTGATTTGATTTAATTTGATTTGATTTGATTTGATTTGATTTGATTTGATTTGATTTGATTTGATTTGATTTGATTTGATTTGATTTGATTTGATTTGATTTGATTTGATTTGATTTGATTTGATTTGATTTGATTTGATTTGATTTGATTTGATTTGATTTGATTTGATTTGATTTGATTTGATTTGATTTGATTTGATTTGATTTGATTTGATTTGATTTGATTTGATTTGATTTGATTTGATTTGATTTGATTTGATTTGATTTGATTTGATTTGATTTGATTTGATTTGATTTGATTTGATTTGATTTGATTTGATTTGATTTGATTTGATTTGATTTGATTTGATTTTATTTTATTTTATTTTATTTTATTTTATTTTATTTTATTTTATTTTATTTTATTTTATTTTATTTTATTTATTTATTTTATATTATATTTTCTATATTTCAATTTTTGAATTTATTATTATAATTATTGTTATTAATTATAATTATTTATTAATTATTTTTATCTATTTTCTATATTTCTATTAATTTTTCTATTTTTACTTATAATTTTATTTACTAATTCTTTTCCATGGACTTATATCGCCAACACCAAAATTATAATTTTATGAAGTTATATTTCGACCCCTTTGGCAAAGTTTAAGTCACAATGAATGTGAATAGTTAAGCATCTGACTGCTGCGTTGTTAAGTTAAATGTTCAGACCAAAAAAACCCACATAAACTCTAAAACAAGACAAAAAAGAAAATTGTCAAAAATTACACATTCCATCACACAAAATTCTGCCAAACTTTGGTAAATCTAACCAACTCGACGCGTCGAAACTTAAAAGCTTAACACCTACGCGCGTTAAGCGCCTAAAATGCCTTCACAGATTTGCACAGAATAGTCGTTACTATTTTTGCCTATTTTGTATTTTTTTTGGCACTGAACTTGGCACCAAACCTAACCAAAAATATATTTTTTATTTTTCTTTACAAATCAGTAAAGTTGCAGTTTAAAGTTACAAAACACACACAAAAACCGCAGACGAAAAAAAATACAAAATCGCCCAATGCGAGCACTGCCGCTGGTGGTTCGTTGGGTACTTTGGCGGCAGCGGGGGTGCTTTAGCGTCATGCGGTCACTTAAGTACTTGTGGACTTTTTGTTGGCCCGTTATTAAGCATGGAGAAACCCTAGAAATAACTTAACGACAACTTTGCTGTGTTTTTTTGTGTTTTTTCATTGTTGTCAGTTGCTCCGTGAAATTAGTAAATAATAAAAATAACAGTTACTTAGCTTCTTAACTACTTAACGTGCCTTGTGCACACACTTAAGTTTCGTCTTTGTTGTTTTTTGCGCTGTCTGGCGGTTGTGGTCACTTATTGCCAGTCAATTGTTCTTCCTGACTGCTCGGCACTTCTTAGTCGCTGCGTATTTAGTTACCAATTTAGTGCAAGTCGGAGCGCTGCCCGACGCTCTGGGTCGCTCCCTTACCCTACTTAAGTGCTCAATTGTGTTTCAGTTGGGCAGGTGGGGGGAAGGGCACTTGTATAACTTGGTCGCCTCGGGCTTTTTGGTATTAAATTGTATGGTTTTTGTGGTGGAGAATAGAATTTTTAGCATTTTCCACTTGACATCATCGCTGGTCGACGCTGACAACGCGACAAGAAGCCAACTTGCGGGAATGTCAGGCAATCGGGGCGACAGTTTAGGTGCAAAGTGGGGCTAGTATGGCATAGGGAGACTGCTAAATGTGCTATTAATGCATTTAAGAGTGTTTTTTGTGAAGTTATAATTACTGAAAAATAGAAAAAAAACCTGAAATTTCCTTTCAAAAATTTAAAACACCTAACATTTTTTTTATAATTTTTTTCATTATAAACTTAGGAATTAAACTTCTCATAAAAAAGAAAAATTTATTTAGTTTTTTTTATTGCAGCCTTTTATTCATTCAATTTCATTTTAACAACAACTTAAGGCAAACAAATCGTATAAAAATTTAGATCGGTATGAAATTAGCTTTTGTAAACTTTCTTCATTCATTGCCTAAATTATACAGTTCGAAGCATAAAATTTAATAAAATTAAGTTAGACAATTTAGCTTTCAATATTCAAGGCTTCAGTGCCACCAATGATTTCAAATGTATCACCATCAAAATCTTCTAAACTTTCTCCTTAACAATTCTTCCGCCTAAAAATTCTCATAAAAGGCCAAGAATCTCCTAAATCTAGGAGGCAATCTCCTGATCTGGCAACACTGAATGAAACTAAAACAAGGCATTGAGGCCTGATTGTTTAGGCCCTATGCTACCAAGCGAAGGTAAGAAGAAGAAAAACACAATAATTTTATTATCACTCAAATCCTCATAAAACTGGGTTTCATCGATTTTATCAAATATAATTTCTGCATTAGTTGAATCAGCAGTGGCAGTGGAGGCTTTTCGTACCCTTTAAATAAAAAAAAAGTGACGCGGAGAAGAATTTTAGATTATCTCGAAAAACTACTGAGTACATCATCCAACTCGAAAGCATAAAAATGAATGATTTATGAATTCATCACTGCTGAATGAATGAACTTAAGTATCCATAAAGCTTTGCTAAGGCTGTTTTCATCATATCGGTTTCTACTTGATTTAAAGTAGGAATGGAGATTTTTCATACCCTTTGAATGAAGAGTGCTGTTCGGCTTAGGAAGCAAAGAAATTGAAAATATTTCAAAAATCTATTGAGTACATCATCGTTTTTGAAAGCATTAAACGCTTCGACTTCTCGTTGGCTCTGAGCCTGTAAGATACAAGTCTCGTTCTTGGACCATTATTCGAAACACTTTAGAACCAACTTAGACTTTGCCATGAGCTGAGATTTTGGTAGTTTTCAGTATTGCAGAGCAATAATGTCTAGTTTCAACGTTTTATTATGGAAAATTTCAACAGTGCGGTTTACTAGACAAGTTTACCGAATGTGGGTCGGTTGTTTGAGCCATGCAATTACGATAAACGATTTAGACCAAAGCATGAAGTCGTAAGTCAGCAACGATCGGTTTTATAAGGACCCAGATCATCAGGCTTTCCTGTACATAAATAACTGGAAATTATGTTCATTTTGATTGACTTCATAAAGCAGCTAATGGGTTAGATTGGATTAGATAAGCTTTGGAAGATCATTGATTATTGCCCCTTGTAACTAAGTGCCCTATGTGAGTATCAGATAGCGCATATTCCTCTAGCCTGGGTTTTTGTAACAAACAGCTATTGGAAACTATATTTTTATGAAAATTATTAAATATAATTTTTCCACGAAAGCCACTGTTCATTACTTATTTGAATTACCGATCATATATATGTACTCGTATGTCGAGAATGAAATACCTGTTTAGCCCTCTAGTTCCCAAGTTTTTAATCTTGTTAAAAAAAATTACCAGTGATAGTTTTGTGGTGGAGAAGTAATGTTTGTTCGGGGAAAAAAATTTCGTGTCAATAGGAGGCGTGATAGAGGGTGTAGAAAGTAGAAGGCCTAGAGGCCTGCTTGGGAAACAAAGCCAAAAAAAAACCCATATGGAATATTTTTTTTAATTAATTTAAATTTTTAATTTTTTTTTAATATGTGTAAACATAAATAACGGGTAACAGTTTCAGTTTATACGCGTAATAGACAATAAATTAAAAGGGGTGGGGGTAAGGCGAGGGGTAGTGTGTCGTGGGGTAGCTTATACACCTAATTCTGTTTTTACACGGTCTTTTTTTACACGGTTTTGATTTAACACGGTTTGAAAATAAAAAAATTTAAATTTTTTTACACGATTTTATTCCATTTAGCACGATTCAAAATCTTTTGGGCTTAAATTTTTTTGTCAAATTTAATTTTTGCGAAATATGTTCATATCACAAATTTTAGGAAATTCCTTTTTTGTGGATACAAGCAAATTTACTTGTCAGACAACATAGCTGTTTTACATAATTGTTTTTAGTTCCTGAACTTGTCATACATTTAATTTACATTACTTTTAAGCTTAGAGTGCATATCTTTTTGTTTCTTTAGTAACTATGCTTGTGTAAATACACATTATATACATACATATCTGATTTAATAAAATAAACATGAATACTTGTTCTTAAAAATCCTTGTTTTTCACTAATTTTAATAGGTTTTAGAGATAAGGAACCTATCACCTATTTTTGCATACGATCAATGTCTTTTTTTACACGGTTTTTTTTTACACGGTTTTTCCTGGAACCAATCTACCGTGTAAAAACAGAATTAGGTGTACACTGCTTTTGGGGGGTGTATAAACTAGGAAAACTAATATAAAAAAAATCGGTATATATATACTGCAGTTCTTATTTTTTTTCATGCCTTGTTATCTTTTCACGCAGATGTCGATAAATCTACTCCATGAAATAAAGGACTAGGGGAGACTAGTTTTCTCATCTACCCCCGCGGACTACACCTTACATTTTTGCAGTGACATGATCTTTTTTACATTGCGGTGTATCAAAATTTCGGTTCGAATAGAAAAAAAAATGCTGAAATAGCGAAAAAATATCATCAATGACCGCTAATTATTTACGCTTTTCATCCCAAGCAGGCCTGCAGACACTCTAGGGTTTGGGTTAGGTAGGAGGAGTGTAACAACTTTTTTCACAATTTTTTTTTATTTTCTCAAAGAACACATTAACAGCTACTCACCAATAATTTTTTTAGTTTTATTGAGGCTCGCAATTTATTTAAAAAAATTTTTGTTTCTCACACAATTTCAAAAAGAATTATTTTCTTACTTTCTCACGAAACATTAACTTTGTCTTACAATTACTGCCGTTGTGCATGTGGCAGCGTTAATTGACTAGATTTATTTATAAAATGGAGATTCCCCTTTCCATACATGTAAAATCAGCAAGAAAAATCATAAGGTGTAATTTACAGAATTTTTTTAAGCTTAGGATGTCTACAGGCCTTCTTGGGAACTAGAGGGTTAAATACCTCTACATAAATATTGCATTAAACCTCTGAAATTACAATAAACCTTTAAACAGAAACATCATAAGACTGGAACTATGATCAGTCATTAATGGTATTAAAAAATACATTTGTTCGCCAACGTCATTGACCCACAACCCAACACACATTTTCCGCCAACTTACAAACTTCATAATCATGCATCATCAATAAATAAAATCTAAAATCTAAAATTGTGACATTTTCATTGCTGAAATATTTATCACAAAAAGCAAAGCAAATTCAACTGGCTTTGACAATAAAACATTGTCGCATGTGCTGCAATACTCAACCACCACTTAAGATAAGATAATGTTTGACTGGGCCAAGTACTCGTACACAATTGCCGTAACTCCCAGATGAATTCTTGATGGCAAACAAAATTCAAAGCATTCCGATGACAGGCACTTAACCGACAATTTATTTGAAAATCTTATGTTTCATTTTCATGTTTTGTCAACTTTTCGCATGTTCTGCAAAAGCGCAATAAATCATACAAAAAAAATTCAGTTCAATAAAAATCGATCAATTGAATTGAAAAGAGGGTAAAACCATTCCATTGCTTTGTGCTTATCTTTCGCCTAAAAGAAAAAAATCAAAATGAAAAAACTAAAAATGGGGAAAAACATAAAAAGAAGCTGGCAGTAAAATGAGCGAAAATGGCGCGTTTTAAAGTGAAGACGATACGCTTGAACGCAGCCAAATTCTGTTAACTGTTACAGGCAGCAACTGTAGTGTTGTTGGAGCAGGCAAAAGGACTCAGCACTCGATGCTCTAAAATGGCAATTTGACAATTTGGCTTTTTTTAAATGGACTTTTTTTGCGCGGTAACTCAATAAAAAATCTATAGAATGTGCAGCCGAGTGCTTTTCGTGTTAAAGGGGCATCGGAGGGTCATTTGTAGCGGGTCTGGTTTTTGTCATTTATTGGGGTTTTAGAGTTTTTGGTGAGCGCAGAATAATCGATTTTATTGTTCTTTGTGACCATTAAAGCTTTCAACAAAAAGTTAAATTTTTATCCCTGAAAGCGGCAACTTTCCTGTCCATGTGCAAACTGAAGCTAATTGAAAATGCTAAATTGTTCGAAATTTCAGTGTCAATTTCTTTTTTATTGAAAATTCTTTAATTTTTACCTTTTTACACTTGGCATATTATTTCAATTTTTATAAAAAATCCACTGATTTCTACCCCCAAAGCCCCTAAACGATTTTATTGTTCTTTGTGACCATTGAAGCTTTCAACAAAAAGTTAAATTTTTACGCCTGAAAGCGGTAACTCTCCTGTCCACGTACAAACTGAAGCCAGTTGAAAATGCTAAATTGTTGCAAATTTCAGTGTCACTTGAATTTTTATTGAAAATTCTTTGAAAATTTTATATTTTTACACTTTGCATATTATTTATATATTTATAAAAAATCCACTGATTTCTACCCCTAAAAGTTGAACCCTTTTTCTGCGCCCCTGTCCTCATACAAACTGAAGCCAATTGAATGGGACATGGCTGGGTTTAGTGAGCTGTGACCAGCCGAAAACGTTGTATAAATCAGATAAAAGGCAGCAAATTTTGTGCGCTTCTCTCTTTGCAAAGCCCATCTTCCCCTCCTTCATCATTGCTGCTACATTTTTGTAGGCCGTGCGCACAAATGGAATTTGTAAAATAAGCTGGAAACAGAATTTACACGGCATGGTAGTTTCGTGTGTGTGTGCGACTTCAGCAAAGTGAACCAAAAAAGGCTCAAAATATTTGTGCTAAAATTTAATGCAAGTATATGTTTTTTTATGTTTGAACAACAAATCCATTTAATGCTCGTATTTATTGAAATTATTTCATCGAAGTTATCGTTGCGAGTTCGGTTTGCAGTAGCCATGCACAGCGTGTTCGACACTTGCCGGCAATTGCTACCGCATTTTACAGCCATTTATCTTAGGCGGCCCGGCAACGTATCAATTAATAATTCACCGCACTCTGGCCAGCTTACGCGCGCCATTTGCCCTCGCGGCGAACGGTGCGGCGAATGAGTTCGGTTTGTTGAAACGCCGAAACCCACACAGTCGCCCAGGCGGCCAGCCAGCCGTCCGAGTGCACTCTGCGCTGATGAAAAATTAATGATCAGCATGGAAATTATTAATGAATTTTCATAAAATAATAATAAAGCAGCAGCGAGCGGCCAAAGGCAGCCAAATCGATTTTAATGCGAGCACAACGAATCAATGCTGCCCACAGCGCAGACGCAAACGCAGCCGCCGCCGCCGCTGCCACAGTTGCAGCACTCAACCGGCGGTGGCCGTACGCCGGGCTTTTCTCTTTTCGCTGCCCATTTACATTTCATTATCGGCATCTTTTAGCGGCTACTGTGCGCACACGCGGCGCACACCCTCAGCGATTTAATCTTTTTGCTTTACATATGTTGACTTGTTGTGTGTGTGTGTGTGTTTGTAGCAATTTGAATGCATTTTTCTCGCTGCTGTTGATTTTGTTTTTTTTGAACTGCTTTAAAATGCGTGAAAAATTTCTCAAATCAAGTGAAAAGCCACCGTGGCGCAAATTTTGCGCCTTGAAGCGTAATCATGGCCAAGAATGCACTCGACTGGTTGGCATTTTAATAGGAAAGTGGGGAAGTGTGCATTGTGTAGTTGTTGCTGGCTGGCATTTTCTTTAGGAGAGAACAAGAAGAACAAGAAAACTCGCTATCGCATTCCGATCTGCTTCCGCAAAACAACAACAACAATTGCATATTTAATGAACGCCTTCACCAACTGAACACTACAAGCGTTGACAGGACTTCTATTGCTCGGTTCGTTCACCAAAGTCATGATCTACATTCAGTGCTGCACGCAAGTGGAATTTTGGTGCTTCAAACCCCTCTCAAATATTTGTGTCTTGCAAATATTTTTAGTGGGAAATATGGTTTCAAGCGATATTGGGCTCAAATGTTGTGTAGAGTCCACCCCAAAAACAAAGTCCTGTGTGTACCACTGTCTTCTTTGTTAACATCAATCAACCTTTTTCGAGTACTCCTGTTCCACTATAACCAAGAAGTTGAAATATACAGAACCAGTGCATAGAGAACCAGTCATACAGGGCGTGGCAAGTAAGCGTCTTTTAAAACAGGAATGCCCAGCCATGGCTTACAACAACATCACCATGGTTCAAGTTGGGTCAATTACAGCAAAAACAAACAAAACTCACTGACATGCATTGACTTTACAACAACTCCCCGAATCGTCGATGACTCCTGCTGTCGTTTGTTTATTTCAATGATCCGGCATTTGGTTTTGTATTTATCACAGACTTTTATGAATTTTTTTTTTGTACATTTTGTCCTTAAAAAGTCCTTTTTTACAGGCCATTTTTGGCATTTTCGAAAAAAAGGGTCAAATTGACCCATACAAATAGGAGCTACAGGGTTAAAATGCTCCACAAAAATGTTCTTCGTAGTATTTTACATCAAATTGTTGAACACATCAAATACCTGAAATGTGAGGTTACATGGTTTTCGTATGCCGATTCACCATAAGAATGTGCAAAAAGGGGACAACTTTGACCCCTCCTAAAAAAAATTCAGACGTAAACTTTCAAAACGCCGATACACGTTTATTTTTTGTTGGCCCCCTTTACCAGAATCCGTTGTCAGAACCTTGTTATTTAAAAAAAAAATCGATTTTGTTGTGCAGTGTAATTAGTGATATTTTTATCACATTGTAGAGTAGATATGTTCCGATTAAGTATGGAAAAAATATTCATCAAAAGCCCGCTGCGGCTCTGATCAAAGGACTCTTGTTAGATTTTCGATGACATTTTGACACACATACATACACACATGTGGCTCTTTATGACCGATCTCTATCTCAATGTGGCTCTATCTTTGGATTTTGCTGGTAAATGATGATGATGATGATGATATTGTTGTTGTTGTTGATGAATACACACACATTACACCATGAAGTTTGCAACGTCCAGGAGAAGACGTAGTCGGTAGCAAAGAGTGTATATATTTGTTGTCTAAATAGCCAGAAGAATCGATTTGGCTACATTCTTTGGTTCCCATGTCTGCCAACTGCTTGGTGCATACAATAACTTAATAACTTTTGATGTAATGGATTTAAGAACTTTAATAAGCTCAGTAATGGATTGTGGTTTCTTCGGATAGATCAGAGATTTCATAAAATCCCAAAGAAAAAAATTACACATTTTTAAATAACTCAATTTTGGTGACCAGTTGTGATTGGAATTTTGAGAGATGATTTGATATGGAAATCGTTGCTCCAATAAATCGTTTGTTTCACGTTCGATGTGGCAGGTGAAGCTATTCTGCTGAAACCACATGTTGTCCTGATCCATACTGCACATTTGAGATGAGAAGAACTCGTTCCTCTGTTCATGTTCCTGTAACGAATGCCATTTACAGTCACTGTCACAAAATTTAAATCGAGCACCCCATAAATAGTTTGCCTTAGTAAATTATTTTCTTGGTCATCGCTCGATAGAAGCCCAACTAGCTACAATAGGGAATCCATTGTTATTGACTTTTTGAAACAGAATAGATACAGTCGAAACCGCTCAACTGCAAGTCGCTTAACTGAAAAATCCGCTTAACTGAAATAGTGTTCTAGGTCCCATTTTATTTGGTATTTTTCCTGATTTTAACTGAAACTTTGCATAACTGAAAAATTTGATTAATTGAAAGAATATTTAGAATCCAAAACATAATTTCCACTATTTCAACTCTGCCTAAGTGAAAAAATTGTGTGCCACATTTAATAATTAAAAAAATGTCCTGCTATTATTTGGCCGTATTATTATATCCCTGATAAGTGGATCAGCTGATTTTGTTAGTTGGTACATTGAATGTCGAATTTTTAACGTGAGTGCCGCCACAGTGTGGCCTAACCCCACGGTGCTCAAAAGCACAGCGTATCAAAATTAAGCATTGATAAGCGCCCCGAGAGCAAGCTCCCGGTACCAATTGGGTTAATGTAAATGGACATTACCCCTCCTTGGTAGGGATCGAGGCCTATCTAAACCTCTGCCGTGCTATGGGTCCGGCACCCGGTTGTAAACGCAACTCCACGCCGAGACGAAACTCTACCCGCATTTGGGTGTTAAACCACGCCACCACGAAACTCCCCGAGGGGGCCATTCCCATAATCAGGCTGAAGCACAAGGCTTCAGGGGCACCCTGACTCCCGTGGTACCAGACAAAGCCTCTGGTCAGACTTCGTAGCCGTGCTACTACCAGTTGAGCCCCATTTAGCTCGTGGACTGGTGACCACCGCACCGCACTTGACACCATTCACGTGCGCACTCATTCATCCACTCAAACAGACCAGCCCCCCCCGCCCACTCACACATTCACACTTGGCAATACGCCAAACTGCCGTCGCCGCCGAAACACAGCATTCGCATATTCATTCAAAATGGCAATCAGCTGGCTGGTGGAGAGTGCTTCACGCACACACCACACACCGTCCGTCCGACTAATCCCCATCCGCCCAAGGTCCCTCAAATCTGAGTACAACGGGCACTCACACAACACATGCAACCAATCCTCACGCACAGCCCCACACATACACTCAGCACTTGCACTCAGGGCTCTCTCATGCAAAAATGCATTGAGTGACCCGTGTCCGGTGAGTAGGAACCCAAGGCTCAAGCCGAAGCCGAAATCCCTGAGCCCTACCACGAACCTCACGTCCCGTATGTACTCATAAGTCGTTCTGCCATGGGGACTTTCGTCCCAACGTTGTTGCCAACGTTGCAGAACACAGTCATCCAGTATTCGCTTACGCTTCATACTGTCAGCACTCTCCACACCTTCGCCTTGCAGCCACTCATACTGCAGCAGCACCTCTCTATTCCCCCTCCTTAGCCCGAAGCCCACGGCACGCCGTATGACTACGAGATCCAGAGGAGCCGCACCCATCAACACCTGCAATGCATCTGTTGATACAGTGCGGCACACAGGCATACAACCTAGCAACATAATACGCTGAATAGACAGCAAGTGTTTGCGGCCTACAACCGTCGCGGCCAATTCGTGCCATGCCGACGCTCCGTACGCAGCACAAGCTACGAACAGACCGTGGTAAATGGTACGAACTGCGCGTCGGCCGAGTCCCCAGTCACTCCTGAGTATCCGGCGCACCTGACCCATTATGCACACAACCCTCTCTTTCAGCCTGACCAAGTGAGGAGCAAAACTCATTCGTTCACCAATTGTTAGCCCCAAGTATTTGACTTGCGTCTCATACCGGAGGCCAACACCATTCACACGCACAATGGGCGGACGACTGCGAGCCAATTTGCCTTTCAGCAGCATGGTCACAGTCTTGTCCATTGCCACATCCACACCCACCGATTCACCCCATTCACACACCATACACATATATTGCTCCCCCAAGCGCTCTACATCCGCTCTTGATCTGCCCTCCACAAGGATAAGCAGATCATCCGCATACGCACAACACTTGCATACTGCTGCCAGACGCCGCAGTAGTGGATCCATCATGTAGTTCCATATATATGGACCACAGACGGAACCCTGCGGGCATCCTCGAGCCACATCTATTTCAACCCGTTCATTCTCCCCAATCACACATGCCTTCCTGTCTGAGAAATAGCTCTTCCAGAGAGCTGTTTCCAGGCAGTCGGCATGATTCAGACGTTCTACCACTTTATCCCAGCGCAGGTGATCAAACGCCCCCCTAAAATCTACAAACACACCGAGAACATAGTTCTCGCTACTGTCACTCACCACCGATTTAGCGTACAACCACGCATCTTCCACGCCGAGTCTCTTTCTAAACCCAAACTGCCTATCCGACAGCCCACCCAGTTGCGCCTGAAGCCGATCCACCATAATCCTTTCCAGTACTTTTCCAAGTACTGGTAGGAGGCAGATGCCCCGATAAGAACGGGGGTTAGTCCTAATCTTATCAGGAGACTTCAGGAGCACCACGACCCTAGCTATTTTCCACGCGAGTGGAAAATAAGCCTCACTAAGGCATTTCTCATAGATGGCCTCCAGGTACTCCGGAATGACTTTGTACAAAGATTTGCACATCTCGCCAGTCAAACCATCGACACCCGGTGACCTTCTAGACCTAACCAGGCCAAATGCATACGCTAGCTCACCGTCTTCTAATGGCTCAGCAGCTGCCACTTGTGCTGGTGGCGTCTGCTGAACCGCCCTAGGAAAGAACTCGGCTAAGAGAACGTTCACACTGTCCCTCCATGTTGATGTCATAGTGTCACCAACACGGAGGGCGCTCACATCCACCTGCTTCTTCCTAGATCGGCAGATCCGATAGACATGACCCCATGGATCATCTCTATGGTCTGCCACAAACTCCCGCCAATTATCTTCCTTCACGCGGACAAGCATACTCTTATACTCATTCATGCACCTATTGAAATCACACCTGCGCTGGGCCAAGTGCTCAGAATTGGTCGCCCGGGCGCGCTGAAACTTTCGTCTCAGTCGCCTGACCGACCTCCTCTTCGCACTCAGCTCACTCGTCCACCACTTCACCCGCCTCTGATTCACTCTCTCCCATTTTTGAAGCATGCTGTCATTCACGCGCCAGACACACTCGTTAAGTCGAGCGACCTGGTCGTCCACATCCATGCTCTCAAACTCACTAAGTGGCACTTCAGTGACCACTTCACGTACATGGAAACCGTAGGTTTCCCAATTCACACCACAGGTGCGCCATCGCCTATCGCACACACCCGCCCTTTCATTCACACTGTGGGCAGGCACAGCAATCACAATTTCAATCAAATTGTGATCACTTATGCCCCACCCACCACGGACACGCCAGCTGAATTCAAACATTCTGCTCGCTGCCCCATTCACAAGCGTCACGTCGATGTCACTCACCCCTCTAGGCCCGTCAAACGTATACCACTCACTTGGTTCGTTGAGAACAACAATGTCTCGCGGAACCAACCATTCACTCATTGCCTCACCCCTACTGTGGCTCTGGTAACCGGCAGAAAGCCGGGTTACCTTGCTGAACCACAGCGGAGATACGGCATTTGCATCCATACCTATCAGAACAGGTGTGCCGCCTGCTAGACGGAACACCATGTCCAGATACTCCAAGTAGGGCTCTAGAGGCTCACCATACTTGCAGTATACACTGCCCACAATCAATTCGCCAATGTGCCCTTGCACACTAACACAAACACCATACTCATTCGCACACACAACCATACAGTCCAGATGGACATCGTTCACAATTACAGCCGCATTTGCCCTGGTGTCAGAAAAGACCCGCATTGCTGCAGGTATTCCCCGCACGACACCATTGGTGGCGTACGGTTCCTGAACCAGGGCAATGGCACTGCCACATTCAGCCAAACACGCACCTAACTCACACATCACGGCATACGCGCCCTGACAGTTCAATTGTACTGCCTGCAGACTCATTAATGACGAGCCTGCGCCCTGGCCAGAATTTGGCTGTACGCCGGGCAGTCGGTGGACATCATATAATGTCCAGCCGGCTTGCCCCGGAACGCGCAATTCCGGCAATGCAGCTCATTGCTGCATTGCTGGACGCGATGACCGCTCTGGCCACAGCGCCGACAAACGTCCGCTTTCATCCTACACTCAGCCACTCTGTGGTCAAAGCTCAGACATCTGAAGCAGCCAGGCATCGGCATGAAGGGCCGCACGCGAAACGAAAACCACTTGATGTAGCATCTCTCCGCCTCCAGAAGGGACGAAAGCAAGCCTTCGTTCCCTTCCAACACGACGTTGGATGCTCCACCAGAGCCAGCGGTCCACGGGCGACTCACCATGCGGACGCCTTTCTTAAAGGCAGCCGGGCTTATGCGCTCCTTGAGGTTTAACTCATAGAGCTCCTCCATGAATTCATTCGGAGAAATCTCCGAGTGAACCCCATGGATCACAACCCTCGGGCCTAGCTTCTCATTCGCCGCCACATCAAGCCCAAGCTCGCTCAATTTGGCGTTTTTGGTCAGCTTCTCCGCTTCGGCCTTGGAGGGGGTGCGAATAATCGCACCGCCACCACGCAGTGGCTTCACCGTGTGAACCCTCACGCCCAGAGAAGGACCCGCCTCCTTGACGACCTTGGTGGCCACCTCTTTCCCCGATGCCTTCGCATCACGGCTCCGGACAACGACGGACCACGTCTGCGCCGGTTGCACAGTCATGGCCTGCGCAACCGGTACAGGGACCGGCACCGAAATAGCGGCCGCCTGGGGGGCGCCCACACGCACCGCACCCGGCGCCGGCATGGCCCGTGAGGCCGGAGCCCCCGCAAACTCCAGGCCAGCGATGCGGCCCTTCAGGGTGGCATTCTCGGCCACGAGCTTCATGAGCAAGAGCTCATACTCACCCGTGACCTCAGCCACCTTCCCCATGGCGACGGCGCTAACACCATCCAGTCCAATCACAGCAGCCATGACGCGTGCTGTGATGGCCTTCAGGGCAACCACCGGCGCCTGCGCCTCTGACGCCGCTGGCCCCTGATCAGCAGCCGCCGCCTTCACCCCCTTCTTCTTCTTTCGCTCTACCATGCACGACGCATCCGACACCTCACCGTCAGCCGCAACGACGGGTACGACCGCACCCGCCTTCACGGCCAACGACTTAGCGCCTTTCGCGCTCGTGCTGGCCTCATCCACGCTCATCTCTCCTCCTACAATGTCGGCGGGCGAAGCCGCGCGCCTTGGCGACCTGCCTCCCCCGGGCAAAGCCGCACGCCCAAGCCCTACCCCGGGCGAAGCCGCGCCACCACGTCCTTCTTCGGACGAAGCGCCACGGCCTAGCCCTACCCCGGGCAAAGCCGCGCGCCCTTTGCCGGGCGAAGCCACATGCCCAACCCTCTTACGAGGGGGCGACCGGACGTCCGCCGACACTGACTCCGCATCGGAAGACGTCATGTCGGTCGTTTCACGACCGGACGGCTCCCGGGCAGAGTCCCCTGCCACACTCCCCTTGCGCTTAGGGCGCCCCATTCACTCACTACTTACACTAACAACTAACACTAGACTATTTATTCTATTAATCTACAACAACAACAACAGTCACTCAACTCAAGTAGTTGTTGTTGTACAACAACAACCACACACACTGCAAGTGCCTTACGGCTACTTGCTTGAGCACAGTCAAGTACACAAACAATGCACACAAGCACCTTACGGTAACTTGTTTACACTTTTGTGCACACTAACAATTCACACACAAGTTACTTACGGTAACTTGTTTACGCAAAATGCGCAAAAATGCGCACAACAAAAATTGCACACAAGTTACTTACGGTAACTTGTTTACTAACCTACGCACGCTTACCGCTACTCCTAATGCAATAACAATTGCAAGCACTCGCGCACCAATCACTCGCACTGAAAATCACAGAAAATCACTGCACAGCACAACCACTCAGCTCGGTGTCTAAATCGACACTGATGTTAGTTGGTACAGTTGGTTTTCGAAATTGCAACGAGATTAGAAAGAGATTCGAAGACCGTAAGTTTTTCATACCTACAAAGACTATATATCATATTCGCTGATATCTCGAAAGGTACACATCGGACTTGGCTAATTTTTCACAAAATAAATTAAAAAAATATATAAAATTGTCTCCGATAAAAAAATAAAAGTTGCCAAAGCAAAGTTGACAAAAATACTTAATAAAATACAGATATTTAAAAATGAAAAACCGTCAAAATTACCGCAATGGTATTTCTAGTGTTAACCGAAGTTCTTAACTGAAAACATAAGTTAACTGCAACTATTTAAAAGGCCAGAAGTTAAGCAGATTCGACTTTATAGATATTTGGCCGAAATTTTTTCAAACGCTAATAACTTTTATAAATTTATACAGTCCAATTGTTCGTACTTAACCGATCTATCTGAGTAGAAATACTTGAATGTTGGTCAAGGATTAGATGAAAATGCTGGTATTAATACTAATCGAACTTTGAATGCCTTTAGTTAAGTTTAAATTCAACTGATTTGGACCCATTCAGTGTTTTCAATTCCAGTCAATGTTATTATCTGCTCGTAAGTTAGGCAGTTCCGAAGCTTTTTCTTCAATTGCAGACTTTCTAGTGTTACGCGTTTTATGGACTGCGTAATTTTTGTAGCGGAAAGTTTTATTCCGAGGAGTCCTTCCGTTTATTTTCTAATTAAGTTTGTCAGGCAAATCAAAATTACAAGAAAACAAGGAAAGCTTTATTTCATTTCAATCTTATAACACATGACTCTGCATTTTATTCTTTAATTGAATATCTCTTTCCCTGTAAGATTCCACTAGACTTTTTCTCTCGATTTTTCTCCTATATTTTCTCGTTTTTATAATCTACTTAATAGTTAGTCCGCTGACTATGAGCTAAATAATTTGTTGATCACAGATTTGTTGTCATCAGAAAAAAAAATTTATTTCATTTCAATCTTATTACACAACCCGCATTTTCGCTGTGAGATTTCACTAAACTTCTTCTCTGGAATTTTTCTCCTATATTTTCTCGTTTTTATAGTCTACGCAATAGTTAGTCCGCTGACTATGAGCTAAATAATTTATTGATCACAGATTTGTTGTCATCAGAAAAGCAAATGTATTTCATTTCAATCTTATTACACAACACGCATTTTAATCCTTAATCAAATATCTCTTTCGCTGTGAGATCCCACTAGACTTCCTTTCTGGAATTTTCCTCCTATATTTTCTCTTTTTTTATAATCTCCGTAATGTGTAGTAAGTTATCTGACTATGAGCTAAATAATTTGTTGATCATCATGTCACCAGAAAAAACAATGAAGTTTTGGCAATAAAGTTGTTCAATGTAGCTTCAGTAGGTAATGAAGCCTCAGTAGCTTAGCGTCACTGAAAACAGGAAAGCCGCATCTCCATTGAAAGTATCAACTTGAGGAAGTTCTTTCACCTTTTGGTATAACTAACAAACGGTCCACAACCGCTCACAAACGATCTTTTAGTTCAATGTAGTTTGAATGAAAAAAGGAAGGCCGCATCTCCGTTGAAAGAATCAACTTGAGAAAGTTCTTTCATCTCTTGGTACGACAAACTGCCAGCCACCTTGAGAAAAGTTTTACAGCAGACCCTAGTCCACAAACGTTCTTTCAGTTCAATGTATCTTCAGTTGCTTGACGTCAGTGAAAAAAGGCTGGCCGCGTCTCCGTTGAAAGGACCAACTTGGCAACTTGGAGGTCATGTCTTCGTTGAAAGGATCAACTTGAGGAAGTTCTTATATCTCTTGGCACGACCAACTATGAGCCACCTGGAGAGAGATTTTGCAGCAGACCATAGTCCACAAACGGTCTTTCAGTTCAATGTAGCTTCAGTCGCTTAACGTCAGTGAAAAAATGCTGGCCGCTTCTCTGTTGAAAGGATCAACTTGAGGAAATTGTTTCATCTCAACTGCGCGCCACCTGGAGAGAGATTTTCCATTGAATAACTAGTTTGCGCAATAAAACTCGCACAATTAGTTTTAAATTAACAAAAATTCAATATTACTCAATGAACTCGATACCGATTCCCGTTTGGGTTTTCGGGACCTTGCAGCGGCGTCTGATTAGCGCAAAATGTTAATTTCGCACTTTAATACAATTAAAAGCGCTCTTTCAATTTACGACACAATGCCGAAGCGGAGCAGAGCGGCAAACAATGTGTCGGTGCCGGACAATGGGCGAGCGTGAAGGCATTTAATGGACGGCGCACAAGTGGAAATTAAATGGAATTTCGCGCATTTCGCGGCGGCAACAAAGATGCGCAGCGCGCCAACTAATCGATGCGGTAATCAATCATGCGGTGCGGCGGCAATGGAAATATTTAATCATTATTAACACGCTTTAAATCCGTTTTTCCATGCCATGCGCGGCCGGTCGCTCAACGCTGCGTGGCGGCTGTGACTGCATTGCATTGTCGGTCGCCACTTGGTTGGACGTTCTTGATGGCCGACACTGTTGCAGGCTGCGACTGCTGTTGGACGCAGACCGAACCGGACCAGATCAGATCGGATCGGATCGGATCAGTGGCGTTCATTGACGCGGCGGCTGGCAGACAGCGCGGCCCAGACAGCGCAGACAAAGCGACGATCATAACAAAAGATTGAAAGCATTGAGAATGAAATTGAATAAAGATTCATCAGTGGCAATGGCAGTGGTCGTTGCAGTTGGCTGTTGCCTGTTGCCAGTTGGAGATGTGGTCGTCGTTGGTGTTGGCGGCGAAGGTGTTGCACGCTGACGGCCCAACGCTTGATGCGACTGATGAACGATGTCGCACGAGGTGCAACGTTGTAGTGGGTCGCTGCTGCGGCCGCTTCAAAAGCATTCCATGCGTCGACTATGGCTGCGCCCATGTGGCACTTATCTGATGGGCACCGCGAGTCAATTGCAATCATTTGTTAGGCCACTGAGGACGACCGGCGCATCCTGCGGCGTGCTTTTGTCATTGGCGCAAGACGGCCCAAAGCGCGTGGCATATGCGGCCGACGTTTAGCGCGCAGATTGCTTTCGGCTACTGCCACTTGCTGCCAGCTGCTGTTGGCCGTTGTGGAGCTGCGCGCCGCGGGTGCTCGCACATGTGTCGGGCTGCCGATGTGGCAACTGTGCTGGGCGCAGCGGGTGCTGTTGTAATTAATTTCTGGCTTCTTTAGTTAACAACTTTTTGTCCTGCTGCTGCGGAGCGTTGTGCACGCCACATTTAATGCCATTAAAAACCGCACTCGCATCGCCGCATCGTATTGCAGCGCGCTGACATTGCGTGTAATTACCGGCAGCGCGGCAACGCTCATCAGTCAACCGGCCGCCGCGTCACTCAGCCAGCGAACGTATTGGGTGATTTCCTATTGAACAGTAAATTGCAATTTTGCGGTTTCAATGCTTTTGCATCGCATTTGTCAATCATAAATGCAACAATAATAACAACAACAACAACAACAACAGCATCAATAATAACAAGAACAAGCACAACACCCGCAGCAACGACTTGTGCAATCAGCAGCGAGCCACCGCGTCACCGCAGCAGCGCCAACATTCGACAACAACAGCCACAATTTATCCAACATTATCTCATTTGCAATGAATTAACAACAATTGCGCTTCCATTATTTTTTCTCTCATATTCAATGCGATTTCTTCCATAATACACTTGTTGTTTTTGCTTTTAGAATGTGTGGCCGGTAATGCGATGCCATCGAGGCAGCAGAGTAATTGTCAGCTGCTTTGCAACAAAATTTCGAGTTAACCAAGCGCAAAAGTTGCTGTTTGCGGTCACATTTAATAACACTCGTAAATATCGGAACAATTAAAGCGTAATTGCGCAAGTTGTGCACGCCAGCCGCCGATAATCGCCGACGATAGTGTTGGCAATCATTCAGACGAAGTTTTGTAGCGAAATTTATTCGATGCAAAATTTCATTTAATTGGCTTGAGGGGAAATAGAGAGCAAGATATAACTCTAATTGATGTCGTTGTTGGCAATGTTGGAGAATTTTAATTTTCCAGAAAATGGAAAAATTAAAATCTATTAATTCGAATTTATCGAAATACTAATCAAATAGTCAATTAGTCAGATTTAACGAGACAGAAATAATGAATATATGAATAATAAGAGTGATTCAGTCTGTTCAGAGCGACATATTCGTGTACTGTACCTTGAATAAAACTGGGCAGACGACAGCCATTTCAGTAATCGACTACTTTTTTATTATTATTTATTGTTCGAAGAACGAAAGACAGACAGGGAACACTTTAGGATAATCTGGCAACCCTATACAAGGGCGGGTGTGTTGAAAATTGTTTAAATTTTTCGTCTGTACATTTGGAACATCCGAATTCTATGAACATCGAACCGTTTGGAATCTTGCACTGTCTGAACTTATATATTATCTGAACTTTCAGACTGTCCAAACTTTCGGATTGTCTGGTCCCTTGGTACGTCCATCCTACGGTCGTTTGAAATACCAGACTCTCTGAACTTCCAAACTATCTGAACTTTTAGACTCTCAAAACTTTCAGATAGACAATCTGTCTGAACTATCGGTGCTGCAATTCAAACTGAGTCTGAATTCTCAGTTCGTCTGAACTCCTGGTCCGAATGGCATTAGATCTCTGTCCGTTTGACTGCCGGTTCTTCTGGATTCCCGGACTATCTACACTTTGACTTTGACTATGTACACTCTCGAGTCGTCTAGAAGCTCTGTTTGTCTGAAATCTCGGGCCGTTTGAATTCTTGAACCATCTAAACTCTCGGTCCATCTGTACTCGTGAACCAATTGAATTCTCGCATCGACTGGAATTGCGAACCGTCTGCACTTTCAGACCGTCTGTATTCCCGGGGCTGACTGAGCTCTTTAGCTGTTTAAACTTTTTGGACCGTCTGCACTATCGGACCGTTTAGATTCGTGAATTGTCTGGACTCTCTGACCGACTGGACTTTCAGAACAACTGATCATTCGGAGCATCTGGACTCTCGAGCCGTTTAGACTCTTGAACCACCTGTACTCTCAGGTCGGATGGATTCCCGGGCCATCCGAGTTCTTGGATTGTTTTAACTTCCGAAGTATCTTGTCTCTCCGACCATCTGGACTCTGGAGCCGCTTAGACTCTTGAACCACCTGGACTCTCGGACTTCTCTGGACTTCTGGAGTATCTGATCTCTCGGACCGTCTGGACTCTTGATACATTTGAACTCTCTGATTGTTTGCATTCTCAACCCGTTTGGACTCTCGGACCGATTGGACTTCTAAACCAACTGATCTTTTGGACCGTGTTTCCTCTCGGGCCGTTTAGACCATTGAACCGTCTGGACTCTCAGGTCAGATGGATTCCCGGGCCATCTGAGTTCTTGGATTGTTTAAATTCTCAAACTCCTTGGACCCTCGGACCATTTAGACTCACGAGCTGTCTGGACTCTTAGACACATTGGACTTCCGGAGTATCTGATCTTTCCGACCATCTCGACTCTGGAGCCGTTTAGACCATTGAACCGCCTGGACTCTCGGGTCGAATAGACTTTTATCAAAGTTTTCGGAATGTTTGTTTTCTTAAACCGTTTGGACTCTCAAATCGTCTGCACTCTCTGACCGTTCAGACTCTCAGACCGTCTGGACTCTCGGACCGACCGGACTCGCGAACCATCTCGCCTCTCGGTCGTACTGTCGTACCATTTCGACTCTAGAATCGTGTGGACTCTGACTGGACTTCCAGACCAAATGAGCGAAACGTGTGGACTCTTGACAAACTGGACTTCCGGTTGAACTGAGCTTAAAAATCATTTGTGTTCTTTTATCTGTTTTAACTCTCGAACCATCTGGACCCTCAGACCAACTGGACTCTCAGCTCAACTGAGAACTAATTGTGTTCTCTTACAGATTGCACTCTCGAATTTTTCCAAGCCTGAGTCGAATCTGTTGAAGAATTTGAATAGTCTGGACTAGACTAGAAATTAAAAGCAATCCAACAGTAATGCAGTAAGTAATCAATGTTATTAGTAAATGCAAACCACGAGATTTGTCTTAAAAAAGCTATGAAAAAATTATAAATAAGAAAAATTCTCTTACAGTTTTGTGATTTTGGTGGAAGGAAAACAAAAAAGTATGAAAGTTTTGGAAGAAATATTCTCTTGGACGAATTTTAATTGAATTAATTAAATTTAATTTAATTAATCCCGGAAAAGAAGTGGGATTGGGATGTGAAAAAAAATCGGGATTGCGTTAAAACAATCCAAGTCATAAGTGTAGCAAAACATGTTCACAGGGAGCTCACTTCATAAACGGTGCAATACCATCCGAAAACTCTCTATCTCATGTGTTTTCTTAAATCCAGGCTTATTTTCGGATTTTTGTTTTTGACGCTCCGATTTGAAAGCAACGCCAAATAAGTATTGGCTGATGCCGAACTGAAGCCGATCACAAAGTTACAATTCAGCAGCCGATTAATCGGTTGCACACTACTCCGCAGCCACTCGTTGATATTGCTCAAAATGTTTGCATATTTTTTATAAATACTAAAGTATCAAATTTTTAATAAATGTTGAATAAACAAAAAATATGAAAGCAAATATTGGAAAACAAATCATTCACATTCCCTTGTCTTCGTCTCAATTATTATTTGTGCGCAAATTAAATTTTATCAACGGCAACGTATCTGACACAATTTCTCAATAAACAAAGCGCAATGCAAACCCAGCAACAACCACAACAACAACATCATAAAATCGCACAGTAAACTAGAATTTTCTAATCACACGCTTAGCGTGCAGAGGATGCACAGCGAGATGAAGTAAAAAGTAAGTAAGATGTTAATTAGAAGCAAACACACACCTCCACACATAAATAGAACTGAAAATCGTATAAAATGAAACAATGGCTGGCGCAACAATGCACCGCATTGCAGCTATTGGATGCGACTAAAAGCAAAAATCGGTGAAACTAAAACAACAATTAAGTGCGCAACTGCGGCATCGCAATCGCAATCGGTGCACGCGGCCAGCATCGCCGAGATGGCAGCGGCGAGTAATGAAGCAGTTAAGTGAATTTAATGGTGGGAATGCGAGACAATGCGCCGCAATGGCACAACAATTTAGCGCAAAGTAATTAAGCGCAAATTAAGCGCAGCCATAACTGGGTGAAGCGGCCGCAGCCGCAGCCGCAGCCGACGTCGACGCTCAGCCTGCGTCACCCAGCGTCAGCGTTGCATGTGTTGGAAATATGAAACCGTCGCATGGGCAATTTAAATGTCAGCTCGCATATATATTCTCAGCATCTTTATGCATTTATCATATTTAAAAAATATAGATATATATTTTTTTATTTAGAAAATCTCTGATAAGTTGTTGTTGTAGCGCATGAAATGTAAATTACCGCAAGTCGTTGAATGCAATCTTTGCCTAACAGCGACCATTTGACAAATGACACCCTTGTTGGACTTGTTGCCTTTGTTGTTGTTGTTGTTGTTGTAATGCTATAATTCGCTATTGGGTTACGGCTGGGAAAAGGGTGTTCGTAGCACTTTTTGCCGTTATGTTGCTCGCTTTTGCTTTCTGATTTTTATCAGTCACACAAAAGTGGTCCGACAGCTCGTGTTGCACGTTGCTCAATTTTCAAACCAGGATTTAGTCAATTCAGGCGTACGGATATGTGCACGTATGCGAGTCCCTTAAGCGCTGCATGCATGATTTGCTGAGTTGTTGCTGTTGTTGCTCGATGTTTTCGAGATGCATTGTCGCTGATAGTGTGCAACAAATGCTGCTAATATTTTTATCGGCAACATTTTATCAGTGCATTCAGAAGTGCTGTTTAAACACACACACACACACAAATATATGGAAAAGTATCAGTTGAGGGTTTGAGACTGCAGTGAGTAATATTTGCTTGATTTCTGGGTGTTCAATTTGTACAAATTTGTAGGTATTTGAAAAATCCTGATGAAAACATTGGCTATTTTGATATCTAAAACGCATTAATGCTTCGAACATGATTTTCAAAAAGTATGGAGAAAGAGACATTTTTAGCAATAATTTTTCTGATACAAAGAAATGTCAAATATTTTTAGCAATACTTGTTTGGTCACATTGGGTACTTCATATGAAGCTTCAAGAGGTTAAAGACGATTCTGTACTCAAGTTTGGCATACATTTCTCAGAGTTTCGAATTTTTCTAGACATTGATGGTGCAAATAAGTTTTGAGATTTTTTTGTAACTTTTCACTTTTACTCAAAGAAATTGTTGTAACTTATTTTATTCAAAGCTTTGTTGTCCATTTTTAGCAACGACTTTTTCCCATCTCTCAGGTAGCATACAGATTTCGCGTTGAAAAAAATCATCATCTTTTAAAGCGATCCCAGAAACTACCGAATTTTTACTTCATCATAGAAAGTGAAGTGCTGCTCGATCAGGCAATGAGTCCGCGACCGAAACAAATGGCAGTCGACGGGAGCAATATGTGGTAAGCGCCTCCAAAGTTTCCTTAACGACTTTTGTAATAACTTTTTGAACTGAAGAGACCGAGAGTCTCATGACAATACAGTGAACTCGCGGTAATATTAACATATGAAAACCTCAAAATATGAACACTTTTCCTACCATTGACTACGCTAAAATATGAACTTGGTTTTCAAATATGAACAAAATTTGTATTTCAATTACTTAATTATTTTTTAATTTTTATTTTATTCAGTCTACTGTTCATATTATCGCGAGGAATTTTACTCTCTCTAAGGTTTGCCTGCTGAGGAGACAACGTACTAAAGACTTCAACCCAGTAACGGATCTGAGTGTTTTGAAAGAAATTGAAAACTGTAAGCCAATTCTCCAGCCTAATATTTTGGGCATCATTTCATTTGAATAATTAAGATTGATTAAGTAAGAGACACATTTAAGTTACCAACAGATTTGAGCACGATATACATTTTAGGCCTAACTCAATCTTTGAGTTGTGCTAAATTTTGTAAATTTATGTAGCTCAGAGAGTTGAAAAACACAAATCTTTATTTTTATTTTATTTTATGTTATTTTATTTTTTTTAATTTAATTTAATTTAATTTTATTTAATTTTATTTAATTTTATTTTATTTTATTTTATTTTATTCTTTTTTATTTTATTTTATTTTATTTTATTTTATTTTATTTTATTTTATATTATTTTGTTTTATTTTATTTTATTTTTTTTATTTTATTTTATTTTATTTTATTTCATTTTATTTTATTTTATTTTATTTTATTTTATTTTATTTTATTTTATATTAAGTTTTTTTTATTCTTTTTTATTCTTTTATATTTTGAATTTTTTTATATTTTTTTTAATTGAAATCAAGCTTAATACTACAAATTATTTTATTATTTTTATTTCTTTTTTTTATTTTATTTAATTTTTTTATTTTATTTTATTTTATTTTATTTTATTTTATTTTATTTTATTTTATTTTATTTTATTTTATTTTATTTTATTTTATTTTATGTTATTTTATTTTATTTTATTTTATTTTATTTTATTTTATTTTATTTTATTTTATTTTATTTTATTTTATTTTATTTTATTTTATTTTATTTTATTTCATTTTATTTTATTTTATTTCATTTTATTTTATTTTATTTTATTTTATTTTATTTTATATTATTTTGTTTTATTTTATTTTAATTTATTTTAATTTATTTATTTTATTTTATTTTATTTTATTTTATTTTATTTTATTTTATTTTATTTTATTTTATTTTATTTTACTTTATTTTATTTTATATTATTTTATTTTATTTTATTTTATTTTATTTTATTTGATTTGATTGGTTTTGATTTGATTTGATTTGATTTGTTTCGATTTTTTATTTTATTTTATTTTATATTCTTTTTTTTATTTTATTTATACAGCAATAAATTATTATACAAATATTTCAGTAGCAGCACTAGCAACTTTGCCCATCGGCTCAACTCAAATCTTATTTTTGGGCCTTAACTCAATCTCCCAGTGCAAAAATTTTCCTTCGAAAATTGTTTCTTCCTTCCTAAGCAAATACAAATATCAAATCTGTTTATACATATTTCGTAAAAATTATATACATATATATCCAACTATATATTCGACCCTCTCCCAGCAGCATTAAATGCTTGAAGCGATTCCATTTAATGATCCAACCAATTTCACCTGGAATCGCCTACACACGTAACGAATTGAAACGTCGCGACGCGACGCCAAGTTGCCTGCTCACCGTTTCGTCCATTTCGTCTGCTGTAATAATAGAGTCCTAACCTTTGCCATTATAACAAATTTAAAATTTCCTTTTAATTTAAGCATTTTACATTCCTTATCGTACGCAGCGAATCTGCGCTCGAAATCGTGTTGGCCGTGCAGCACGTACCGGCCACAGATCTTGGCAATTTAATTTTTGCTAAATTTCTCATAAAAATACAAAATTACAGTTTGGCTGCATTAAAAAAATATGTGATTACCGCATGCGAATGCGAAATGTTGGCAGAGACATCAAACAAAAAAACAAAGATAAGCAAACGAAATGACGAATGAAATGACAAACTACACGTTTGCCGGTGTATGGATGACGTTCGATGATGGAAAGGCTCGTAGTCGGCTGGATCGATCGGTCGGTCGATTGAGGTTGTGTTGGCGGCCACTATAGTTGAGTTAAGTTAAAAATTGTATTGCCAGGCATTTAATTTGCAACATTACAACCCGATAATCAATAATAATATTCGATACAAAAAGATCAGCAGCAGCAACAGAAATAAAAACAACTAATAAACGAAGACAGAGAAACCGTGTAGAAAATTGACAGCATTGGCGACTGACGTTGGCTCTGAGATACGTGAGCGCGATTGCAGCGCAGCCGCTGTTGTAGTCACAGTGGGCATTAGAACTAGGGATGTGCTATAATTTGGGGTCCGCATCCGCATTGTTGAAATGTTGCCAATATAAATTTCAATTGGATTCTATATTCGCCTCTAGTATGCGGATAGAAGTAGATAGAAGTAGATAATGAAATCGATGCTGCCAAAATAAACAACAACAAAATTATATTAATTTTTATAGTTTATTATATTAATTTTTAGTTAATTTTTAAGTTTAAGTTTAACAAAAAACAGAAAAAATATTAAAAATCCTTATTCGCATCCGCCAACTAAAATCCATCTCATCTCTAGTTAGAACCACTTGAGGAGCGCTTTTTATTTTTATTGATTTTTAGTTGTTGCAATTTTGATTTTTTTTTTGCGAAATTGTTGTATTTGTGACGTTGATGGGAGAAACGTGATTTCTAAGTTCAGTGCTCAATGATTGTATGAAATCAAAGGCTGCAATGTTGCAGCGAAAACTCAGTTGAGGAAGGAGACGAAATAATTTTAAATTGCATTTTGCGCAGATTATAGAGTAAGCGCTGAGTTTGTGGCGCTGGGGGGAGAGCAGGACGGACTTACTCAGGGGGTCAGCGAGTTTAGGCAGAAATGTGCAGTCGGCCGGCAACGATCGCGATAACAATGCAGACGTTGCTGCCACAACGGCGGCGGCCGTTATTGGACGAGCGACGAGCGACGTCAGCGGGAGCAGCGACAGCCGGTTGCAAATGTCTGCAAAACGGCACGCAAAACGCCCTCGGGGGGTGTGTAACTGGGGCTCACACAGCGAATTGAATTGAATGTTCGCTGATCGAGCGTAACATTCGCGCAATTTTATTGGCCGCCATTTATGTGTGCATGGAAACAACAACAACAACAATAACATCAATAGCCATAATAATAATAACAACAACTGACAGTACTACAACAACAATGAAAATTGTAGCATTGTTGGCAATTATTTTTGTCGTTGTCGTAGTCGTTGGTGGCGTCGTTGTTGTTGTTGGTGTTGCTGGTTCGTTGTTGCCGGCTGACTTGTTTGTCAGCGCGCAGCTGAATTTTTATGCCTTGATTTGTTGTTGGCATGTTTTTTGTATTACTTTTTGTTGTACATACAATGGTTGCTGTGTGTTGTTGTTGTTGTTGTTAGTGTTGCACGTCCGCCATTGCTGTTTGATGGCAGCATTGTCGACATTCGCTGTCGCAGTCGCGGCAGCTGGTTTAATTTTAGCCGCCGCTGTATTAGTGACTCTTTTTATTGTTTATGCTGTTCATTGTTGTTGTTGTTGTTATTGCTGTTGTTGGCTGTTATAATCGCGCACCAATTGCACTGCATCGATAATGCACTTAAATCGTTTCGTATCATTACAACAATTTGCAATTTGCTGCAGGCACCACAGCTTTTGCCATGGCTCCCCTTCGTTCCCGCTCTTCCCTATTTCGCCTTGAATAGCATCAAAAATTCAAAATAAATTCGCAATTATGCTTGCAAATGGTCTCAGTGCGCCATTTTGCTTCGAGCAACTGCGCAGTTTACTGGCAGTTGGGATTTTCATTCGTCTGCTGCCTCGCGGACACGACTACAATTTTTTTATATGGTTTTTTTCATTTCGTTGAGTCTTTTAGTTGCGCAGAAATTGGCAGCATTTATGCAATTTGGCCTGAAAATTGCCATGAATGGAAAATTGCAAAACTTTGTTGCTGTATTCAGCAATTGGCCAGCTTTAAGCGAGCAGTTTTCATTGGAAATGACTTTATGGCGTCCAATAGATCGTCAATAAAGTATGGAAATTTGTGCTGATTACATCAAAAATGCTAAATTCAAATGTATAGCTGGTGAAATAAGTTTCCAAACTATAAATAAAAAAACTAGTTCATACAAATAATAATAAACAACAACAACAACGAGCAGTAAATTAACATAAAAACTGCTCGTTTCCATGCTAAATGGGAGAATGTTCTTTGTAATAGTAACGCACCATTTCGCTGCATAATTCATGCGCAGTAACGCGTCACCACTAACCCCTAAATAACTCTTTTCGACGGACAACAACCCCACACGCGCCGCAGCAAAAATAAGCAAACATCATAAATAAAGCAAATGTAGAGCGTGGAAGAGGCAAAACTTTTACGCGCCAAGTCACGGAAAAAGCACCGGAAATTGCCAGCTATTAGCCCATTCGTCAGGATATTATTTGTTCTACTTTCATAAATATAAATAAAAAAATTTATTTTCTACTACAGTGTCGACGCAGTATTGGCGTTACGACTGAGTTTAATATTATTGACATTTGTTTGAATTTCATGGAACAAACCAGGCAAATATAATCCAGATTTGAACGAAAATTTATTTATATGGTACTTTACATTTTTGAGCTTAAAAGCACAAATGACAACAACAAAAAGGACGCATTCGAATGAAAAAATATTCCAGTCTTTACACAAACCACACTGAGGGTATGTACGAGTAACTAGTAGAGGACTTTCATTCTAACCCTTTCCGGTCAATTTCCGCATTTCTTGAGATACTAATTTTTCTTTCAAACTATTGACTCTCATTGAACATTTTAGCAATAAAATACAACAAAATATCAAAAATATCATTTATGTAAGTTGAGAATCAATACAGCTCAATCAATTTTGTACGATATATCGTACAATGGTCCGCAAAGGAGTAAAAATGCATGAAATTTTGGTTTAGGTTTTGTAAGTTTTATGAACAATTCATTGATTTTTTTTTATAGAAAACTGAAATTATAACAACAAAAAATCAAAACGTGATTTAATTTTAATCGAAATTTATATACATTATATATATAAACAATTGAGTCACATTTATTCGGCCTTATATAACCGTTGTTGTTGTTGCAAAGCCCTTTTCCCTTAAATAAAACACAGAATCAATTAAAATTCGTATAGCTTTACAGAAAGATACCGAATATAGCCGATTCTTATTATCGTAGTGGGAGTGGCAAGTACGCATGTCTAACCTTACATAATCTGTGTCTGCCCAGTAAAACACAAAATTGTCTAGTAATTGTTATTTCTTAGTAGAAATTTGCCGAATAGTCGAATTATATTATTCATACGATTTACTGATGGGCGTGGCATTCAAGCAAACGGAAAAATTCTGTTACCAAATCCATAACTTAAAAAAAATGCAAACATCACTTGCAACCTTTGCCTTCCATTTGTACGATATATCGTACCATTTTTTTAAAGGCTCGGGAAAAATATTTAGACTCAAAGAATGTTAAATTTAATTAGTTTTATAAATCAACTGAGATACAAACTTTGAAATTGTTTGGCTTTTTCCTACCAAAAAGTATTACATATTTAAAATTCCTCCGCAGAAGCATCGCATCGCCAAATTCTTGCAAAGAGCTGCTTACAAAACTCACTCACACTGTGTAGCCACGGCTATTGTGATTTATATTTTTAAACAGAATGGTGCAACACAGCCTACTTAATAAGAATTAAAAAACCGTTTCATAAAAAATGCTTTCGCTGTCAAATTAAAAATCTTTAAAAAAAATTGTACGATATACCGTACAAATTTCCGGAAAGGGCTAAACAGAAAATAAGGTAATAGGTTTCAACAACAGCAACCAAAATATATAGTATTTTATTTAATAATAATAATTGATATTCAATGAGTGCAGTACGCGAATATGTCCCGAAACGTATCAGATCATAGAAGTATATTTAGGACACATAAGATTTGGTTTTCGGGGGACTCCGAACATAAAGTTTGAGTCCAATACCATTTGAAACCATATTATCCACCCAAAATGTTTACAAGATGCAGATATTTTGGAGAGGTTTGAACATACAAAACCCCCCTTGCCTGTGCCACTGATTTGGTATATATATGAGTAGAACACAACTGAGAGCCTATTTTTTTGTCACTTAATTATGTAAGAAAATAAATGCATCTTTTTACTCTCAGCTCATATGAATTCTAGATGAAATTTCATACTATTTTTTCCTCCGAATACCAGTCTTTCATAAGAAAAATTAAGGTATTTGAACCATATATCTGAACCATATATGTACATAATATAAGTTTTGTAACGTTTTTCTTCTACTAAATAAACTACAACTTTCCAAACTTACTCGTGGGGTAGGTAGGCAGGTAAAAGTGGCTGCCCCAGGGCGGAATCCCAGCTCCTTACGAAGCGTAGAATACTGTAAATAGTTAGATTAAAAAAAAGTGGCACAGGTGAGTCTTCTATCTTCTAAATAATGCAGGACAAGTGCATACAAGGAGAAGTGTAATTTCCTCCTCTATCACGTTCATACAGCTTCGACAGAAGTCATTGGAAACCAAAACCAACCTTCTTACGTGGGTACCATTTACACACAGCGATACGTTAGAACACCAAGCACGGTTCTAATCTGGTCCCTGTTTAGTGAGAAAAGTCCTCTAGAACGAGAGAAGTTTAAGGTTAAATTTTGTGTTGCTTCAGCCCATCTTAGGTTGGTTTCTTGTCTCTTATCTGCTCAGTCGTATTTGCGGAATGAAGATATCATTTCTGTAGAATCACAGAGTATCCTTAGATCTCTCACGATCGTTGGAGTTGGAAGAGACCTAGGTTTATGGTTATGAAATTATCTCAAAATTTTTAACTCATAATTTCAATGATTGGAGATAGAACCAAAATATTCCAACATTCGCGCTGCGTAAATGGATGGATTATGGATTTATGGTTATGAATTTATGAAGTCCTTTTCTCTGTCTAAAGAGAAGTAATTCTAATGTGTTTGCATACAGGTGGTACTATAGAAAATATAAAAGGCTAACGTCTTAATTCAGATTGCACTTTTATTCTGAAATGAAAGGACCTACAATCTTATGCAATTTCCGATTGACCAATTGAGTGATATTTCATGCCAATTAATTGACTGTCGAAGGTTTGAAATTTTGTAAAAATCCATCAAAGCGAAAATCCACCTAAAACAAAAAAACGTTTCCTTTGTTTGATGTCAATGGAGTTAAAAATGGAACATAGATGAGTAATTCCACTAACTACTGATTCAAAACTGGAATACAGATGTGTAATCCAACTCACTTCATCATCAAGTCATGGACATTACTGGTGAGGAAGAAACCATAGGACAACTTCACTATCTCAGAGCAATGAGTGTACAGTTTCGCCTATAATTTTTTGTCTCCTTATTCACTTCGCTTAAGAACATAAGACCTCAATAAGGAGTTTTCATTTGACCTAGTTTAGAGTTGTTTTTTTTGCCGTTCCATGTGATGTTGACAGAGATTAGTTTGCATAGAATCGACCTGCAGCAGGAATTTGTTGGTCATGCGCCACTTCTGCTCTGTTGGGGCAGTTTCGAAATAAAAAATCTGTAAGGCTTCCAAGAGACTTTGATAAGGAACAACAAGAAGATAATCTCATCAGTATTTCAACACATTCTCAGACTCATAAGCGTACAATTTAATCTAAGTAAGATCTCAATTATATAGTTGGCCAAAAAAGAAATTCTAAATAGAGTTCAAATATTTAAAAAAAACTCTTAAATACGCATTTGTCACTTTTCCATCTCTCTGAATGTCTACATGCAGTTCAATTTGCTTGGCAACCCTTTTGCCCCCTCCCCAACACAGAAGCGACCAGTAGCACAAAGAGAATCACCCATTAAAACGGAAATAGCAGCCATAAAATTATCAATTTCCGCGCATTTAAGAAAAAATTACACAATGCCAAAGGCAAAACCCTGAAGAAAAAAAATGTTTAAATGTGTTTTTAACCCGATTTTATGGTACAAATATTTCCATTACGCAAACGTACACAGACTCACACACACACACTCGCAGACAAAGGAAAACACAACCAGCGCACGCAACGAGTTCAATAAAAGTTGAAAAAGTTTTACCCAAAATATCAATTTCCTCTCGGCTGCCGAACAAATAAAAGAGAATAAATTGTTTGCTGAAAAGAAGTAAATTGTATGTGAAAGACATTAAGGCGCACAGGCACACGCACGCACACAGCCATACGTACGCGACAGCGACAGTGGCCGGAAATGTGGAAATGTGCGCATAAGCGAGATGGCACGACGGACGTCGAACATGGCGCTGGCAGTGCAGCTCGACCGTGTCGGGTGAAAGCGGAAGTCCGCGATGTATAGTTGGCAGCGGGTGGGTGGGGCGGGGGGTGGCGATTGGGACATGGGCGAATTGAATAAAATGGGTAAGCCGCCATTGGCGACGCTGATGGCATGCGAATGCTGTGTCGACGTGTGCGCATGTGTGCGGCAATGTATGCGGAATGGCGCAAGTGAATGCATGTGTGTGTGTGTGTGTGTGTGTGCTAAGGACATAAGTGTTATTTTTCTGCGCTAGAAAATCAGGATAATAAACGTAAATGTTAGCAAAGAGGAGAAAAACCAGAGCAATTTAGAGGATGATATAAGGCGGCAAATCTGTGTGTGTGCGTGTGTGTGTATTTGAAAGGAAAACATGGAAAAAGAAATGAGATGAGTAATAAAATTTGCAAGGGTAGGAAATTTGGAGAAAATAGGATGCTTAGAAATCAGATTAGAGTCGAAATGAGAAAATAACGAGAAGCGGTTAAGTGAATAAAGGAAAATAAAGAAGAAGTAAATATTGTGACAACGTAAGTATTAAGGACCTAATGGGAATAAGAGAATAGATGAGAAGAGTGAACATAAAAGTAGAAAGAAGATGAAGATAAAGGGGAAAATAGTTTTGAATTATAGAACACAGAAAACAAGAAGAACTACAGGAATACAAGAAGGACTTAAGAAATGAGAGGGCATGAAAAAAGGAAGGAGGGCATGAAGGAAGTAAAAATCTTGAAAAACTTTGTGAAGGGGAACTTGGAATTGATAAGAAAGATAAAACTAATAAAACTAATAATGATTTATGGGTTAAAAAAGAAAATCTTAGAAGCAGACAGAACTGCAATCCCACCAATTTTGATGGAAGAAATATGTGGTCTATAAAATTACAACACCGAAAGAATTTCAATCGTTTTAAATGGATACAGGATGAAAAGTTTTTGCATTTCCCATTTGAGGTTCCCTGAAGCTTCTTGCTAAAAAAATAAAAATACTAAATAAAATAAATAATAATTAAAAATTAAAAATACAAACAACAATTGGCTCACTTTTGTGGGTCGTTAAAATGTTGAAGTGTTGATTTATTTTTCAGTTTATTTTTCGATTTTTATTCAACTAGTCGTGAGATTGTGGAGATTTTTGGCACAAATTTGAAAACTTTAGCAAATTTACCAATAAATGTTTCCAAAGTCATTGGCCCTTGGCCTCGGTACGTTTTTTCTGAAGTTGTAAAGAAAAAGAAAAAATAAAAAATAGTGCATTTTTAGAGTTTTTCAACTTTTTCCAACTTGTCCTGAAATTCAGAGACTGTTTGATATAATTTGATAGAGCTGAGTTTGAATTGAAAGATTTTGCCAACAAATGAGATCAGTGACGTTTGGTTCTTAGTTTTGTTGCTTGCTTGGGACTTTGGAATGTTGAAAAATGTGTAGTTTTCAGTTTTCTTAATATTTTTTTCTACTTGTAAAATTTGTAGGTTGTTTGGTAACTTGAGAGATTGTGCCAACAAATGAGAACAACTTCGTTTGGTTTTTAGCTTCTGTTAGCTTTTTTCGACATCGGAAACTTGAGGTAACTGGTGTCTTTTTCAGTTTTTTTAAAATATTTTTTCAATAACCGGTGAAGCTTCGGTAATGCTTTTCACAAATTTGGAAACTTTAGAATTTTCGCCAATAAATGGCATCAATGTCGTTTAGTTTTTAACTTCTGTTCGCTGTTATTTAAAAAATTAAATAAAAAGTAAATTTTTAAAAAATTACGTATTTGTTAGTTTTTTTTTCGATATTTTTCAATAACTGCTGAAGTTTCAAGAAAGTATTTCACAAATTTAGAAACTTCAGAGTATTTTCCAATAAATGCCTTCAATGTTGTTTGGCTGTGAGCTTTGGTTCGCTGTTGTGGGTCGTTGGAATGATTGAAAAATGGTGTCTTTTTCAGTTTTGTTTTTCGAATTTTTTCAACTTGTCATGAAATGTTGAAGATTTTTGGCACAGACTTGGACATTTTATAGATTTTGCCAACAAATGAGATCAATGTCATTTGGTTCTAAGTTTCTGTTGGCTTTTCGGGTGTTGAAATATTGGAAGAATTCTCTATTTTCAAATTTTTTTTGGGAAAATATTTTGCTTTTTAATTTATTGGAAATTATAATAAACTGTTTGGTATGAACATTTTACTTATTTTTCGGCTTTAAAATTAGAAGATATCGCTTATTTCGCAACGGTGGCAAACATTTTATGTGATCACAAGTCTAACGAAATTAATCGCCGAATTAATTAATAAAATCTTGCGCTAAGCTCCACTACAGAATTTGTGTTTCATAAAAGAATTTTAACTAATCATTTTAATATTTGTAAATTTTGTAAAAGTTTATTTAATTGATTTGCTGTCTTTTTTGTAGAACATTCAACTGGTTTAATTAATAATTTTAATTTTAATTAAAAGGTTTTATTAATAATTTTAATGTTTTTAAACTTTGGAAAAGTTTATTTTATTTATTTACTGTCTTTTTTGTAGAACATTCATTTGTTTTAGTAAATAATTTTAAATTTAATTAAAAAGTTTTATTAATAATTTTAATATAATAATAATAATAATAATTTTAATTTTAATAATTTTAATCTGTTTTGTAGAACATTCAACTGTTTTAATTAATAATTTTAATTTGAATTAAAAAATTTTATTAATAATTTTAATATTTTTAAATTTTGTAAAAGTTTATTTAATTGATTTGCTATATTTTTTGTAGAACATTCAACTGTTTTAATTAATAATTTTAATTTTAATTAAAAGGTTTTATTAATAATTTTAATTAAAAGGTTTTATTAATAATTTTAATATTTTTTTAAATTTGTAAAGTTTATTTAATTGATTTCCTGGCTGTTTTGTAGAACATTCAACTGTTTTAATTAATAATTTTAATTTGAATTAAAAAATTTTATTAATAATTTTATTATTTTTTTAATTTTGTAAAGTTTATTTAATTGATTTCCTGTCTGTTTTGTAGAACATTCAACTGTTTTAATTAATAATTTTAATTTGAATTAAAAAATTTTATTAATAATTTTAATATTTTTAAATTTTGTAAAAGTTTATTTAATTGATTTGCTATTTTTTTTGTAGAACATTTAACTGTTTTAATTAATAATTTTAATTTTAATTAAAACGTTTTATTAATAATTTTAATATTTTTTAACTTTGTAAAGTTTATTTAATTGATTTCCTGTCTGTTTTGTAGAACATTCAACTGATTTAATAAATAATTTTAATTTTAATTCAAAAATTGTATTAATAATTTTAATATTTTTTAACTTTGTAAATTTTATTTAATTGATTTCCTGTCTGTTTTGTAGAACATTCAACTGTTTTAATAAATAATTTTAATTTTAATTAAAAAATTTTATTAATAATTTTAATGTTTTTAAACTTTGGAAAAGTTTATTTAATTGATTTGCTGTCTGTTTTGTAGAACATTCAACTGTTTTAATTAATAATTTTAATTTTAATTAAAAAATTTTATTAATAATTTTAATGTTTTTAAACTTTGGAAAAGTTTATTTTATTTATTTACTGTCTTTTTTATAGAACATTCAACTGTTTTAATAAATAATTTTAAATTTAATTAAAAAGTTTTAATTATAATTTTATTGTTTTTAAACTTTGGAAAAGTTTATTTTATTTTTTTACTGTCTTTTTTGTAGAACATTCAACTGTTTTAATAAATAATTTTCATTTTAATTCAAAAATTTTATTAATAATTTTAATATTTTTTAACTTCGTAAAGTTTATTTAATTGATTTCCTGTCTGTTTTGTAGAACATTCAACTGTTTTAATTAATAATTTTAATTTGAATTAAAAAATTTTATTAATAATTTTAATGTTTTTAAACTTTGGAAAAGTTTATTTAATTGATTTGTTGTGTTTTTTGTTATTTTATTTTATTTTTATAAAATTTTTTAAATGAACTCACACACACACACACACACTTTAAAGTGAAACGAATTTTGTTGCATACATTGCGGCGCTGCAGCTGCCAACATTGTGTCAATTAAATCAGCGCCGTCGCCGCCAAATCAAATTTACAACAACCAACTGTGCAGCCAGCGCAACAACAACATTGGCGCCGCATGTGGAGTCAGCGCCACAGAATTTCATTGCAACATTGAAACGCAATTAAAGTGAAACGCAAAAGCGCGTACGAGCGCTGGTCGCTGGCGGCTGTGTGGGCGCGCATACAAATTAAGCAGACCAACACACAAATACACAGAGCAACTGGGCGGGGTGTGACTTGCGGTGTGACAAATATGCACAAAGTGACAACAAAGTGTCAATTTGTGATGCTGACATGCCGCTGAAGCATACTTTTTGGCGCCAAAGCAATTAAAAGCGCAACACATACATAGACACTGCCGCCATTGCCCTCCCCGCGCTTTCTCGCTCTCTCACGCTCTGCTAATGCAATTCGCGATACGCTTTATATTTTTATGATTTACGACGATAATAAAAACAAACCGCTGCCACTTTAATTACCCAGAAATTAACAACAACAACGATGCATAACGCCACTGTGCACACTGCGCTGGTTGGTGTAATTTATAAGACTGCCAACGGCAAAGGCAACCAACACACCAAATAAACAAAGTTTTCATAGCAATGAATGTCAAATGTCGCCCACAATGCTGGTCGCTTACAGAGTGACGCAGGCGGCACGCACACGTGTCAGGAAGTCAAGCGGTTGTCACATGCCGCTTGCCCCTTGCGCCTTTACATATGCAGATATATTTTTTTTGTTGTTGTTGTTATTTGACTACTGTGCTGCGCATATGCAAGGGCTGCCATGACTAATTTGCATTATTATCCTTTCGCAGCACACTCGTCCTGGCGCAGATTGACACTTTTCCATGCTTCGTCCACATGGTTTTCCTGCTCCGCCTGCGCGCATCCGTTCACGTAGCCACTAATCTTGCTTAAATCTCTTTATTGTTCGCACTTAACTTGCGTAAAATAAAAATCATGTTTCGCTCCGTTATTAACATTTCTTGAACGCCGCCAACCGCAGCTCCCCGCAACGCGCGCAACGCATTCTTATTATTGTGTACATTTTTATGATTTTCATGGGATTACCCACTTATATGGCTTTCGTCGTTGTCGTCGTCGTCTGTCTGTGGCCAAAGCACAGAGCCATTCACATGCACACACACACACACACAGACACGCATACATGCACACACTTGAAATCAGCTCCATTTACTGCGAAAGCCCGTAACACATTTTATGCGCCAGGATCACGCATGTCTGATTGCGCACAATGCGCTCATACAAAGTCGTCGGCAATCGTCGCTAACAGGATGGTCGTGATTGCGGCTGCGGCTCTTCGCCCTGTTCGCCGTGCGGCCGTCCAGGAATGAGCGTTTGATGTCTTTGTTATTGTTGACTCGGTTAATTTGCATAGCATTTTATGGTTATTGCTGTTACGCAGCGCTCGCCTTGTGTGAACGGGTTACAAAAACAACAACAACAACAACCAATACAAACATTGACTGCGTACATAATTTTTTATTTACAACATAAAATTATAAAGAGCGCAAAAGATGCTTCGGTGTTGGCTTTGGTCAGTTGCATTATGACGTAATTAGTCAGCATTTACATTTTTTTTTAGATTTTAAACAGTTAATTTTTTTATATTTAATGAATTATTTATTATTTATTTATTTATTATTTATTTGCTCAACATTTCATATTACTTATTCATATTTCTTAATAAGTAAAATTTAAAATTACATACACATTCCTTGTTCTAAAGAGTTTAAGAGTTCTAACACCGTGCGACAAAAATAAAAAAAATTGTTCACACCGGAAAAAATCCATATGGGCGTGAAACTAGAGACCAAACATAGTAATACTGCGTACTCAGTTTTTCATTTATACATCCTTTGTCCTTTTAAAAGGACTTCAAAATTTTGAAGGGGATAAAAAATAAAGAAAATATAAAAAATACTTAACCTCATTAGAATATGGCGGTATGTATATAAAATAAAAGAGGAAAGGCTCAAGAATTTAAATAAAATTAATTTTGTATCTATTTGTAAAAAAGGATATGAAAAAGGTCCTTTGAAAATTGTAATTCGTTATATCCTTGAAAATTTATATAGAATTTTCTTGAAAAGTAAGTATGTTAAAACCCAAAATCTCCTTGATCACGTGTCAAAATTTCATTATTCTCGCTTCATTGATTTTGTATCTTTTTATTATTTAAAATACTGATACTCAAATAAATTAGAATTTTTGTACTTCATTAGAATTGCAGCTTCCGCCTTTTTTTTAATAACTCTCGAACTAATAAAGTTAGAGTAATACAATTTTGATCTGTTTAAATTCATTTTTTTCATACAAATGTATCGATATTCAAAATTATAGTAAATATTTATTTATATATATTTTATATTTATTTATTATTTATTTATATTTTATTTATATGAATATTTATGTAAATGCAACTTAAAGACAAAACCTTTTTGAGATTTGGCTCCCATTTCAAATATTTTTTTCTTCACGTAAACAAATTTTGCCGCCCCTCCCAATATGCCGCCTTAGGAATTTGCCTCATAAGCCTCGTGCTTTGACCGCCAACGTTTATGTCTATTTTTTTTTAAATAAATTGCTCCGAAGTTGCAGTTTTTTGTTTGACATTTTTATTCTGTCATAGTCACCATTCAATTTTTTCCCCTGTTCACTCCTCTCGGGAGCATAGGTCCTCCACAATACATTGCCTTGTGTTGGTTACGCTAATCGGTTGTGATTTTCTGCCACCGTAGGTGAATAACCTGACGCAGAGTCACCATTATATCCATTCCATTCCATTTCTTAATATTTTTTTTTTAAATGTTGACCTGTTCGCCAAACTTGTTGCAAGCTACGAGAGATTTCAAGCCAAAATTATTGTTCAACATTTTTGCTTTCATGGTTTCGGGAATAAGCGAAATTATGTAAATTGCAGAAAAGAAGATTCGTTCAATAAAAGAAAGTTTTATAACTTAAGATATCCGTTTATGGTTTTGGCCATTTCATCTGAAACTTCTTATGGTATTAATTCCATATTTTGGTCTTTGGAGAACGAGGGAACACCACAGTGTTGTCAAAATGGCTTTTTCCTAAATCTTAAAAAAAAAGAATTGAAATTTCCTACAAAACATTTTAAAACTTTCCAAAATTTTTTTTTTAATTCTTGTCATTAAATCAATAAATTCAATGTCAATAAATTTTTATAAAAAAATAAAAGTTTTTTATTTTTTTTTTATTGCAGCCTTTTTATTCATTCAGTTTATTTATTATTATTCCTTTTTTTATTTTTATTATTTTTATTTTTTTTAATTTTTATTATTTTTATTTTTTTGTTTTTTTTTTTTATTATTTTTATTCATTCATATAACAAATTTCATCGGTATAAAATTCGCTTTTGTAAACTTCATTCCTTCATTGCACAAATTATACACTTTGAAGCATACAATTTCTCCTGAAAAAAATTAAATCAAAAATAAAATCTCCTGAACAACTTTTCCTCCTAAACATACCCTTAAAAGGCCAAGGCCTATCATCAAATTTTTATTACAAACACAGTGTCACTCCCCTTGTCCAACGCCCATAAGACATCACCAGTGGATCAACAGATCCATGGGACGACGTTGTACCAAATTTCAATGTTATGCGATTTATAAATCCGACGTTATTCAATCTGATAGATTTAAGTTGTATGGGCGGTGCCACGCGCTCTGGTTCATACACAACAAATAATATCCAGAAACTCTCTCCTGGACATACATATATTATATTAGTCATCCATTGTCTCTAAATTTCAGATCAATCGGTCAAGTAAGTAGTTTCTACGCGTACCCACATATTTGAATATCACAGCAGCATTGTCAGCTTGAAATATTCTAGAGCTATTGTGGTCACATCACAAAAAACCAATAGTATCGATAGTGTCAAAAAACCATCGATAGTGCTGTCAAAATAAAACTATCGATACTATCGATAGTTCTATCGATATCACTACTCGACACGGAAAATACTCCTAAAAATAAAAGTATTTTTTAAGCTTAATATTTGCTCAAATAATATATCTTTCATCTTAGATTTTAAAACCAGAGGAGATCATTTATTTTATCTATACAAAAAGTATTCGAAAATGTATAATTTTTTAAAATGGTCAAAAAATTCAATTTTTTTCAACTTTCACCGTCAGTTACTTCCCCAAATCTCTGATCATCATCATCTGAAATCATCTGATTTGGACAATCTACTATATATGAGGAGTTTACTTACAAAAAGGCTTATATCCACTTCTGATTTTTTTGAGAAATTAAGAAAAACGTTTTACGGCAATTAAAAAATTAACTGATTTTTTTTGTTTACTAAATTAATTCCGTCTTAGGCTAAGTAATATACTACCAAAAGTTCCAACCTCTGCGTGCGTTTCATTGCGAGTTACACCTGATTTTAATTTGGATATGTGCCTTTTTGGTGTGAAAATGGGATATGTTCCCTTTTGGTAAAAAAAACAGCTGTTTTATAAACTTTAATAAAATTTATTTTACGGAATTTGATGAGAATATATTTGAAAATGCACTTTTTATGGCATTTCTTAAAAAAAAGCAACTAATTCGGCCACGTTGTAGGGGCTAAAACCCCATTCATCCCTTTTCCCCCTTCCGCATTTGAACAAAAAATCTCTTAAGCACAGTCCACTTTATGTTTTTGCTTACCAACTTAGCTCAAAAAATGAAAACTGTCTTTATAAAACGGATGAAAAGAAAAATATTAACATATGTTAATAGTGGCGGTTTCCGTATATAAACATTGGTGACAGTGTGAAGGCTAAGATGGCGCACAATGACCAATCAGAGTGCACAAGGACCTCACGGTGGCGTCACCTGTTGAGGGGAAGAGTTAGACAATGTAAATCACGTCCTTGGCACGTTCTGCTCTCAAGCGATAATGTACTAAACTACACAAGAAAAATTCGGCAGAAAACTCATTGTGGATATGTGCCCTTTTGAAAAAAAAAGATATTTTAATGGAATAGGTTTTATATGGATATATGCCGTTTTGGTGTACAATTTTCTATTAAAGACAAGACAAGATAGAGACTGGATATGTGCTCTTTTGGTGGCCAACTCAATGTTTGGCATGCTTTAAATATAGGATAAAAACAACTTTGGTAGGAAACTGATCCATAGGCACATACATCTCATGGCAAAGAATAGATTAGAGCGAAAAAACGAAAAAATCTCAAAAGTGGATATAAGCCTTTTTGTAAGTAAACTCCTCATATATCGTTGGAAAGGTTAGTTAATTACCTTCTGAACGACGGGCCACTTGTGTTAGTCGGATGGTTGGTTTACGAGATATGTGCTCATAACTGAAATAAGAGGGGAAAACGTGTTTTTTGAAGATTTTTCGAAAACGCTTCTTAACCCATTTTCGGCCGCTACCAGAAATAGCCAATATTTTTTTAATTCCTTTTAAGGACTTACATTTAGGACCTTAATCAAGAATATTTTTGGATTTTTTTTGTTTTTTTTTACAAATCTTTTTTATAAATTAATAAAAATTGAATTTCAAATAAAAACAAATATAGGTATATGTATATAGTTTTAGTCCAATAATAATCAAGCATGAAAATAAACAATTGTTGGCTTACATATGTACATATGTACATGACGACTTCTGGCCAATAGTCGATTTTTCGACCACTGAAAAGTACGCGGTGCTGAGAGGTAAAAATATTTTCATAATCTTATGGATATCAATTGATTGTGGTAATTTGGTCTTTAGGCTTCGTAAATAATCAATAACAAATGAATAATTTGAAAAGATTATATATTTTTCAGAATATTCAAAATATGACTAAAAAATGCTTTTTTTCGTGCCTTCGCCAACATCTCTAAATTTATCTTTTTTAAAAAAAATTATTATTTCGAGGGGTTACCAAAAGACCAAAGCTATTTTATGCATCAAAAGTTCAAAGATATAATGTCTAAGTGCAGAGCTACTCTCCTTCAAAGTGGCTGGTCGAAAAAACGACCAGCGGCCGAAAATGGGTTAAGAATATTTTTTGATTTTCAGTTTCGTGTTCAGCAGCCGAAGATTAGTCTAAAAAATACTTTTGTTTTTAGGAGCACGCGATGAGCCCATTTTTTGTCGAGTAGTGTATTTGCACAGCTCTACATCCTTGCCAAGCCACTCCATCAACCTGCTCCACTTACAGCTAAACTAACTTTAACATACGAAATTCAACACCTTCTGATAAATGTTTGCAATAAAAATGTCGGATTTTAGTTTGCAAGCGAAAACTTTCACCTTTCACATATCGATTTAATATAATTCACAAACTTTATTTCCAAGTAATTTTCTGCGCTTTTTTCCATTGCCACCTGAACATGTTTCCCACACGCCTTTGGCACTTCGTCGCGTCGATTGCCGCAATTAATCACATCGTTTGACATTGTGTCGCGCAATGTGAACGTTCAGAGCGTCAGCGTTTGACGTAATTAAGTTGCGCCTACAGTAAATGAGCCGCACTAATGCCAACATTAGAGATCCCCAGCCCTCGTCCCGCATTCGAACGCACCTGACTGCATATCCCTTTTGTCCCCAAGCCTTGGCCGAAACCGACGACCACCGCTGGAAATTAATTCCACCGCCTTTGCCATTCGCTCAGCCAGCGTTACCGCCAACTTCGCCGCCCTTCGAGTGCTGGAGTGGGGTTAAATGACTTTAATCACCGCTCGCGGACGACGGCGCGCAAGTGGCACTCGAGCACGCAGCTCAGCGCAACGGCGACCATGACGTCAAGTTGGTGTTGGTGTTGGTGGTGGGAGCGTTGGTGGTCACGTGTGCGTTCGCGTTGATTTATAAACCAATTGCAACAATAACAATAAGCGCCGCGACTTGTACAAGCAGCGGCATTGCGTGCGATGGCGACGCCGGGCGACGGGCGACGGGCGCGAGCGGCCGGGAAACAACAAACGGAAACAAAATACCGTTCGAAGGCACTTGAAAAGTTTTCATTAAGGAAAATTGGTGACGGCCAATGCGCGGCGAAAGCGTAAAAATTTTTATGATTTGCCATGTTCACAGGCAAATTACATACGCGCGGCATTGGTTGGGTGGAGAGCAGAGGAAGGTATAACAAATCAGCCGCTATTGTTGGTGGTGGTGTGTGGTGGCATGTAAGTGGCGAAAATGTTTTATTGCCTTCGAGTGTGACTGTGTGTGTGTTTGATGTGTGCGTATGCGTGTGTGTGTGTTTAGGGCTCTTTGTCCTCAGGCGCTTGTTGGCAGCTGCACGAAAGCCCACTCAACATGCAATTTGTTGCTTTTATTATTGCAATTGTTGCTGTTATGCTTGTTGTTGTTTCTTGTTTTTTAGCGATATTTCTGCCAAATGTTGTTGTTGTTTTGTATTGGCATAGGAAAGAATTGTGTTTGGCGCTGCTGAATGTTATAAAACGTCTTCAACTTTGCCTTCATGTCAGCGTTTGTCGCCAAGGTTGGCATTTTTGTTGTTGTTGTTGTTCTTCTTCTTAGTAGTGTTGATGCATGTTTCACCAGTTTGAAATGTAATATTTGGTGCATGTTGTGCCGTTATTTATTGAAGTGAAATTATCGTTAATAAGTTGCCGCCAGTCGCAATTTTACCGCCGCTCGGGCGGTGGCCATCACGCGCGGTTTCCTGTTCGCTGATTGTGGGAATTGTTTTTGTTTGTGCACTAAAAGCGCGTTTAGGCGAAAATGGATGCGACAGTAGGGGCGATTAGTTTGGCCGCATGTTTGTTTTCGCCTGATCGGTCTGATTGCGAGATCTCTGACATTGATAGGAGCATTAAATGGGTTAAGATTTAGTTATTGTTAATGCCTGCAGTCACGAAATTGAGTTTGAATGAAAATACCACATAGTTCAAATTCAGTTAAGAGTGAAAGAAATACATAAAAAAATAATTTAAATACAGTGCAAGCTCGGTATTCGCGACTACCCATTATCGCGACGGCTTAATTTGTAACATTGCAGGTTCTATAATCGCGACAGTTTACGAAAAACGGGGTTCGATTTTCGCGACTTTTATCTGTTTTTTTTAATTTTATTACCATAACCATTATTGTCCATAACCAAAAAAGGGTAATCCCCGTCTTTTAGTATAATAACCTTTTTGGATTTTTAAGCCGACAACAGCACTATATGAACTACGTGATTCAGCTGTTATTTAAAAAAAAAAATTTGCCAAAAAAGCCACTCAAAATCTCCAATTTCTTTAAAAATGTTTAAAATGTAAATATATCAATAGTAACAATTCTAATTTTAAAAATTACATAAAATTTTTCAATAAAATTTTGGGTTCTGTTATCGCGAAAATTCAGTTTTCGCGACAGGTCTGGTTTTTAATTAGTCGCAAAAATCGAGCTTGCACTGACATGAAAATATGGAATACAAAAATGTAGAAAATGTTTCTAGGTTTAATGTTCAAATCGGTTCAAGAAAGTGTCTAAACTAATTTGAATTTTATCTTCCAAATTTTTATAAATTTTTTTATTTTATTTCAATGAATTATTGTTAATAATTTTGAAATAATTTTACTTAATATTTATAAAAGAAATCTGTAAAGAAAACTTAAGAAATTTATGTCATAAACGGCTCAATGCTTCAGTTTACGGAGTTATTTCTCTTATGGCAACAATTATTTCTTATTTCTCCTATGGAAAGCAGAACATATTGTTAACAGATTCTTATATCTCCTATGGAAACCAAAACAAATTGATAACAAATTCTGATTTCCCTCGAAATGTCTGCGATTTAAGCTACGCTCTTCCATTGGGTAGCGCGCTGACTTCTCATACGGAGGCCCTAGGTTGGAATCCTAGCTCGGGCTGGTGAAACGTTCATCTACTTCTATCGCTATCCACATAAAGCAGATGACAATTACATGAATCCAACGCCTAGGCTGCACTGTTCTATATTCTAGTGGATACAGAACCAATCAACGCTGCGATGGCCACACATAGACCCATATTGGCTCCTTAGTGATACCAGATGAAGATCCGTTTATGAGTTGCAGTGGTGATCCATTAGTACCAGGGACCGAAAATAACGGTTATTTTACAATTTTCAAATCAAAAACGGCCTTCGAAAAATTCAAATTGCCTGATATATTTGACCGAAAAAATAAAAGTCACAAAATCACTGTTATTATTGACCGATAAAATAAAAGTCAAAAACAAGAGTTATTTTTGCCTGAAATGATAAAAGGCACAAAATAACTTTTACTTTTGTCGGGAAAAATAAAAGTTAAAAGATAACAGTTAAAATCTGACTGTTTTGATTAAAACCATATCCGGTACGGTCCCTGATTAGAACATAAGACTGTTTGGGGTATCTCAGCAAACATCTCAGTCCTAGCGACGACATCTCATCTAGTTCCGTAAACTTAGGTTGAATCAAAGAATAGTCTGCAGAAAGCTTACAAAAGAGATGGTTATAAGTGGAATTTCACAAAAATTCAAAGAGTCCCATACAAGAAACTTGAAAGAAATAAACTTAAGTAGTTGCTATATGATTAACAGTGACCTGGTATGTAGTTCCACCTTGAGGTCCCGGACCTAAACGTTGACTGAGTGCTAGCTTTGATTCCTCGCTTTGATCGGATTGCATAGCACAGTTCAAGTCCTCGTCGAGAATGGGTTTTACTTGTTAGTTGTCCACTAAAACCAAAGTCGCATCTATGGAACAAAGAAAGAGACAGAGTTATGGGGCCAAGTTTTGGTTAGGAACAAAAGTTTATCTTTGCAGAAAAAAGGAGTGTTTTGTCTGTTTCGTCAAAATATACCACAAGTATCAGGAAGTTTTCTCAAGTTCTTCCTCCAAGCTTCTATCCCCTTTCGCGTATGTCTCCATCTTAATGTATGAGGGAGCATCTCCTGAGTGTTAGGTTTGGTTAGGTGGCTGCCTTTGCATGAGATGCACTTAACACTAGAATGCCCGAGAATCTGACATACCTAAAATGCCCATATGTAGTCATTTTGACTACATTATTGTTTACTGATTTTTTTTTAATGTTATTGGTTTTTAAGTAGCAAATATGAATAAATGTACACTAGATTAAACTAAAATAAGCATTTAGTTTTTATTTTTTTATGGTTTTCAAAGTAAATTCATTTAAATAAAATGGCGTACTTTACACATTTATGTATATGTATATTTATGTATATGTATATAAATGGGATAAAATGGAATGAAATTTGGAATTTGGATTTTTTGAATGAATTTATGAGTGAATTTTGAATTGAAAAACTTGGGAATTGTCACAGCCTACTATGATATTATTATTTTTAAATGTTTGCAATTATTTGAAAATTTCATATTTCGCAATTGAAGATGCATACTTGTCTATTTATCAGTAAGATTTGCTGAAAATTGTATATACATAGGTAGTCAAAATGACTACTTTTGGGCATTTAAGGTAAATTGTGCAAAATTGGGGCAAACAATTTTTTTACAATTTTTTTAATTTATTTATTCCATTTAGCTTTAAAAATTAATAAAAGTCACGTAAGATATTTTTTTAGAAAGCGATGCAACAAAAGTTATTTACAATAAAATACCTCAATGTAGTCAAAATGACTACCTTGGGCATTCTAGTGTGCAGTGACGCACACAGGGGGAAGTTTTGAGAATTAAACCCCCCCACACACACAAATTGCTGGTACAAAACATGGTTTCGAATGGTATTAGGCTCAAAAGTTGTACCGAAACCCAACTCCCCTCCAAATGAAATTCTGTGTGCGCCACTGACCAAGTATAATACCCCTTTTTTCACACAATTGAATTGTGCAACATTGATTTTCCAACATAAGTTACAAGTAACACACAATTCAAACGGATTGATGTGGGAAACCTACAACTTAACCCATTAAAGCCGGGTACCAGTTCCGCCCATACGGTTTTGATAAAATTTCATACACGACCTGGAATTGACCCAAAATGATCAGAAACAAAATTTCAGCTTTCTATCTCTGCACGTTGCTGAGATATTCATTGGGTATTTTTTACCCATTATGCAGCAATGGTAGCTTTTTTCCATACTTTTTAAAGTGATCAGCTAAACACGTGAACAAAAGATGTATTGTTTACAGGTGAGTTAGGAGACAGATTTTTGTGAGGTTCTAGGGCCACTACGTTTCGCCACATTTTCCACATCCGGAAAATTCACAATTTTTGGAGTCTGGTAACTCTAGCTAGATGGCGGAATTTTAGGGTGACCTCCACTAGTCTAAGGTAGTTCCATCTTTAGCCCAACCATCCCTATCAATGATTTTGAGATATCTGTACCACGAACTTTTCTATGATTTTTTTAAAAAGTCAGTTTTCATTCGTAAAATTTGACCCATTAGGCAGCAATGGGTTAACGCCAAATCCGAATGTCAGGAGGCAGTTTTTCTTGAAGAACTTTTTCTTGAAGAACTTAACTTGAAGGTTTCTTATAACTCTGAGCTACTTCTTATGGATAGCAATAGAAGTAGACGAGTGCTTAACTGTGAATTGAACCCAGAGCCTCTAAAGTCATAGTCGGCGCGCAGACCATCGAAGCCAACTCCCCAGATTTTTGAAGTTATTGTAATTTGAAACCCTGCAGGTGTTGGCAAACAAGGCTTTTAACTGATCTAAAGCATTCACAGCCGCTTGACGTCAACCAATTTGTTACTGTTTCCTTTTCACCTCACTCGCACTGCATGCTCCAAGAATTGACGCATTTTATGTGTTATTGCATAAATATGTGTCAAGCAGTTAATCGAAAATGTTGCCACACTTTTAGTTAAATATTTTCCAACAACAACAAAAACAACGAAAGCAGCAGTCAAAACGGCTGTAAACAAATTCGTCGTCACTTATCGCAAAATTGCAATCGGCCAGGAGCACAAATTTCATTTTATGCCATAAAATTTCCATAAAAAATCGACAAAAATTAACTGTTATATAAAAGGTGGAAAATTGTGCGAACAACCTACGGCGACGAGCACAACAACAACAACAACCACTATTACAATAACAACACGCAAATAAACACTTTGCCCTACGCAACGCATTTGCCGTTGAAAATGCGGCAACGAGCCAACTAAGCGACGAATGTCGGCCGCCCAGCGACATTTGCATAATTATGATTAATACGCGGGCCAAGTAGTCGGCAGCGGTACCGTCGCGTTCGAGGCAGCCTCGACAGCCTCGCCAGCCGTCGCCAGTTAAGGGCGGCACATTTTACGAAAAACGCCCATAAATGCATTCGGAAACTGCTGGGAAATTCATTCAAGGAGCTTTTGTACACCTTGCGACGGCAGCGTCGGCATCGGCGCCGACTGTTCGCTTAATCGCTCGCAATCAAATTCCGACTTTTCGTGTACCGCTGCCACCGTTGGTGGCACTTCGTTTTGCATATATCACGGACGGACGTGAAACTGTTATGTTCGATTGTTGTTGTATGCGTTGGCTCACAGTCGGATCGGTCAGTCGGTCGGTTAGGGTCGAATATGGTAATGCGCGTTGGCCCGTTGCTGCGCTCTAAGTGGTCAACGCTAACTGGAAATGGCAGCATTGTTGCGACTACGACCCACCGCCGCTCGCCGGTCATTTGTGGGTAATTTGTAGATGTTTTCTTGCAGTTTAAGTTGTGCTCGTGTTTTTGCGCTCCTTTCGCACTCTACAGCACAGAAATTCTCATTGGCCACTCCGCCTGCGGCTGCCAGCCGCATTTGTTGCTAGTTAGCCGTACACAAGTTTTGTTCGAATTTTATCGCATGTCACACGGTTCAACTCACCGCCTTGTAGTTAGCAACTTTTCTACTATTGTTGTTATTGTTGTTGTTGTTAATACTTGCAAAGAGAGCAGTTGTAGATGCTTAGTGGGGTGGAGGAAGGCAGCACGGAAAGCGCGAAAAATTGCCACAAACAAAAGTCGTTTAGCTTAAGCGCAGCGCGGCAGCATTTAATTTGCCTGATTAACATATTTGGTCACTTAAAACGCACGCATGAAACGAATTAAATTGACCAACCAAGCGACCCACCAACAAGCCGGCCGACACAAAGTTGCATGAGCAGTCAGCAAATGTTTTATTGTCGGCCAGTTTAGCTTAATGGATTTTCAGCTACACTCAACAACAAAGTGTTACTTTGATTGTTAGTCAGCCGGTGGTGAGGGTAGTAGAGCAGCTGTTAGGTGGGGGTTAGGTGCTGCACTGAGGTAACGTGAAACTGTTAAAAGTACAAAAATGTTTTTCAAATTACTTTAACACATGAAAATGTCAAATATGTTCAGAGCAAAAGTGAACAAGTTTTGAGGGTGGGGGCTTAGATAGAGTGGAGATAAACTCACAGAATTGTAGGCATTTCTTAGTCAAAGTCGGACCTATTCGTATTTTCTTTTGGAATCGCCTAAAAAATGTCCATTAACCCTTTCCGGAAATTTGTTTTCGAAGATTTTTTATTTGACAGCGAACGCACTTTCTATGGAACAGCTTTTTAACTATCATTAAGTAGGCTGTGTTGTATAATTTTGTTTTATTATTATTATTATTGATGGGGATAATGCACTGCGACCTAGTAGATCTATTGTGCCCCTTTTTTTGACCTCAGACACTATCAGTGAGTCCAGTATCCGAGAGGAATTTTAGTACTTATGTTTCCTAAACCTCTGGATACCCAGTCTGCACCCGATATGAGATGGTCCCCAAGTGATTCTTTCTCTTATGCATGAGTACAGGGCATTTTCCTAGTGTATGTATTGCAGTCTCGTTTTCCTGCAAGCAGAACCTGCCATAACCGTTTTCACGGATTCCTAATTTAGTTAGATGATAATTCAATCTACAATGCCCTCTAAGCATTCCCGTGATAATCCTAAGATTATTTTTTGATAAGGTCATACATTCCTCGAATCGTTTTCTATTGCAGGATCCGATAATCAGCTTTGAATGCTCTAGATCTGGTTGATTTTCCCAGTATTGATTCCTTCTGGTTGTCTCGTCCTTTCTCAATAGGATGGAGGAAGCTCCTTTTCCCAACCCACAAACAGGTTCTGGGCCGACAAAGGGTGTGCAAGCTCCCCTCCTTGCCAGCTCGTCAGCCCGTTCGTTCCCTTCAATGCCGGTGCGGCCCGGAACCCAAAGTACCCAGACCTTGTTGTAACGGCCAAGTTCGTTCAGCTTCTCAAGGCACTCCAATCCCAGTTTCGAGGACACCTGGTAGGATCTCAGAGCTTTGATTGCCGCTTGGCTCTAAGAAAGGATGGCAATCTTCCGGTTCCGGTAATTCTTCACCAGATTGAAGTAAGCACACCTTTCAGTGGCGTATATTTCCGCCTGGAAGATAGTGGTGTGCTTTCCCGTAGGTTCCGGCCCATACTCCTATCCCGGTCCCTTCCTCCGTTAAGGAGCCATGTACCAGGATATCATGTGCTGGTCTATCCGATATGTTTCCTGTTGTTACTAAGTTCAGTTTAGAACCGTTTGACAAAGCTGAACTTCGGTGAGATTGTGTCCCTCGGTATTGCGATTTCGGGATGCTGATGCGTGAGAGTATCAATACTCTTACGACTCAGGAATCCCTCAGCCCTGATATTAACATCAGTCATCCGTAGTAGAGCCCTCTTCGCCTGATCTGTATGTGTAAGTGAAAAGGTGTGAGTTCAAGAAGAACCTCCAAGGATGCTGTTGGACACGTTCTCATAGCCCCTGTTATGCATACGCATGCCAGTCTTTGTAGCTTACTAAGCGCCTTGATAGTGGTCGCCTGGCTGGTCTTGCTTACCCAGACAGCCGAACCATACGTTATCATGGGTCTTACAATCGCCGTGTAGATCCATCTCAGTATAGTCGGAGTGCGGCCCCAACTTTTACCTGCTATGGACCTACAGGTCATGAAAGCCCTATTGGCCTTCCTTATCGTTGCCTCTGAGTGTCCTTTCCAGAGAAGTTTCTGATCTAGTATAACACCTAGATATTTCACCTCCTTCTGGAATTCTATCTCTGCCCCATCCAAACGTATAAGTCTAAGAGCATCAAGTTTATATTTTCTTGTGAAGGGTACAACGGTGGTCTTCGCCGGATTTATATTCAGCCCCACCTTTGTGCACCATTTCTTGGTTAACCTTTGTCCTAAGGTTATCCTTTCCCGCAGGGTATCTTCAAATTTCCCCCTGCATAGGATTACAATATCATCCGCATAACCCTGGATCGTTAGGCCAGCGTTAGTTAGCTCCTGTAACAGATCATCAACCACGAGGCTCCACAGAAGAGGAGATACTACTCCCCCCTGTGGACAGCCTCGGATTGTGTTTGCTAATACTAGGCCACCCGTACTAGTCTGTATCTCCACCGACCTAGTAGCGAGCATACTATGTATCCAGCCTCTTAGGATGTTAGTCAGGCCCCTGCTGGTTAAAGAATTGTCTATGACTTCATGAGAGGTATTGTCGAAGGTCCCCTCTATATCCAGGAAGGCACATAGTGCCATTTCCTTCTCTTCTAGACTTTCCTGTAACACACTTGTCAGCTGGTACAGAGCAGTCTCGGTGGAACGACCAGCCCATTCTGTTTAAAAATATAAATTATAATAGCCGTAGCTACACAGTATGAGTGTGTTTTATAAGTTGCTTTTTGCAAGAATTTGAAAAACCAGCAAATGACGGTGCTTCTGCGGAGGAATTTTCAAATATGTAATTTTTGGGTAACAAAAATCTAAACAATTTCAAAGATTGAATTTCAGTTTATTTATAAAACTTAAAAAATTGAAAATTTTTTCATCCAAATAATTTCCCCGAGTCTTTAAAAAAATTTTATGATATATCGTAAAAATTACCACAAGGGTCTGTAAGTCACGTGACTAATAAAATTCGAAAATTCGGCAATTTTCGACTAAAAATAAGAATCACTAGGCGAGTTTCTGTTTTACTGGGCGGACACAAGTTATGTAAGGTTAGACATGCGTACTTGCCACTCCCACTACGATAATAAGAAACGGCTATATTTAGTTTCTTTCTGTAAAACTATATGAATTTTAATTGATTATGCGTTTTATTGAGAGGAAAAGGGCTTTGCAACAACAACAACGGTTATATATATAATTTATATAAGTTTCGATTAAAATTAAATTACGTTTTGATTTTTTGTTGTTATAATTTCAGTTTCCTATAAAAAAAAATCAATGAATTGCTTATAAAACTTAAAAAAAAACTAAACCAAAATATCATGCATTTTTACTCCTTTTCGGACCATTGTACGATATATCGTACAAAATTGATTGAGCTGTGTTTCTCAACCTAAATTATTTTTTTGCAATTTTTTAATGAGAGTCAATATTTTGAAGGAAAAATTTGTATCTCAAGAAATGCGGAAATTGACCGGAAAGGGTTAATGTGCCACCAGGAACCCTTCGGCAGCTTAGCTTGTTTTTCAACGACACTCAAACTTCGTCTTGAACGAGCCCATTCCAAGAGTTTTGACTTTTGAAAAAAATGTTTCAAAATTAAAACATTTACCTTAAATGTCTCAAAATCATTAAATCCACCAGAAACAAAATCTCTTATTAAGGAACAACAACACTAAAACATGGACACACATCTGTGTCTGTTTGTTTCTACGTATTCCCAAAATGCTTCATGTATGTATGTATACGTAGTAAGTGTGTGTCTTCTGTGCACATTTGTGACAAATCATCGCACAATCATCACTCAAAATGATTTAATATTGTCTACAATGATTGACGAGCCAAGCCCCAGCCGCCGCTTCAGCCATAAAACTGTGGCAATTGTTTGTTTGTTGTTTGTTTGTATCACCGCCTCGGTTTTGACTGTATTTTACTGGCACTTTCGGCTCATAATTCACTTCGCTTAAACTGTCATCATCAACATCATCATTGTCGAGTGTGCCCCCCCCCCTTTCTTTTTCTTTTTGCTCTTTTTTCGTGATGTCCTTTTGCAGTGTGTGTGTGTGAGTGATTTACGCTGTTTATTTGGCGTGCTGCGAAAACATGAAAAGGATGCTGTCAGGCACTTAATGAATTTTGTGATGATTTAGCAGTTCGTGTTAATTGTGGCATTTTTAATCCTTTTGCGTAGCAATTTGAACATTTTTCTATAAGCAGCCGTCGATTGAAAGGGGTGACTGACACTTATTGTGAGGTAGTTGCACACCTTGGCGTGTAATACGTGTCAATGTAATGAGAACAGAGCGTAATTAATGTTTGATGTAGAGCAGATATTTGATTGATATGTAACATTAATGCATGAAATGCATAAAATCTATAATTGTTGGCTACTTGCTGCTTGAATACATCATTTTGTTGTTATTCTGTAGCATCTTATAAAAGTATAAAACTATTTTTATATACAAGTTGTCTATTGGAATAGTAATCTATTTTAATCTAACATCGTGCGACAGCATTTTTCACACCGGGAAAAATCCATATGTGCGTGAAACTAGAGACCAAATATAGTAATACTGCGTACCCAGTTTTTCATTTCTACATCCTTTGTCCTTTTAAAAGGACTTCAAAATTTTGAAGGGGATAAAGCATAAAAAAAATATAAAAAATACTTAGCCTCGTTAGAATATGGCGATATGTATATCAAATGAAAGAGGAAACGTTAAAGAATTTAAATAAAATTTATTTTTTATCTATTTGTAAAAACAGGATATGAAAAAGGTCCTTTAAAAATTTTAATCCTTTATATCCTTGAAAATTTACATCGAATTTTCTTGAAAAGTAAGTATGTTAAAACCCCAAATCTCCTTGATCACGTGTCAAAATTTCATTATTCTCGCTTCATTGATTTTGTATCTTTTTATTATTTAAAATACTGATACTCAAATAAATTAGAATTTTTGTACTTCGTTAGAATTGCAGCTTCCGCTTTTTTTTTATAAATTTCGAACTAATAAAGTTAGAGTAATGAAATTTCGACACGTGATCAAGGAGATTTTGGGTTTTAACATACTTACTTTTCAAGAAAATTCGATGTAAATTTTCAAGGAATTAAAGGAATAAAATTTTCAAATGATCTTTTTCATATCCTCTTTTTACAAATAGATAAAAAACTTAATTTAATTTAAATTCTTGAGCCTTTCCGCTTTCATTTGATATACATATCGCCATATTCTAAGGAGGCTAAGTATTTTTTATATTTTTTTTATTTTTTCCCCCTTCAAAATTTTGAAGTCTTTTTAAAAGGACAAAGGATGTAGAAATGAAAAACTGAGTACGCAGTATTATGATACTATGTTTGGTCTCTAGTTTCACGCATATATGGATTTTTCCCGGTGTGAAAAATGCTGCCCCACGGTGTAATAATAGTTCTTTCAAAACGGCTTAATTTGTTAACACTATTCACATTATTGTAAATTTTTTTCAAACAACAATGTAAAATTTCTTGTCATTTTCTATACACGAAAATTTATATATAACTAAAAGTATCTTACATAATCCTAACCAGCATTTCCTGATGCGCCAAAAGTGCCGCATAACCACAAATTATCTGCAAAATTTCAATATCTAATTTGCTGCAATTCGAAAGACCCCAACAACCGCATTGCAAGCCGAGTGGGTTATTGTCTTAAAGGTGAGTTCAGTGCAGTTCAGTAGCGTATTGTCTCACCTAATAGTCATCACCAACCATCTCTCACATTAAAGCCCAATAATAAACTGTAGAAAACCACAATAAATAACAGCAACACCATCTAATAACAATGGCGCCATATTTGCATTAAATTGCAGCATTTTAATTGTGAAATGTGCTTTTGCAGCCACGGCAGCAGGCAAAGCTTCCGCAAATACTGAACGCATTTCAAACAACCCACAAGCGGGGCTGGCGGGCTGCAAGTGAGAAGCGCGTTAGCTAAATAATTCACACAGTTATTACACGAACTATATATATATACCAATGTATATAAATGTATATGAGTACACATTTTAAGTAGAGACTCCACTTAAGCCAGTAATTAAGCCATAATTTTTTTTTACCTACTCGTATTGTTGTCTAATACATATTTTTTCACGAATAATTATTGCGGTCTGCATTGTTGTTGTGCATTGTTTGGCAAATTTGTTGCAGCATCTGCCACATGTGCGCACAGTACGACGACTGCGACTTGTTGATAAGACGAAACCGCGAAAACGCAAACGATTCGCATGAAAATCTCGTTGCCAAGTTGGCAACACTGCAGCACATTGCGTGCCGACAACGCCAGCGCCAGCGTCAACGTCAACGTCACCGTTCGGCCAACTTATCAACAAGTGGCAACAAAAGCCAATTAAAACATTTTGTTGAAATCTTTTCCGCTGCCATGAGCAAACAATTGAACACATTAAATATACGCGGCGCACTCCAAATGCGAACATCTTTTGAAATTGAAAAACTTATGGCTTAGGATTCGGTAGCAGATTTCGGAGCAGCGACAACAAGCAGTGGCGTAACGTTAAGAAAAATAATTCTTATGTTAGGCCAAAAGTTAGAGGGTAGTGGATGTGAGTTGTCACTCAACAAACATCGAGAAGAGAAGCAAATTCTTTGCCATTACAGAACTCGAAAGTCTCTCTTCCCGTTGGCTACTGTGTTGTGCGTGTGAGTTTGTATAGCTTGGGTACAATAGATCATCTTTGGTCTCAGTGCAACTAACCCCTATTAAATCTACCTATCTATCTTGTATAGAGCGAGTATAGAGATAGCGACTTACAGTTTTAGTAAGATTCCAAACGGTGAGTTGAGACTTAATTCATGACTATTTTTTAATACTCAGAAGGTTCCCATTCTAGAAGAAAAACACGGAAAAATCGTTGTTTTAATTTTCTATACACAGTTGAAACACACACACACAGTTGGAATACACAGTTGGACAAAGTTGGAACTCGAACCATACACTTCAAAGTATGTGAGCCAATGCCGTAACCACTGAGACACTGTGACAAGAGGCACACCAATGAGTTCATAGATATATGTATATATGTATATATATATATGACCTGAACTCTACCCAGTACTTAGTCATGGGGATGTTTTAAACGAGTAGGTATTTGTAGAAGATTTGGTGTTATTTACTTGCGTAAAGTAAACAGGACTTTTGAATAGAGCATTTTTTTGGTGGAGCCACCTATATGTTATTTAGTGCTTTAGAAAGATACATCCTTTCTCGATTTCTAGTCAAAATGTCATGACCAGGGAAAGGATTTTGTGGAAATCGCCTTTTTTGTTTGCTGCTAGAAAGAGCATTTGTGATTGAAAATGAGCACGAATTAGGTCCTCCTGATTAGAAATATACCACTTTTATTTTGCCTTTTTTTGCCCTAAAAAGGCAATTTGCCTTTTTCACCCATAAATGCCTTTTTTAAGTGCCTTTTTTACCTATAAATGCCACAACATGCCTATTTCAAGATTTGTCGAGCGCCTTTTTATTTTTCTTTCGTTTTTAATATTTTCCCCCTTTTGTTTCGCAAAAATACCTTGAAACTAAAAAAAAAATTAAGTAGCAACATTGCAATTTCGTTAACTTATCGATGTTTTTACATTAATTTGATCATTCCTAAGCCGTTATTTTTTGTTTTGCAGTGGAAAATTTAAAGAAAAAAACATGCCAAAAATAAAAAAGTTCGGTTAGCGCAAACATTTTATTTATTTTTTTGTGATACAAGTACAGCTTTTATGCTTTTATATGAGAAGTTAAAATATGAATTTAAAATATGTGCCTACATTTCAATTAAAATATCTTAGTTTTAGTTTTTTAACTATCTTTGAAAACTTTGATGTTCCTTTTCTTTTACAAAAAACGAGGTATAAATATTGTATGTTGCAAACGTCAGATGAAATAAAATTATTAAAAAATACATACCGTTCCCCCTTTTTTTTAATTTTCTAGTATTTTTTTCTTATTTTTAAATGCCTGTTTTGCCTTTTTAACAGGTTTTATTGCCTTATTTTGCCTTTTAGGCAGTTTTTAGTGCCTTTTTCTGCCTTTTTGGCAGTTTTTAGTGCCTTTCCGTGCCTTTTTGGTTATTTTATTTGCCTTTTTATAGGTTTTTAGGTCCTCAAAATCCTTTCCCTGGTCATGACACTTGGTTCACTGCAAGCGAAGTGATTGCATCTAAAGTGACAACATGTTTGTGTCATGGGTAAAGAAATGAGCATCTAACAAAGAGCCAATACCGACTTTTGTTTTAAACTTGGTAACACATTCTTTAAAACATTTTAATTTTGAATCAAGTTTAGGGTGATGATTGTTTATTCCATGACAGATTTTATGAGTGATATACGCGATTAAAAACACGATCATGGGACATGAATGGAGATCAACATGTTGGCCAACCGAAATCCGAAACCGCAGATTCCATCGAACTGTGGGCGAATTCTTCAAAGATCCGCTAAGATCTTAATGGAAATTATTAAAATTGGATTTAAGCATCTCAAAAACATTCTTATTGCATTCTAACTGAACATTTGACTGCTAAAAAGTGCACAAGTTGACTGACACAATTTCATCGATAGACACTAATACATTAATTTTCTGACTACAAATCACATTTTAACCATCAACCACTCCCCGTATTCGCCTGATTTGGTATGGAGCAACTTTTATTTTTTCGAAAAAATTAATTTACCGATGAGAGAAAATTTATTTGAGGACATAGGCACCATCCAAATGGCTCCTAAAGAACATGTCGGCCGACAAACTAAAACACTCATTCGACATGCTTTGAGACCGTGAAAATCCTTGCAGTGAGTGAGAAGCGCTCTACGTTGAATATAATAAGTCGATTTTGCAAAAAAAAAAAACATTTTTTAAAAAGTCTACTTTACTTTGGAACGCTCTTTGTTCTTCTGTAACCATTCTTGTTGTGCTTGTGGCCTCAGGAATAAAGTAAAAAGACCGGCAGTCTCGAAACAACATTTCAATGAGCAAATTCGTAGTTCCTTCGACCTGACTGGGACAATCTAGATTAGTTTAGGTTAGGTTCCATTGAACTTTATGGCCCGTAGGTCAGGCATTGATCTCTTTGAATCTTTAGTGATGCCAGATTTAGTTCAAAAGATGTGTTTAACTAAAGAAAAATCATTTTGCGACATAAATTTATTATTATTATTATTTAGGTCTAGCGGTCTATGTTGAATATAATAAGTCGATTTTGCAAAAAAAAACCATTTTTTAAAAAGTTTACTTTACGGTCGAACGCTCTTTGTTCTTCTGTAACCATTCTTGTTGTGCTTGTGACCTCAGAAATTAAGTAAAAATACCGGTAGTGTCGAAACAATGTGATTCATGGGAATTTCATTTAAGTTTAGTACATTTCAATGAACAAATTCGTAGCTCTTTCGACCTGACTGGGTCAATGTAGATTAGTTAGGTTAGGTTCTATTGCACTTTATGGCCCGCAGATCATGCATTGATCTCTTTGGATCGTTAGCGATGCCAGATTGAGTTCAAAAGATGTGTTTAACTAAAGAAAAATAATTTTACAATACAAATTGATTACATTTATTCATTGAGGAATTCGATTTAAATTCAATACCATTTTACAAAATTTCAACATAACCTCAAAAACTTTATAATCAAAATTACTTGGTGCTTTGTGACTCAGTATTTAATTTATTAAATTAGTATTAATTCAACTGTAGTTTTAAATTAAAATTCCTAACCATTCTTTTAAAATTGTTTAAATTTGTTCAGCAATTTTTTCACGCCACTGTACAAATTGGCCGCAGACTGCATTATGTTTTAATCATATTTTTTGTTATTTTTTTTTGTAAATGACATCAAACAAAAAACCCAGAAAAACTCGTCTACTTATTAATTCATTATCATGTGGCATGCAACATGTTGTTAGCTGACTTCAGTGTTTGCTGATTGTTGAGCGCTTCGGCGCGAATGCAACTCGTTTGCCGTTTTCCTCATATTTTGGTGGAAAAATTGTATTGTTTGTTATAATTTTTTTGAATGGTTATTATTATAGTTGTGGTCGTTGTTGTTGTTTGTGGTGGTGGTGGTAGTAGTGGTGTTACGTGCGCATTACAATTGAGCACATGAAAAGAAAACGGAAAGCGCTTAAAAACATGCCACAGGCATGAAAGGAAAAAATTGAATTTCAAATTCAACGCCACAGTTGCAGTCGCAGCCGCAGCCGCACAGCAGGCGGCCACTGTAGGCCAATGCAATGTAGAGAAAAGCGTAGAGAATTATGCCAGCGCTCTATTAAAATGCCATACTGTAGGTGTGCATGAAATTAGCAATAAATTAAACACGTGATATTTCACCGAGTGGATTTTGCTAAAAACGGTTCGCCCATCGAGCTGATGGACCCTCGGCATAAGTGGCCACCTGCGGTTTGCCAATTGAAAGTCACCAAACCGAAACATTAGCAGCGCTTTTGTAGTAGAACTGGTGTGCTGGGTGAACACAAGTTGAAGCGCCACAATTTCACATTTGGGTTTCGAAAATCAAATTCGAAAATGTATTTTATGAAAAGCAAAACTGCAGCAATACTTCCTAGAAATGCGAACAGCATTAGCAGATCAATCACTTCAGGGTCAGCCATATACAAATGCATAAATGAGAACTAATCAAGCGAACATTTCGCTCGGACGGCAACCAGCAACCAGCGGACAGCCTTGAATGCCAAAGGCACCGCGCGGCTACTGCGCACAAGGCGCGACACGTTCCAAGCGGCAGACCAACAGCAACATGGCAAAAAGTCCGTAACAACAACAACAACAACAACAACATAGTGAGCAACTTGGCCAGGCTAATAAAAACTTTGGCACGTTTTTTGTTATTTTCATTTTTGTGTTTGTTTCATTTTCCATTTGTGGCGAGCGTCGATAATTGAAAGGAATGTGCGGCCAAGTGACATTTTACGCCCACGCCAACAACAAGTCAATAAAGGCCAGCAAAACTGCCACAAAGCCGTCGTGCATTGGCAGCCCACACACACACACACACACACATACACACATATTTCGCTGCAGTGTTTGCGGCATAACGCAACAACGACTGAAGGCGCATGAAAATAAATTGAGAAAAAAATCTGACAACATCGAAACGTCATTTATCATGTGTCAAAACAGACGCATTTCAATGCAATAAATGAAAATGTCAAAAGAATTTAACAACTTTATCGCTTTTTGTAATTTGCAAAACTAAAAATGCCGCCACATACCAAAAGTGGTTGATAAAAATAATATAAAAAAATTATACAAAAAATATTTTTATGGAAACATTGAAATATTGCTACCATGGCAGCCATTTTATGTGCAATGTGTTGAATTTTTAATTTAATTTTGTATGATCTCAGACTTGTGATTACGAAACGCTGCATGATCGATTGATCGCTTTGTGCGATTGTGAGGTATGTAAAATAATTTGCAAAAATTCTAGTTAAAGCAATGAGTGGCTCAAGGTCACCGTATGTACATGGGGCATTCCACCTCAAGTGTTCCCACCTCAAAAACGAAACATTTTTTATTTAAAATTGTAAGTCCGAAGATTTGTTGATAATGGAAAGCAAAGAACACGTATCCTTATGTATTTTTTCCGTACTTTCCAAAAAAAAATATATAAAAAATTTTCCATGAAATTTAATAACATTTTTTTAAATTTAAACTTTGTTAATAACATTTTTTTAACAAGAGCCTGTTGGGATTTTTTTCAAACTTACCTTATAATACGGTTCATTCCCTCCCCTACAAAAAAGTATATATAGTATTTTATGGGCAAAGTTGAATTTCTTCTCTTTTTGAGGCTCCAAACCCAAGCATTTTAACTTCTTCTAACAAGTAAAATGTACCACGGCTGAGTCGCGCATCGGGCGCGGTAAACGCGTTGGGTTTGGTGCTTCAAAAAAACAAGAAACTCAACTTTGCCCATAAAATACCATATACACTTTTGTAGGGGAGGAAATGAACTGTATTATAAGCTAACTCTGAAAAAAATCCCAACAGGCTCTTGTTGAAAAAATGTTATTAACAAAGTTTAAATAAAAAAAAATTTTATTAAATTCCATAAAAAATTGTTTATATATTTTTTTTTGGAAAGTACGGAAAAAATACTGAAAGATACGTGCATGTTGTTTTTTCGTTAGCAACAGCTTTTTGGACTGAGAATTTAATTAAAATCGACGTCCGAAATAAAGGGCGAAAATTCAAGCCCCTGTATCACTGCAACCCGTGCATAAATCCGCCCCTCCTTTTCCACAATCAATGTACTCTGATAGTACAACAACTCTACCAAATATCATCAAAATCGGAAATGTTTCGTTTTTGAGGTGGGAACACTTGAGGTGGAATGCCCCACATATAAAAACCTTATTGAAAATTTTTGGTTTAAGTCGATGTTTTAGAATTTTTTAATAAGAGCTGGTATATTGTATGTACATACATTACTGTAGATAGTAGTGAGAATATTGTACTCTGCAACCAACATAGCTGAAAATTATTTACTATATATTTGTTTTTAATATTCTAATATTACACAAAGCAACAAAAATTAAAACAAATTTTAAAACACAACGAAATTTGCATAAGAACAGATATAGTAAATCTGCTTTTTGGGGATTTAAAAAAAAAATGTAAGTTTGAGTTTTTCTGGACTTTGAAATTGTAAAGAATAACACCGTGCGACAAAAATTAAAAAAATGTTTCACACCGGAAAAAATCCACCTGGGCGTGAAACTAGAGACCAAACATAGTAATACTGCGTACTCAGTTTTTTTATTTCTACATCCTTTGTCCTTTTAAAAGGACTTCAATAAAAATACTTAACCTCGTTAAAATATGGCGATATGTATATCAAATGAAAGAGGAAAGGCTCAAGAATTTAAATAAAACTATTTTTTTATCTATTTGTAAAAAAAAAAAGAAAAGGTCCTTTGAAAATTGTAATCCTTTATATCCTTGAAAATTTGTAGAGAATTTTCTTGAAAAGTAAGTATGTTAAAACCCAAAATCTCCTTGATCACGTGTCAAAATTTCATTCGGTGTGAAAAATTCTGTCGCACTGTGTAATAAAACAAAATTATAAAATTATAAAAGATATCGATAGCAATGTAAACATAAAAAGTATTAAAATATAAAATAAAGTATTAAAGTGCATTTCTTCAACAGGGACCAGAGTTTGTCTTTGCATCTTCGTTATCATAAATTGTTGTAAACATCTCGACTCAGAGGTCTTTACAGTCGAACTAGTTCACACTTGTCTAATCAAATGATTTCGAAAATCTTTTCATGGGTTAGTTGTTTCATAAAATTTGCTGCTCGAATATATCTTTCAGTAAGTCTTATTATTAGTTCGGTCGCAGTTCAAACTATATTTTCCTTTGCCTGACTTGCGGTCAAATCATACGTAAGCGCTTTTATTATTATTATTCATTATTTATTATTTATTATTTATTTTTTATAATTTATAATTTATTTTTTATTATTTACTATTTATTATTTGTTATTTGTTATTTATTTGTTATTTATTTTTTATTATTTATTATTTATTATTAATTATTTATTGTTTATTATTTATTATTTATTCTTTACTTTTTATTCTTTATTCATTATTCCTTATTATTTATTGTTTATTATTTATTATTTATTTTTTCTTTTTTATTATTTATTAATTATTATTTATTATTTATTATTATTTTTTATTTATAATTTTATTAATTTATTGCAAATTCTCAGCTATCTTTTACAATTCAGATCACATCAGAAAATCTTTCGAATTTCATCTCTCAATCAAATTCATAAATTCTTCAATTTCTATACCTTCAAGGTATAAGGATGAGTACTTTCGATTGTTCAGGTTCAAATAGGCAACGTTAGAAATCGATTCTTTACACTTCATTGTAAATGGTTTCATTTTTCGTCATATCTCACATACCCGGTGTCGCACACAGGATTTCAAGGAACGGCTTTTCGAACAACTTTTGAGCCAATCCATTTGAAACCATATTTTTCCTTAGCAATTTTTGTATTTGCGGGAGGGGTTGGACCCCAAAACCCTCCCACTGTGTACACCACTGCAGATACCACTTATTTTTTTTCGTACAAAACGCATATAAAGGTTTAACTCTTTCATTACTAGTGTTTTTAAGTTTTTAAGACTCCTCAAAACAATTATTCGAATGAAAGGACCCATGCAATATACAAAAGAATAATTTCGGAATTTGTTAGTATGCAACACAATTTTCTTGTCCCAACTTTCATAGCAAGGAAACATTTCTACCAAAAGTATTTTGGTTTTCAAAATCAACCTCCGTCCCGAAAGGGTTAAATCAGCTTTTAAGTATTTTCTCTATAAGATAAGGTTAGATACTTAAAAATTTTGTATATGAGATCTGCATTTATTTGAAAGATAGAAAACCATATTATATAAAAAATAGATACTTTGTTCCAATAACAAAAGTGAGTGTTCACACCGATCTCGTTACTTTCTTAGTTAGGTGCTCGGTAATTTTGTACGTGTAATTTGTTTTTGTTCGATTCGTTTACAAAAACAAAATACTACAACTAAACTACGGATTACCGAAATAACAAAATAACGAGCTCGTTGTGAATACTCCTAATAATATGTTTTACTCTTAAATAAAAAAAAGAACACATCATCTTTAAACATTCAAGCAAACCTAAAGCAAACAACCCGTTTTGTGTTGTTGTTTCTCATTTTCATTTCAAGGACTCAGCGTTGGCGGTGCTTTGACTAAAAGCCTTCACACGAAGCAGGTCATATTTGTTATTCGCGCACAATTAAGGCCGCCGGAAATTGTTTGAAGAAAATCTTCATATCGCCGGCAGGCTTTCAGTCTTTCGTTTGTGCCGCTTTCATGCCAACGACTAATACATTCCCTGCAAACTTTTAATTTCCTCTCACCTGACCTGAAGCGGCCGACGTGCGGCGACTGTTGCGCGACAACATTGCATGGCGAATTTATGTCAAACGTCTTTTGTGCGACCATTTTTTATACACGCCTGCTGCACATGTGCAAGTGTGCTTTTTTGTTGTTAATGTTGTTGTTGTTGATGTTGTTGCCGGTGCTAATCACACGCGAGCATACGCGCGCATAAAATTAATTGCCACTGTATGTTTTAAAATTGCCGCACACGGCCAACAAACAACTGCGCGCTGCGATAAAGAACACGACACATTTTCGCCACAAACACAACAACAACAACAACGATACAGTTGCTGCACATATTGCGGCCATAAAAAAGGCAGCCAGCCGCGGCACTCTACTCGAATGTCCTTGCCGCAGCCACAGAAAGGTGTTAATAAAAACGCAAGCGCCCGTTTAGTGCCTCGGGCAAGCAAGCGGGCAACGGAGAGAGGGGGGCACCTCTCTCAAGTCTAAAGTCTCGTCAAATTTTCACCCTCTCAACGTGGCCGCCGCAGCGCTGTGCTCCAATTGCGACACTGGCCCTGGCCATGTGTACAACAATGTTGCATGCCGCCAGCATGGCGTGTTCTTTCCACTCACACACACACACACACACACACACTCGCAGTGGTCGCACGGCATGCGCGCCGCGTCTGGCGAGAGTCTTTTGTAATTGTGCCCGCCCGTTTATATGAATTTGAATTTTTTAACGGTATAATTGATTGCCTGATTGCCGCTACAAACGTTGTCCCCCCCACACCCCTTTGTCACCTTTTTGCTACTGCCAGCCATTTCATAAGGCAACACTCCAAATTTGATGGCGTAATTTGAAATTGCATTGCATAGTTTTTGGCGCGCGCGCGCACTTTCATGTCCAGCCATGGTTTGCATGCCGTTTGCTGTTGACTGTTCGCCGTCGACGTTTGCACGTTTATGCAATTTTAACACAGACCCAACTACGGCTTGACATGCCTTTGTGTCACGAAGGCATTTTAATTGGGCGACATTTCGTTTTATGACTTTAAATTGCAGAGTCCGGTGCAGGGCGCTGCGGGGCCAGCCCCGAAGCGCCACCTTTGGGCGGTCGCGCTGTTAGCCCAGTTATTGTTGCCTTTGATTTTACGGTTGCGCTCCATTTTGAAGGACATTTCGCTTGTGGCTGTCGCCTGTCGCGCGCTGTCAAATGTCACTTTATTGGGTTAGTTGGTGGGTAATTTACTGATCCGCCGCCGATATTGAATTAGTTTGTGGATTTTTCGTGAACTAACCGCAGGAAGAGCATTCAAAGCGGCTTTGCTGCGCTGTTGGCATGCAGCAAAGTTTGCATTTTGGACGATAAGATCGTCAACAATTGCACGAAATAACGAAAAGGTTGGCGTTCTCTAATTGTAATAAATGGGTTGTTGTGCCAGAGACGAGAGATTGCACAATTTCTTATTTTTTTTTGTATAAATATGTGCTGCAAAATTTCATTTAATTGGCATAATTTCTCGTTTACATGAGTGCAACTGTGTTTTAATAAAACAAATTTATTTATAATTGAACAACATGGCACGATTCTCAGAGCTATGGTACCACAACTAAAATTCAAAACATGGGTTTTTCTAGTGTCCGACCGAATATTCGGTTTCGGCCAAAAAATGTCCGAACGTCCGAAACCGAAACATTCTAGAATATTTTTTACATTTTATTGTGTAGCGAGTGAACAGCCATTTAGTGCAGCCAAGTAGATATATAGTGAAAGGATGAGAAGGAGAATTCAGATGCCACCAATGTAAATAAACTTCTTTTTTTAGAATAAAATATTAAATTATTTAATTTTGAATATTAGCGAGTAAGGTACGAAAGGGTGATTTTTTTATGTTTATGTTTTTAAAAAATGAATGAATTGTTTTTATTAATACGTATTTATTTATTTATATTATGTTTGTTCTTTATTTACCTAAAGTAAAATTCGTTTGTTGAAAAAATAGTGATTTTGATGCTTGATATGGTGATTTTTATTTCAACTACAATGTTTCGGTTTCGGCCGAATATTTAAAAAAAATCGAATTTCGGTTTCGGTTTCGGCCCAAAAAAGTTTCGGTCGGGCACTAGTTTTTTCAAAATGATTCGATAGATGTCTTTAAGGATATTGAAAGCTGCATTTCTTAATACTAGAAAGACCGCAAGTTTGCCATGCCTAAAAAGACTATATATCATATTCGCTGATATCTCGAAAAGTTCACATCGGATTTGACAAATTTTTCACAAAATAAATTTTTTAAAAATATAAAATTTTACCCAATAAAAAAATAAAAGTCACCAAAGCAAAAGTTGATAAAAATACTAAGAAAAATACAGTTATTTCAAAAAGAAAAACCTTCAAAAGACCAAAATGATTTTTCTAGTGTTAATACCTTTTCAAAAGCATGCGTTAAAAACTTTTAAGGATATTGAAGGCTAACTTTTTGAAAGGACTTTAACTACATATTTTGGTTCTCAAAAGACAGTAGTTTTCCCTCTTTAATTTGAAACCCACATCTGCATTCGGTGGCGGCCAAAGCACGAGGCAAATGCCTAGAGCGGCATTGAGAGGGGCGGCAAAATTTGTGTACGTTAAAAAAAGTGTTATATTTCCGTATCATGAAATAATTTCTACATATTTTAAATTATATGTAATTTTCTCAACGTCAGTTTGTTTAAATACAAAATTATATTGTTTTTATTCCATTTGTGCCATTGTGATTTTTATCACATGTGGTTAACCCTAATTCCCAGAAGTGAGCCTCACAGTCTCACTAAAGATTTCAAATGGTGATAAATCCTGTACCAAAAGATTTTCGATTCCAATTTTTTTATGTAATCCTCTAATGGAATGTTAGAATTATATTTAATTTATAAATTTAACTTTTTAGACAGTTTTTTTACTTTTTTTTACAATTTTAAAAAAGTGCAACGAAACCCCAGAAGTGAGCCTCAGAAGCTCATTTGAACAAAAAACTAAGATTTACTCAGAATTTCTTGACTTTGTGTCCACCATATGGAAGAATATTTTTATTTTTCATGTTTAGGTGCATTTTTATCGTATAAAGTTCAAAGTTTTTGAGCCTAGCACTCATCTAGTCGGCATGGGATGAAGTCTATGAGAATGTTTGAAAATACTACAATATACGACATATTATGAAGAATTTTTGCCTTGCCGAAGTTGATGTTAGTTCATACAGTTATGTCTTCCAATCCCAATAAATATGTAATCAGAATATGGAAGTGTGATGGTGCTAATACCTCCTGAAATGCCATACACATGCAAAGTTGGTAATCAAGGAGCTGTGGATCCTGCAAAAAAGGTGTTGAAAAACTGTTTGAGACTTACAAACACAAATGTAATAATGACCAGCTAGTTCACCGGTAAGGAATTAGCCGATAGTTTATTGGATGCGGGGTTCGTACACTGAGAAAAAACAAAATTTGTATGATGGGTACATCAAAAAACGCAAACCTAATGAATGGCCTCTAGCTTTCTTTATACATTTGATTGATGCTGCTGGCATTGCGACACATGTCATATGGCTAAAAACACGTCCTCACTAGAATGAGGGTACAGATAGCAGAAGATAGTTGGTTTTGCGATAACTGGGGATTTTTTTTGGTATAGCCACGAATATCTACGAGCGAAAACTCAGGCAACAATAGATGCTGCATTCCTGCAAAAGGTCAGTTCGCAGGCGCCAAATTCTGGTACACGTAAACAAAATCGGTGTCATATTTGTCCACCACACATCTCCAAAACGCAGGAACATGTTTACAATAAACTAAACAAATCTCCATTCCACTTCCACCCAAATTTGACAAAGATGTGAATATCTGGATTAATTAATTATACTTTTGCAGTAGAAATTGTTTTCCTGTGGACCCTGTATTTACAAGTTCCGTGCTAAAAATTTAAAAAAACTTTAATAAATACGTCTTTAAGTAGTTACTGGATTTGAAAAAGTAAAATAAATTGGGGTTTTCAGTAGTTTAGCTCTAATGAGCCTGACAGTCTCACTTCTGGGTTAACGTTACGTTTAAAATCCTGGGAATTAGGGTTAATAATTTTGTAAGAAATTTAAAAAAAATTTAGGGGCGGCACTCTGGCTGACTATAAGCTTTGTCCGCCATCGTCCACATCTACAATTACAGTTTTATTTTAGATCCGAGAATAAAAATCTGAGTTTGCCATGTAACTATGTCTGATCTCTCCATCCAATTATAATAATAATTTTTTTATACATAATTTTTTGGCTGGGTCTCACACTAATTTTTGTGTTTTTGTTGCCCTGTGTTATGAAAGAAAATATTTTTGATTTTTCCAAAATACACGGTTTTATTGAGCTTTCAACTCTATCCATAAGGAAGATAACTAATAAGGTTCATGAGAATCTCTGTAGTTCCCAAATTCTGATATTAAATTTTCACAAATTCCCAATTTTGGATATCTCAGTACTTAGTCCTTTTGTTTTGTTAGTCCTCGTATTTGGTTCATTTGGTTCACCTTCTGGATTTGGTGATGTTAAGAACAAAGAGATAAAGAAGATAGCAAATTGAAGACTAAAAATAAGGAATCTGTTGGAATTCGATACAAAAAATTTGCAACCTAAAGAATTTCCAAAAATCTTATATTTTCCTTATGTCTGCAGTTGGAAGCTCTAGAATGCCCAGCCAATGGGCCTAAATGGCCAAATTGTTAAGTACAAAGAGATTAGAGAGATAACAAATTGGAAACTTAAAATTGGGAACCTTCTGGATTTGATTACCCACAAATAATTTGGGCCATTTAGGCCCATTGGCTGGGCATTCTAGAGCTTCCAACTGCAGATATAAGGAAAATATAAGATTTTTGGAAATTCTTTAGGTTGCAAATTTTTTGTATCGAATTCCAACAGATTCCTTATTTTTAGTCTTCAATTTGCTATCTTCTTTATCTCTTTGTTCTTAACAATTTAGATATTTGGTTTGTTTCGTTGTGGAAGGTTAGGTTGGGCGGACATTTTAGAGCTTTCAACTCCAGACAACAGAAAAATAGTAAGATTTATGGGTATTTTTGTGGTCCAAATTTGTAGTATTAATTTCCAACCAATTCCTTATTTCTAATTTTCAATTTGTTATCTTCCTCAACTCTTTGTACTTAAAAATTTCGATATTTGTTGGTTGCCTTTTGGAAGGTTGGATAACCAAGGTTTCTCAAAAGAAAACTGTCACTTCAACCTATCCTTCTTCATATCACATAATAATTTCGTTAATCTGAAATGGGTTTTTTTAATAAAAAATATCATAAAAGCTACTCGAAGTACCTATCGACATTTTTGGCTTAAAAGCATTTTACTTTCATAGTTGGCCACGACAACCCTCAATGCTGAAAAGCATCATTCAAATAAAAAACATAAATATTACGAAACTTAGGCAGATGTGGTTTCCCTTGAAATGTGAATAACGATTCTTATGATCGCACAAAAACCAAACTGTTGATTAAGACATTCTTCTATCCACACCTAACTTCTCATCATTAAAATAAGCGCACATTTTCCAATCGCCAACCATTCCGCTATTAAATATCACTCAGGCATTAGCCGAATATCGGTGTCATTCACACCATCAACATCGACAGGTTGCATTGGCCCGTCATCCGGTCTACCTTTCTGTCCTCCACAATTGTTGATTGCTTCCTCTGACGACGCGCACCGTAAGAGATCACTTTATTTTACGATCGTTAAATTATCAGTGCATTTCGTAAAAATTCACCACTCAATAATAATTTTACGATTCGTTTTACGATCGAGGTGTTGATAAGCTGCATTTTGTTCCCTAAACAAAAAGTAACAATCACAACCAATAAAACGCTGAAAGGCCGATTGCAGCGAACGAAAACGCCGAACACTGAACGCCCAATCGACAATCCACAATACTCGAAACGGCAACTTATTGACGTTACTTTCTTTACGGCCGTAGACCAAACGTAATTTCTTACTTACGCGCCGCGCTAATTCTTGCATTTGGCAGCCGCCGCTTCGGCAGCGGCAGCAATCTTTTTATGACTCAATTCAGCGGCCATAAACGGCGACAACATTGTTGCCTGCATGCATTTTTATGCATTTTTAATCGGCTCCACGTATAAAGAGTAAGCGTTGAGCATTTGTTACCAATTACGAGCGAACCAATTAAGATGTTTTAGCGGACCTCATACACACACACACACACACACCGACACACACAGCAGCCGTTCCAGTGCTGACGTGACGTGGTATGCGCGGAAATTGCGTTCGAAGCGGGAAACTAGGCGGCTGTAAAGTGCAACATTGTGCCGCTGCAAGGCAGAAGCTGCACATTTTATGACGCCAGCCTGTGGTTAGAACAACAAATGCAAACTGCGAACAGTTAACTGCGCACAATGCACGCGGGTCCTGCGATATAAAATGATCGAGTTGGGGTCGAGGCATGCAGTGTTATAGTTGGTTTTGCAATAAGAAATCAAAAATATTATTGGGAAAGTGCTAGAGTGGGCTTTGTAAACCTGAGCAAAACTTTCAAGCAGTAAAACTGCAACTAAAAATATTGTTAGACAAATTTTAAAAGCTCATTGATTAACTCTTTAAGGTCTGAGTTGCACGGCTTGATGCAAATATTCTCTCCAGGCGATTCTGCTTTGTGCGCGCCTCCTCCAAGAGATGAAAGAGCGTCTTCAACTTAGTCCTTCCAAGGGAGAAACGGTTTCCCTCCTACCGCGTCGATCACGGTTTCGTCATTCATTCTTCATTCAGGAAACATGACCAAACCAGAGCTTCAGTTACTCTGAAAAATAAGCATTTTTCTTAACTCAACACCTTTTTATACCAATTCATGAATATGTGAATGCTTATTAAAACAACTCTCTAACAAATTATTTGTATTTTTAGCAGTGTTGGCAGATAGTTGAAATGACTTTATACTAATTACAGTAGTAGTTTCAGCTTTAAAATTGCTTTTGTAAGCTCCTTCACTTACGAATTCACTGCATAAATTAGACTCTTTGTTGAAACTAAAAATTTTGCTTTAAATATTTAAAGTTTAAAAAAATAAAACCGCATTTGTAAATCTCCTCACACTCAGAAAAGTTTCATCATTTGCCATATCGGTTTAATTGTTGTTACTTAGCCCAAATGTGCCGGAATTATTTTTCTGCCGAATTTCGCGAAAATATTTATTTGGGCGATTTAATATAAAGTGCAATTTAATTGACAAAAAAATGACACTTTTTGGGTTCATGTTGAGTGGTACCAAGTTAGTTATTTAAAAATCTCCTGAAAATCCACTAAAGAGCCGAAAAATCCACTAAAAGACAATTAAAATAATCTTAACTTTTTCATTAATAAATCCTTCTCTTGCAATTTGTACTAAGATGCCGAGATCCTCGTTAATCTAGAAGGAAGACTTCATCAGTCATCACTGATTTTGTAACTCAAACAAATCAAAAATCCACGAACAGATAATTAAAATGTGCTCAACTTTTTGCTGATTCTTCCTCTCAAATTTCCTCCTAAGAAGTCGAGTTTTTTCCAAATCTACATTTTTTTTAATCCAATTTTTTCTAAAAATCTCCTGAAAATTCACTAAAGAGCCGAAAAATTCAATAAAGGCGAGGCGCTACCGAGTTAGTTATAAAAAATCTCCTGAAAATCAATTAAAAGCACGAAAAATTCATCAAAAGGTAATTAAAATATCCTTAACTTTCTCATAAATAAATCCTTCTCTTGTAATTCGTACTAAGTTGCCGAGATCCTCGTGAATTTAGAAAAAAATCGTTATCAGCCATCACTTATTTGAGTGACAAACCAAAAATTCACCAACAGAAAATTTGAAAGTTATTAACTTTCCCTCAAACAAATCTTCCCCTTAAAAATCCTCTTAAAAGGCCCAGATTTTCTTTCAAGCAGACCACATTGATTTGAGGTAAAAACCAAAAATTTCTCCTAAACAATTCTTCCTCTTAAAATTCCGGCTAAGACTGATTTGAAATACAAATCTTCTTCTTAAAGTTCCTCTAAGTCACAGGGTTTCCTAATCTATAAAGAAATGTTTTATTCAGCCAACACTGATTTGAAGTGAAATTCGAAAATGTCCCCCAAACAATTCCTAACTTTAAAACTGCTCTTAAGAGACCCAGATTTTCCTATTTCAGTGAGGAATACCTTTCAATCAAGCCACATTGATTTGAAGTAAAAACCAAAAATATCTCCTAAACAGTTCTTCCTCCTAAAACCCCTCTTAAGATGCCAAGAAGCAAATCTTCTAATCAGCTAAGAGTGATTTGAAGTACAAATCTTCTTCTTAAAATTCCTCTAAGGCACAGGGTTTCCTAAATCTATAAAGGCATTTTCAAATCAGCCTACACTGATTTGAAGTGTTATTCAAAAATGTCCCCTGAACAATTCCTAACTTTAAAACTGCTCTTAAGAGACGCAGATTTTTCTATTTCAGTGAGGAAATCTTTCAATCAGAACCTTAGAAGTCGAGTCTTTTTTAATCTAGAAAAAAAATTGCCTAATCTGGGAACAGTTGAAATCGTCTAATCAGTCAACGCTGAATTGAAGTACAAATAAAAAAATTCACCAACAGCAAGCCAACATTTCTCCTTACTCCTAGACAATTCTTCAGCCTAAAATACATCACAAGAGGTTGAAATTCTTCCTAATCTGATTCGAAATAGAAATCTGACTAAGATGTGAATCTTCGAAAAACTAAAAAATACCGAAATATCGAGTTATTTCTTATTCAAAGTGCTTTGACCCAGTCTGAAGTCAATATGACCATTAAATGATGACCAATTTAACCGAAGCTTAACCCTTTTGTTTCCATTAATTCAATATTTAAGAATTTTAAAATTCATTACTTTTTCTAATACAAAACTACTTCTGTTCAAACTTCATGTTTCATGTTTTTGCACTTTCAATGGTTTTGTCTCAGCGATGATGAGCCAATCAGTAATCAGCACAAAATTCTGTGTATATTAATATGTAAAGATTAATATATTTTTTTAAAGTTCAAAACATTCACTTTGAATTTATATTCAAGATATTTCTTCATCACAATTCAGTCAATCAATCAGTGAGTCAATCAGTAATCAGTATAAAGATTAATATATTTTTTTAAAGTTCAAAACATTCACTTCGCATTTATCTTCAAGATATTTCTTTATCACAATTCTTTCTCCTCAATGTTGTCGTCATACCCACATTAAACACTTTTCTAAAAGTCTCTTCCAAACGCTGTAACACTTTCATAAAAGCAACACAAGTTAATAAAACAATTTATTTTTTTCTTGTAAAAATATAAACATAAATTTGTCATTGCACCAAGCAGCGTCCACTCCAGGCCCGAAACTCAAAGATAAAGAAGGAGTTGGAAAAAATTTATTTTAATCGTTTAAAGCAATTAGCAACATTTAAAAGACGCTAATGCTGTTCACACATACATAATTAAATTTTAAGATAAGACGCAAATGACGGCCAATGCTGCTGTCAGCGTATGCTAAAACCCGAAACAACAACAACAACAACAACAACAACAACGGCAACTAAAAACCACCTCAAGCCAAGAACACAAACTGGACAACGCGCCACAGCCAAAGACAGGCGAGCGCCAGCACAGCAGGTTGTAGCCAGCAGGTTGTAGTCACTAATAGCAGCAACAACAACAATAACAACAACAACAATTCATCGAAGCCATGCGTAAGAAATTAGCAGCCTTAAAAGCCATTCTGCCGGTCGCATCCTAACGCCGCATTTGCCTAATTTATATGCGTTTAGTTGGAACAAAATGTTTTGACACTCGCGCACCGAAACTGGTTTCCCAGCGTAAACACAGCTCCTCTCCTCCTCTCTCCTCCTGCTCCCACAGAGACGAGCCACTTCAACGGTGTCAAGTGACCCGCAACACCGAAATTCTGCCGCCCCGATCGCCGGCAATGCACAGCCGGACAGTCGAAGAGCCGTCAGTCAGATTTTGGCTTGGAGGCTCTGGCAAGGGGTCAACCTTTTCCCGATTAGACGCGTACGGCTGGCGAGAGAAACATTTTCGTGGCGATAAGCGACGGTTATTTATGGCTCTGCGGTGTTGATGCGCCGATATTCATGCGCACTTTTCGTGCGTTTCGTGCGACGCGCAGCAGGTGAATGTGCGATGCCAAATGGAAAACTATTAAAAAAAAACCAAATTTTATTAACTGTTATTGAGATGAGATTTAGTAGTTGTTGTTGTTATTGTTATTGGTATAAGAGTTGGCTGATCAATGGCAGCAATTTTTCAATTTAATTGAGCGCTGACTGCGCCAGCGCGCAGCTGAAAAAATTTCAAAGAAATTAAATATTTCACACTTTTACGATAAAATTTGTTTTATTAGAATTGTGTTTAGTACACAACAAATTGTCTCTAAGCACACATCACACATCAGGTCTTTGTTATGGCACATTTTCACTAAGAATTATTTTCGGTCTCTCTTTCAACCAAATTGCTGCAACAATCGCTTGGCAAACTTTGCCACTTTGCCGCATTGCTTGACACCACACATCGATTGCGCCATTCATTGCCGTTTCAACTTGAATTTCTGTTGTCCTTTGCGATGCGGCTGCTGCTCCAAATCTTAACCGGCATCTTTTGACATTATAATGTGCGTGTTCCTGCGTGGACAAACGTAATAAAATAACTGATCGTTGTCGCTGATAAGTTAATTTACTTTTAATGTGTTTCTCCGCACATTGATTCAGTATTTTCATTGCCCGCTGAAGCTTTTTTCTTTTATTTTTGATTTTAGTTTGGTCGTCTTGTCCTGTGTGGTGAATTTGTGTGTGTGTTTGTGTGGATGTGTGTCGTCTGCTCTGTGTGCTGAGTGGCCGGGTCTTGATTTGTTTCCGCTGATTTATCTTGTGCCGCATCAAAAGCGGCCAAAACAAAAATACAACAACAACAACACCACAAACAAACAAATAAGCAAAGGCAGCAAGGCTCAGTCGATAGCAGTGTTGCCAGAAATTTTTTTAAGTTATAGTTAGATTGTTGACCAAAAAATTTGAAAATTGCTAAAGAATAATTTTGATAACTTAACACTGGAATGCCCGACAATCTGACATACCTAAAATGCCCATATGTAGTCATTTTGACTACATTATTATTTACTGCCTTTTTTTTAATTTTAATTGGTTTTTAAGTAGCAAATATGAATAAATGTACACGAGATTAAACTAAAATAAGCATTTAGTTTTTATTTTTTATGGTTTACAAAGTAAATTCATTTAAATAAAATAGCGTACTTTACACATAAATGGGATAAAATGGAATGAAATAGGGAATTTGTGAATGAATTTTGTGAGTGAATTTTGGATTGAAAAACTTGGGAATTGTCACAACCTACTATGATATTTTTTTTTTTAATATTTGCAATTATTTGAAGTTTTCATATTTTGCAATTGAAGATGCATATTTGTCTATTTAACAGTAAGATTTGCTGAAAATTGTATGTAGATAGTCAAAATGACTACCATTGGGCATTTAAGGTAAATTTTGCAAAATTGGGGTAAACAATTTTTTTACAATATTTTATTTAAAAATTCCATTCCATTTAGCTTTAAAAATTAATAAAAGTCACTTAAGGAATTTTTTAGAAAGCGACGCAACAAAAGTTATTTACAATAAAAGACGTCAATGTAGTCAAAATTACTATCTTGGGCATTCTAGTGTTAACAATATGACATAAGTGCTGTTTTGAGATGCCACCCTTTCAAAATTGTATCTGCATACATTTATATCAATCTCGCTAGTTATCTATATGCAAATTAATTATTAATTATTTGTCTTGACTGACTGATTGAATGACTGACTGATTCATAATTGCCGCTGAAACTACAAACATGAAATTTATAGGTATGTACATACTATACATCTCCCTGAACCTCCAAATTAACCTGCGCAAAACGGGATTTTTTGAAATTCTAAAAGAGAAATTTTAATTCTGGTTTAAAAAGGCCAAACTTTGGTTAAGGTGTCCGACCGAATATTCGGTTTCGGCCCAAATAAGTGGTTTCGGTTTCGGTTTGAGTTTCGGCCATTTTTTTTTAAACTTTCTAAAATATTTTTTTACATTTTATTGTGTAGCAGATATATAGTGAAAGGAGGAGTCATTTAGATGCCACCAATGTTAATAAACTTTTTTTTAGCATATAATATCAAATTATTTAATTTTGAATATTAGCGAGTAAGGTACGAAAGGATGATTTTTTCATGTTTATGTTTTTAAAAAATGAATAAATTGTTTTTATTAATAAGTATTTATTTATTTATGTTATGTTTGTTTGTTCTTTATTTACTTAATGTAAAATTCGTTTGTTGAAAAAAATGCTTGATATGGTGATTTTTATTTCAACTAGAATGTTTCGGTTTCGGCCGAATATTAAAAAAAAACCGAAATTCGGCTTCGGTTTCGGCCCAAAAAAGATGTTTCGGTCGGACACTAGTTAAGTTATTGTAAGAAGAAATGTGATTTAATACACATATTGCTTTCAAGCTTGGTAAAAATACTCTAAATTACAATTAATTTTTCATGTATTTTTCAATTTTTCGAAAATAAAATTTTGCGGGATCAACAATGGGTTAAGGTTCTTATAGGGGAAAACTACGAAAAAAACATGAACCAATGAACCAATGGGCCTATTAACTTGAAAGTTGGTTAAGTTGAAATCAAAAATAGTTAGACACGCATTTTTAATTGTTTTGCAAGTCAAAACTTAAAGGGGTGAACCAAGGATTAAAAGTCTATATAAAAAATATGATTTTTTGCGCCTTTTGACTTCAATCTGGGTGAAAGTTCTTCAAATTTGAAATAATTTGATACGTGTTTTTTGTTTTTGAAAATCAAAATCTAACAGGATCAACAATAGGTTAAAAGTTTGTATGGACAAATTGTGGAAAAATATGAATTAGTGACTTCAATCTTGGTGAAAGTACCTACGATGTGAAATAATATGGAGTCAACAACGGGTTAAAAGTTTGTATGGAGAAACTGTGAAAAAACATGAATTAATGTGCCTATTGACTTTAAACTTGGTGAATGTACTCTTAGTGAGAAATAATTCGTCAGGTGTTTTTCAATTTTTTTTAAATCAAAATCTGACGGGGTCAACAGTGGATTCAAAGTTTGTATGGAGAAACAAGATTTTATGGGCCTTTTGACATCAAACGTGTTTTTAATTTTTTCAAAAATAAAAATCTGACAGCTCAACGACGGGTTAATGTTTCGATTTTGAACTGTCCAAAAACAGACAAAAGCTTTTAAAGATTTTGAAAGGTTTTTTTAGACGCGTTTGAAAAAAAGGTCATGTTTTATTGCATTTCCCTCGGCGTTTTGCTGAAACGAACGATTTCGTAGATTTGAATTTATATGTGGAAATGTGTGATTTAGTTTCGCATTTGGGAATTTTCGTCCAAATCACGATATGATGAGGTCCACCTAACAGCCCGACAACCTTAGTAAATCCTTTCGGACTGATAAAAAAAGCTAAACCCCAAATTCCAAAGCTAAACTTTGCAAATAAAACTGGCAACACTGATCGCCAGCAACCCACCAAAAGGCTTTTGCCAACTTCCAGCAGGAACACGTAATAAAATGTCGCACGTTGTTGGGCATCTGTATGAATTCTTGAGTATTGCTTTGAGTTTTTTGCATTTAATTTTCTTTGTATGTTCATAGGAAACTGCAAGATGCACAGCTCTATCGAAGAAGCCGTTTGGCTGATTTTTTATTTAGCATTCTTTCATTCATAGTTCTCAGCAGTTACCCGATTATGACACCTCGAATGTATGAATCTACAGACTGAGATCCAAAACATTTATGTATTCCATACCTGACATATTTTGGTCCTGAAAGTTAAAAATAAAAAAAAGTTAAAAGGAGACAATTTTCCTCTTTCATTTGATACCCATGTCTTCATCATTGCACTACCGCAAATATTTTAAAAAATATTTGAAATGTTATATCCTTAAAATTGTAAAGTCCTTTAAAACGGACTTTGAGTCAGAAAATGAAAAACTGACTATGCCAGTATATTATAAATGACCTCTAGTTTCACGTCTATCTCAACATTTTGATGGGTCTAGGAAAAATAAAAAAATTTGTTCGCACGGTGTAATAAATGAAAAGTTGGTGTTTTCATTCCGTGCTTTGTAACTTTGTCATTTTTTTTCAATTCTATTGATGTTAGGCTTAATATTTGCACAAATAATATATCTTTCATCTAAAATTTTAAAACCTGAGGAGATAATTTTTTCTATCTATAAAAAAACTATTCGAAAATGTATTATTTTTGAAAATGGTCAAAAAATTCAATTTTTTTCAACTTTCACCGTCAGTAACTTCCCCAAATCTCATCTGATTTGGACAATCTATATATTGTTGGAAAGGTTAGTTAATTACCTTCTGAACGACGGGCCTTGTGTTAGTCGGATGGTTAGTTTACGAGATATGTGCTCATAACTGATATAAGAGGGGAAAACGTGTTTTTCGAAGATTTTTCGAAAACGCTTCTTAAGAAAATTTTTTTAATTTTCAGTTTCGTGTTCAGCAGCTGAAGATTAGTCTAAAAAATACTTTTATTTTTAGGAAATATTTAAGAAAATTTTTTGATTTTCAGTTTCGTGTTCAGCAGCCGAAGATTAGTCTAAAAAATACTTTTATTTTTAGGAAATTTTTAAGAAAATTTTTTGATTTTCAGTTTCGTGTTCAGCAGCCGAAGATTAGTCTAAAAAATACTTTTAGTTTTAGGAAATTTTTAAGAAAATTTGTTGATTTTCAGTTTCGTGTTCAGCAGCCGAAGATTAGTCTAAAAAATACTTTTATTTTTAGGAAATATTTAAGAAAATTTTTGGATTTTCAGTTTCGTGTTCAGCAGCCGAAGATTAGTCTAAAAAATACTTTTAGTTTTAGGAAATTTTTAAGAAAATTTTTTGATTTTCAGTTTCGTGTTCAGCAGCCGAAGATTAGTCTAAAAAATACTTTTATTTTTAGAAAATGTTTAAGAAAATTTTTTGATTTTCAGTTTCGTGTTCAGCAGCCGAAGATTAGTCTAAAAAATACTTTTATTTTTAAGAGCATTTTTCGTGTCGAGTAGTGTTATGACAACCTCGAAAGCTTTCTAATACTGCAAAAAAGTTCGCTGCATTGCGTATTGCGTTGTAAAAGTGTGACAAACACTCTAAAGTTTACACTAATACACTTACAAAATTAAGAAATTATATATAAATTTCCGCTATTCTGATATCGCTTATAACGACTACAGTTCCTTTAACATTTGCGTGCGTTTTGCAAAATTCTTAAACTGCTCGTTACAAACCGTCACACATGACATTTGCACACAACATTAACAAAATTCCATCTGTCAGCCACTGTCACAGACGGCAGTGGCAGCGACCACCTAACACGCGCCTGACTGCCCATTCATGCAACAAGCACGCCATGTCACTTCAACTCGGTTGTTGCAAAACCGCAACAACAACAACAACAAACAACATATGAAATTTGTAGAGTCGAAATGGAGTTTCAGTGTTTTGCACGACAACATTTTCAACACGTGTGCGCACACACATTACCCAAATTCCATATTATTGCGCGGTTTTCTGCTATTAAAGGATATCGTCGACATTACGTGCGCTCGTAATTACGGCAATCAGTCCGTTCCGAATTTTTCGTTACTATTCGACCGCAAAATTGTCTGCAAATTTGACCGCAAATTGTGCGCATTTCGGTTGCACTCGACAACACACAAAATTCCAAATATATCAACGACACACACACACACACTCACACTCACTCACAAACAGTTGCAGCGGAATGCAGTCAAATTGGCAGCAAAACTTGTGCTGCTTCGTTCAATGCAACCAGCAAATGTCCGTTTTGTTCGCATTTTAATTGTTTTTTTCACCCAACACAGTTGGACGCAGTGCGTTGGTCGAGTGAGCGTGCGCCTGCGCCCCTTGTTCCCCTATGCTGAGCCTTTTGCTTTGGGCCGCTCATTAGCGCACCGCAATTGAACATAATTAGAAAATTACGGATTAATAAGGATATGCGCACACTGCAGGATAACAGCAACAACAACAACAACTACTACTACTAGCAGAGCATTGGATGATGTTGAATGGCGGCGGCAACAGGAGGCGTCTATTTGCCGAAAAGTGCTGAAATGGCGTCGCCAGCGCTGCGGCCTTTCATTGCTTTCCAATGCGCCAAGCGTAAAGAAATCAATCAATGTGCCGACCCGGCTGCCAACCAGCGCACAGCATGGACAAATTGGTCGCGATCCGCCTTTGTTGGCTCACGCGTGTACCTTTTATATTTTCTTTTAAAAAAAAAAACAGTGTCTGGCCTTTTTTAGGTTAGTGTAACATGCGGTCCGCTTCCGTTTTACATTAGCGCACAGCTCATTAGAAATGTGGAACAGTTCGGCATTCGGCTGCGCTTTTGTTTTGCCCATTCATTCGATTCAATTGTGGCGGCGCGTGAGGTGTGATGTGTCGACGAGCGGACAATGTGCACACATGTTGCCGTTTGCGCATTATGGCCACGTTTGATGATCGGTAAATTTTGAGTAAAGCAAATGGCCGTCTTCGAGAGGCGGCTTTAGCACCTATCAAACTAAAAAAAGCAACAAAAATTGAAAAGTGTTTCCACTGAATGCAAGCTGACATGGTTTCACTAAACAGAAGAAAATGCTGGGGGATGTATCTGTATCTGTTTGAAAAACATGAAAGCTGAAACGAAATGAAGATTATTTAGCAGGGACATAACAGTTATAACGTTTATAGGAAAAAAGTTGGAAAATAACTGTTTCACTGTAACAAATATTTTAATTGTTACTTATAATTATTATTTTGAAATAATTATTTTTACATCTATGTATAACTATTATTCGTGACAAATATTTTTTCTGTTGTCTAATAACTGTTATCAGCAAGAAATATTTTTTCCATTGTTCGGTAACGTTTATTTTTTGAAAAATATTTTTTCCGTCATCGCATAACTGTTATGAGAGAAAAATATTTTTTACGTTGCTCGGTAACGTTTATTTTTGGAAAAATATTTTTTACGTTGCTCGGTAACGTTTATATTTGGAAAAATATTTTTTACGTTGCTCGGTAACGTTTATTTTTTGAAATATATTTTTTCCGTTGCCAGTAACTATTACGAATGGGAAATATTTCTTTTACGTTGACTGATAACTATTATTCTGCAATACATATTTTTTACGTTTAAAATACCGGCACACAAAAGAAAGAGATGTCTGATCGGTGAATGCGACTATAAATTGTCTATGGAATTAGGTTCGCTGATCATGAATTTGATGCCAGACTAACACCATCACCCATCACTTTTGGAAAAATCGCAAATCTAAAATCGAATCAATGATTAAATTTTGTATTGTGTGGGTGGTGGGTGCCAGCCCCTTGTCCAGTACCCGTCCCGGTAGAAGGCGTAAGACTTAGGGAAGTCCTTAAATGTGGTGGATACCCAACTCTGACATCGAATTTATGATCAGCGAACCTATTTCCATAGAAAAAGTATAGTCGCAGTCACCGATCAGACATCTGTTTCCTTTGTGTGCCGATATTTTCAACGTAAAAAATATATATTGCAAAATAATAGTTACCACTCAACGTAAAAAAAATAGGTCCCATTCATAATAGTTACTGGCAACGTAAAAAATATTTCGCACAAAATAAACGTTACCGAGCAACGTAAAAAATATTTCTCACAAAATAAACGTTACCGAGCAACGTAAAAAATATTTTTCTCTCATAACAGTTATGCGATGACGGAAAAAATATTTTTCAAAAAATAAACGTTACCGTGCAATGGAAAAAATATTTCTTGCTGATAATAGTTATTAGGCAACAAAAAAAATATTTGTCACGAATAATAGTTACGAAATGGCGAAAAAAGAATTTTTTCCCTCATAATAGTTATTGTCCAACATTTATAAATATCTCTTAAAAATGGGCAACGTTTTCGAATTTTTAAAAATGCATAACTGTTATTTTGGGTCCCTGTTATTTAGAGATTGAACATTATTGCAGAATAGTTCCCGAAAATATTTACAATAATGTGTCACTTATTCTCAAATAATTTTTTTTGCATTAAATTAGAAATTAATGAAAAATTATAAATGGCTTTTTGAGTTTTAAAACTATCAGCTGATTATTTGAGAGAATTGAACTCTATATATTATTTTTTAAACCTTCTAGATTCTTCTTCTTTTTCTTAGCAGCAACAACAACATTACAAAAGGTAGTTTTGCTGACGTGGTTTCACTAAACAAAAGAAAATCCTGGGGGAAAATCTGTATGAAAAACATGATAGATAAAACGAATTCAAAATTATTCAGAAAAAGCCTTAAATTCTGCAACTTCGTTTGACGAATAGTTCATGGAAAGATTCACAGTAATATAACACTTAGTTTTAAAATTTAAATCAAATTATTTTACATTAAATTGGAAATTAATAAAAAGTCACATATGACTTTTTGAGTTTTCAGACTATCAGTTGAGTATCTAAGAGAATTGAACTCCATATCTTGATTTATTAAAACTTCTTGATTCTTCTTCTTTTTCTTAGAAACAACAACAACACTTCAAAAGGAAGTTTTGAGGTATAGGTGAAATGTTTGCTTGGAAAAACATTCGAAAGTCAAAAAGAAACATTTAAGAAGCTGTCACACAGAACAGACCCAAAAACCTGTTTCAGATGGTAGAAATAAAGAGCATTTTTTTGTATCAAAACCCTAAAGATTTGATACAAATTTTTATGCTTTCTCAAAACATACATTCACAGCTATGCATCGATATTTTTTCCTACTATTGCACTTCGTTAGTTTTAAAATTTTTCTTTTCTTAAAAAAAAATTGGGAAACCTCATGAATTTTGTCGTTGTTGCAGCGCGGAAGAGGAGAAGTAGACCATTATTCACTTTCGTTTTAAGTGTTCGTATATTGCTAGAAGCAGACTAAAACTTTTTGCAGCACCATTTTTTACAAGCTTCATTGAGCTATTGTCAATATCTATGAGGTAGTTAGCCAGTTTTAAGTTTAAGTTTTTAAAGTGTTCTCATGTTTCTTAGCGCAAATCCTCCATGTTTCTATTTAGAACGCTGCCGGCCAAAAAATTGCTAAAGTCAGTTTTTAGGAGCAGAAGTAATTTTTGTTGAAAATCATAAGAAAAAAAAACTATAGAAACTTATGTTGAAATTATAAATGAATAGAGAACGCGTTATGAGATATAAAATCTGATCTGGAGACCGGCCTGGAATGGGAGAATTGAATGAACTTACTTCTTGTCATGTTTCCCGTATGGACGATAAAGCTCCGGCGAAAAATATGTTAAACGTGGTAGTTCGAGGTCGACGGCGTAGAAGAAGACCGGTTTTATATAATTAAATTAAAATGCTATTAGTTTTTTTGGAATCTTTGGAACTAGAAACTCTCCTTGTCGCTGTTCACTATGTTAACTTTTACTTATGCATATTTTATATTTAGTGTTGATAATAACTGTACTTACTTAATATTTGTGAAACTTTAAATATTATTGAACAACATTGTATGGAAAATTCTATTGTATAATTGAAGTATAGAAAAAATAAATGTTCACTTCGCTCGTTCGGATGTTCAATTCAAATACGCACAATATCAATATTTAGCAATAAATGTTTTTTATTTATATTTACACGCAATTAATTAGTAATGTATATTTTAAATATTTTTCTATTTATTAAAATATTTCTTTTAATTCTTAATTACTGCATTTAGAATTTTCTTCCGGTGATAGAATCAAGTTCAGGACTTAGAAGGATTCAGATCCGATTCCTGTTTTGAATAAAAGAAATAAATGAACTTCTTTGTGCATCAAGTTTTACTTATTTTCTTAGTTTAATATTTTAAAATTTTTTTAATTTAATACAAAATAATTATTTAATCGGTGAACTGTGTACGACGCATCCTCTATAGATCTCAAAACAAAATCTGTTCTGGCGCGTACAATGTTTACAAATAATATGAAAAAATACAAATTACGAATCCATGCAAAATCAGATGCCATTTCCTCTCCATTTACATTATTTCTGCTACAAATTTATTAAAAAAAAAACAAATATTCAACGATATTTGTTAATTTATGTATTTCTTTATTTTAGTCTTATTTACTTATTCCCTATTTTTACGAATTTTTAAATTTTTTTTGTATAGTAAAATTAAAATTATATTCACTTTGTTTAGAATTTTTGTTAAAAAAATTTCCCACGCATCTTTTGGTACGACGCAAATAATAGTTACCTCTTCATTTTTTACGCAGCCTGGATATGAATTCGTTAAAATAATTATTTATTCAACTAGTTCAAATGTTTGCATCATACTGAGAATGTCTCCAATGTGTTAACACTAGTTTTGGGAACCAGAAACAATCCTTTTCCCAGTTCACTATATTGATTTTTGCTTATAATTATTCATATTTTATATATTTAGCAATGAAATTATTTTTGTATTTATATTTTTACACAGACTTATTTAGTATTTAATTTATTAATATTTAATATTTAAATTTTTACACAGACTTATTTAGTAATTAATGTATTAATGTATTAATATTTAAATTAATTAATATCTAAAATATTTTTATATTTATTAAAATAATTAGTTTTAATTAGTTTTAACTAGAAATTAAATAATTAGTTTTAACTAAGAATTAAAACTAATTATTTTAATAAATATAAAAATATTTTAGATATTAATTAATTTAAATATGAATACATTAATTACTAAATAGGTCGGTGTAAAAATTTCAATATTAAATATTAATACATTAATTACTAAATAAGTCTGTGTAAAAATATAATTACAAAAATTAATTAATCGCTTTTATATTTATTAAAATAATTAGTTTTAATTCTTTGTTAAAACTAATTAAAACTAATTATTTTAATAAATATAAAAATATTTTAAATATTAATTAATTTAAATATTAAATATTAATACATTAATTAATATTCAAAATATTTTTATATTTATTAAAATAATTAGTTTTAATTAGTTTTAACTAAGAATGAAAACTAATATTTTAATAAATATTATTTATTAAATAAAATAATTAAATACTATCTTTCCTCTTGTTCATTCAGCATCTGACAATTCAGATTTTCAACAAACGCTCCAGATCTCAAAATTATAGCAAACTCACAGCGATTCTTCACCACACACTAAGTATGGTGAAAATCCAGAGCAAAGTCGCGCTCTCACTTCGATGAGCTCAACAAACGCCACAATTTCCCCTTTAAGACAGCAACACACCACATATCGCTCACCACACGCGGCTAAACGGCACATAAAATTCCCATTAGAAACATCAAAACGACAATAAAAGTCATGAACTCAACTCGACATTTTTTGTGTATTTTGTTGCTGTTCTCTTTCATCGCTGCCCATCAAATGGAGTAAATGGCAATAGCAACAACAACAACAACAAACACAAATCATAAGCGCAGAGTAAATATTGACAAGAAGCATAAGCGGCTTATTGGCGAGAGGAAAACATGGCGGCGCGGCCCGTTGGAGTGAGTGAAATAGCAAATGCGCGCAACGGCGCATATGCGGTGTGCGCAACTCACACTTGCACTCGCACACAGCCACGGCCGCACACCGATGCGCCAACAACCACCGCAGTGAGCGCTTACTGGTTTTGGCTGGCAAAAGTCAAGCGGCAACCGGCCGAGATACTTTTGTATCTGCTGCGAATGCAGGTGCGGTTAGTCTCGTTTTGACAGTGGCAAGGAAAGTTGAAAGCGGGTGAACGCAACCAGCCGATAAAGATCAATGATAAAGTTTTTGTTTTCTGCGCATTGCAATGAAATACCAAATTGAGTTGTAGGAAAAAAAATATATTTTCCTTTCAAAGTGGAAACAATTTCAAGTGCAAAACAGTTTTGAAAAAAAATATATACACCAAGAACAAACAACAACAATTCGCTTGCATATTGTAGCCGGAAATGAAAGATTCAATGACAATTCTGGCGCCCACACTGTCCTCGAGTGATCCACAGAAAATGTCCAACTTAAAGCCAAATCGCTCACGCTTCATGATCAACGACATATTGGCGGGCAGCGCTGCTGCTGCCGCCGCTGTGGAGGCGGCCAATGCGGCGAGTGTGGCAGCGGCTGCGGCTTTCTACAAACAGCAGCAGCAACATCAGAACAACAACAACAACATTACTAATAATAATAACAACAACAACGACGAGTCACACCTGCAGCACCATTCGCCGCCACCGGTCATGGCCGTGACAGTGCCGCCGCCGCCGCCACATCACCAACAGCATCACGCGCACTTGCCGCCGCATCCGCACGCACAGCTCTCGCCGCACTCGCATTCGCACCCACATCCACATGCACCGCACCCGGCGCTGCCACATCCACACTTGCCGCAGTCGAATGCGGCCGCCGCAGCGGCTGCCGCGCAAAAAATGCACTTTCCCGTCGGCGCCACGCAGATCGGATCGAACGGACTGAACGTGGCGCAGTATGCGGCTGCCATGCAGCAACACTACGCCAACGCGGCCAATGTTGCAGCGGCGGCACGCGCCGCGGCCGATCGCAGCGCAGCCGAGCTGGACGACAACAGCGACTATCAGGATAACGAGGATTGTGATAGCGAGGCGGGCAGCGGCGGCCATCTGGACGACAACAGCGTTTGTAGCAATGGTGAGGTGAGATTCAGTTCATTTGTGCGGGCGGGCGGGCGGTCATGGTAGTGGCGAACTTGACGTGTGATGAACATTCAAGACTAACTAACGAAATGCATTCGGATAGAGGAAATATGAAAAAATAGATTTGTATTCGAACTTGGATGGACGATGGTGCAGGATCAATCCATAGTTGATGGTTTGTCAAAGAACAAATGTAATAGAATGTCAATTTTAACCAACGCTTCTGCGGAGCTTATCGGTAGTTTCTATGGAGTTTGTGAGTTTTTACAATCCATTTAAATTCTAAAAAATCAGAAAAGTTGACACGCAGCTCCTAGTAATGACATCAGTTACACTAAAGAAGCTTCAAGTTCAAGCAATTTAAACTTATTAAAATTGCAGTAAAGGTTTAAATTGCCCTTTAGAAAGCCCTCCAAAAGTTCATCCCACGCAGTTAAGAGACATTTGACATTTTTTTTAGATCTTTGCAAAAAAGAAAACAAGAAACCCACAGTTTCAATTCTAAAAATCATTGAAATCAAATTAAAAATCATTGACAATCTATGAATCAAGTGATAAGGGATTCACAACACCAATACGTAAATTGTTGAACTCAATAAATATTAGATGAACTGATTAGCTTCTCAGCCCTACAGAGGCCACTGCTATGCTTTGCTTTAGTTCTGAAAGAAATATGAAATTATTTGAAATTCTATGCTAAGGTTAATGAATTAGAATTATTGATTCTTCAGCTTGTTTTTGGGAACAAACCCTGGCCAAACGATCGAAGTCCATCCTAGGAATTAATGAATTTCAAGCTTCTAGATTTCAGAGATCTTTAGATATTATTGAAACATGACGCCACAACTTAAATATTTGTTCACTGTTCACTGTTTATTAAAGTTTGTGGGTAAAGTGAATCTCTTACAATAGAATAACTTAGAAATTCAGTAAATTTCTCAACTGAGTTTAAAGAAGTCCAATGACTATTCTTGGTCTCAATATCCTCAAATTGAACTGTTGCTGTTACCCATCACTCAACCTAAAAAGTTATGCTCAAAAGAATACTCACATATCGCTCAGCTTTCTGTAGGATGTACTGATATACAGCAGATCAGTGCATATACCTATATAAATTTCCAAAAATGTATCAACTAGGAGAGTAATTGTGTAAGTTGAATTGAGCTTTCGTGTTTAAGTCTAATACTCCAACCTTTGTCTTCAACACGGAAACTCATTTAAGTTCTATGGGTAAATCAAAAAGTTCAAATACCACTTAAAAAGACGTGATTCTTCCAGCAGATTGAATCATACGTGCTTCCAGATACTGGGCAGTGGTATCTTTTCCATCCCTGAACGATGATTTGAATCTATAACCTATAACTAACTATAACTGACTACTAACTACACAGTGGCCATCGTTTGCAGTTTTCCGCGATAATATTTTGCAGAAATCATAACTTAAGTCTCCACCCACTCTTAGTTTTTTTTACTATTTCGTTACCCAACTCTTAGTTCAGCCCATCTTTGCAGTTGCTAGTCTTTATCATGATTTCAGTCTATGATTTACTGTAAATTTTCTCATATAAACACAGCCACATGCTTTTCAAATAAATTACATAGGCCGCGTATGTCGCTTAAGTCTTTTGTTTCAGCTAATGTGCCGCACACATTGCAGCTCAAACCGATTCCATTTAAAACGGTTGCAAAATCAAATACCTGTAACGCTGCCATGTTTTTCAATTCAATTGCTAGAATTTTCATTGCAACATGTTCTGTTGTCTTCGTCATTGTTACTGTTGCTGTTGTTGTGCGTTCGTTTAGAGAGAAATTGCATTTTCACGGTTTGTTTATTTTTCAAGTGAAAAAACTGCTGCCGCACATAGCTGACTAAATGCTCAGGTGCATGTGGCCTCACTGCTTGTTGTTGTTCTTGTTGTACTATGCAATTGTTGTTGTCATGTTCATGCAGTACATTAAGAACGAAAATTGTTATCACTACTAAGCGAATAATTACGCTGCCGCTTGTCGCTCGTGTGCTCGTTCCTCGTTTTTCTTTCCTCCATGTTGGTTCTCTTCTCCTCTTTCGTTTCTTTGCAGTTTTTTTGCCCTTTTCGCTGCTTTAAATTTTACTTCTAAACAGACAAACATTTAATTGTAAATGTTTTTAAATTGCACTTATTTTTTTGTTGTTGCTGCTCTACACATTACACTCCCGAGGGTTTTGCCAATTGTGTTTGGCGCTGTTAGCAGTTTTTTAGTTGTTGTTGTTGTTGCTAGTCGTTGGCCTGCGCCTGCTGAATTTATTACAGTAATTTCCCGCGAAGACAGCAGCAGTTGTTGTTTTTTCTCGCGAGCTGCAAAGGGTTGCAGGCGGCCGTTTACCCGGCACTGTTACAACAACAACAACAACAACGTTGTTTCCGCTGCTTTATTTTAAAACGCTCACGCTGCTCATTTGACTTTGATTTGAATTTTCCACACTTTAGTTTAGTTTAGCTGTTGTTGTGTTTGTCGTTCTTTGTGTTTGCTGCTACGAGTACCGGAAGTGGCGATTATTTTCTCTTTAATGAATGTCGGCACAGCAATTTCGCCTTAAATGATTTGCGCGTCATGTTGGTTTTGCTGTTGATTGTTGGCACACTGGCTGTTCGGAGTTGTTGTTGTTGTTGTACAGTGCGCTTATCAACGCCATCAGGCGATGAATTTTGCATAAACACGTAACACTAAATGGCAGTGATGGATTTTTAATGCGAGACCATAGTGACGTGGGGGTGTGTATGTGTGTGTGTGTGTGTTTGTAACGGTATAAAGTGCGGTCGTCTTAGACGCCCGCGGAAAATCGCTTACAACGACTTGACTTAACTTGACTTGACTTGTGGGCTGCTATTTAAAATTTGTACAGCAGCGACGTGGCTTTGGCTGTTTGCTTTGTGCTTCTGTGGCCAACACTTTAAATTACAACAACTTGTGTAATACTTTTAACTCGAACCTCAAACGCCATTTTTCTTATACTTTTTATTTGTTTGTTTGTTTCATTTTGTTGCTTCCTCTTTGCGTTCGCCAAGACGGAAATTACAATTGCGTGGTAATAAACGTTTTGGCTTAGCAGCGAATGTAATGCGCCGCACTTGACGGTCGGACTGCACATGCGCCAGCCGGCGTTTTGTCGCTATTGCAGTGGACAATGCTGCCTGACTGAGCTTGGCCTAAATTGCTTCCTTGTGGCTTTTAATGGGCCCCTTCCTTTATTTACACACACACACACACAGACACTTCAGGCGTGCATTTATCTGCAAAGAACACAGAAAATGTTCTTCAGGGATGCACAAATGATGCGGTTTGTGGTGATGATTTGACACTTTGTTTGTTTGCATTGCTAATAATGTGCGATGCAAGTGTTGAGAATTAGAAAGAAAATTGCAAATAAAAAAATAATCTCTTTTTTATCAAATCTGATATGGCTTAATGCTCTTCTTTATGGTTTTCAGTTGCTCTGAATGCGTCATACACTTATTTGCATTATTTTCAATGCTCTCTGAAATGCAATAAATTCTCTTCAAAGTGTAAAGTTTAAAAAAAAACTAACAACAAAACTTATAACTTTGTGCAATTTTCGAGCATAGGGGGATATTGAGTTTCTTAGAGCAAGAGGACTAACTCTGGTAACCTCCACAGACTAGTCAACGCTATTCATGAAGATGGCAACATTCGATCTGAGTTGTTAGTGGTCACTGTGCCATACAATACACTCTCATACCTCTGGTTCAGTAATGTCTTCATATTACCACTTCACCCTCCAAAAATGCCCATTCCTCACCTTCTGATCAAAGTTCGATGTATCCTCGCAATCCAGGCAGCACAATTCTACGCCGTGGACTCAAAATCTCTGTCCAGCCTCACAAATGTAGCTAAAGTTGTATGATTGGTTCTGTTAAACAAAAGTAGAATCAATTGTTTTAGTACGGTAAAAGATAATAGGAAGATATATAACATTAGTTAATTTTTCTTGATTAACCCTTATTCTCATACCCAAACTTACTAACGTCGTTTGGCACAAACAAACAAAATTTTTTAAATATATGATTTGTTCGCTTTTCACCTAAATAACAAGGATCCGGAAGGTAAAAAAAAAATTTTCATTATTTGTCAGTATTTTTCACGAAAATACATCGCAGTGGGCACCCGGGTACCCGGGTATGAGAATAAGGGTTAACTCTTTCGACCCCAAAGTTGCCTGAGAGCAACTTCACCTATTTGTCATCTTATAGCAAAAGCTACGATTAATTTATGGGTTTAATTTAAGTAAGCACCAACAAATTAATATTTTTAGAAGTGAATTCAAAGCAAATAGCAAAAATTTTACTGTTATCCCCAAAATAATTTCCAATAATTTGCAGCGTTATCAAGGAAAGTTTGTGTTCTAATTGAAGTCTACGAATTGGGAGCGTTTGATCAAAACACTGTTTCTTTGATAATGGTTAAATAAAATCAAAAAGTGATAATTTTGTATTTTTCCATGAATATTAAATAATTCTTCTGTAATTAAAAAATATTGATACAAAAATTATTTAACCCGTTTTAAGCTAAAATTGTTCAAAAGCAAACTAGTTCTAGAACTCTAGCAAAAAGGCGTGGCGACTTCAAATGTCGTATGCACACTTCTTAGGCAATTGTTTCATGATTTAAATACCCAAAAGTAATATCGAGACACAGGGTAAAATTCGGGGTCGAAAGGGTTAATATAGGCTGATCAGGTCAGAACAATAACAAAAGAAATTTGAGATATCAGATTGTTTCTGGCTTTATTTTGAAGTCTATATGTACAGAAGAGCACATCATTGAATTGGCAGCTCCGACTTGGCTGCGGTCGGTCTAATTTTTCATGACTCGGTCCAATATGTGCTGCGTTATTCTGGCAATGCAGTTCGAATGTAAGCCTCGAGTTTGTCCCAAGTTGTTGGCTTGTTAGAGCAGACTAAAGACTCGACTCAAAGAAAATAATCAAGGGATGGTCAATTGATCAACGTTCACCGTGAGATAACCAAGTCGTCAAATTTATCCTTCACAACATCGATTTAGCCGGCCATGCAGTTTATCAAGCGTCAAACGATGCATGATGGAATGGCAAACTACACTAAATTTTTTTACAATTTAACATCATTAATTTCATTGACAGTTGCTGAGACATCTCCATGGAAAGACTATCACTGGTCACCTCTAAAAAATTTGAAAATACGAATATGGCCCATGAAATTAATTCCATCATAATTAGTAGCAATAAAAAAATATGAAGGGACTCATCACTATAAAAGACTGTTGTGTGTTGGAACAGTGGGTCTGAATCACTCAACATTAGGCCAAATATACGGGGATTTAATTTTCTAAATTGTTGAAACCAATTTGCGACAAAAAACGAACCACTACCAGCGCTGTATTTTTAGTCTGATTGGCACTTCATCTTTCCCCTCTAACACTACACTTCCCTTCTCTGACTGAAGCATACTTAGTTCACGCAAAACCCCATAAAAAAATTACGCCCTTAAACGTTTTCAATTCTCATCGCAACCTTTTCTCTCTCGTTACTTCAACCGCTTAAAAATTTTTAGGTGCCAAAGATGAGGACGGCAACAGCATAAAAAGCGGCTCCACCAATGACATGAGCGGCCTGAGTAAAAAACAACGCAAGGCACGCACCGCCTTCACCGACCACCAATTGCAGACGTTGGAGAAATCATTCGAACGCCAGAAATATCTCAGCGTGCAAGAACGCCAAGAGTTGGCGCACAAGCTGGACCTGAGCGACTGTCAAGTGAAGACCTGGTATCAGAATCGCAGGTAAGTTGGCAAGCACAACACAAACAGAATGCAAACACCAAAAAAAACAACAAAATCCGAATAAAAGCTGTGAACGTACAATGGAGAGAAATGTTGAAAGCAATTAGCGAACACACTTTCGAGGGCTCAACGACTCCGCTCGACGAGTCGATGTCGATGTCGATGTGGCGAAAAAATGTAAACGCCCGCAGCATTTAGGGCAAAGGGCGGTGCTCACATTTCGCCACTGCCACTGAAATAATTGTTTTTATATTTTTTTATTATATTTTATTTTCATATTTTTGTTGGGCCTTTTATTGTGGTGTGTGTGAAATTGACCACAATAGAGTTGGCCGCAGCACGCAACCATTGCCACGTTGGCCTTTTGCCATCGAACACAACAAATCCATACAAACACAATGCGCCAATGGACAAATTAATTCTTATGGCCGCATAGAATTTGCATAATGACAACTAGCAAAATGCCGATTAACAGCGCCGTGAAAATCAAAAGAAAATAATGAAGCCATAAATTAATGGGGGGGGGACTGTTGCAGCGGCGGTCACCGCATACTGTAGCCGCCATAAGCGTTTATGTTCGACAAGTTTTTATGGCAACAGGCTTTTATGTTTTTGCTTTCAACATTTTCGGCTACCGCACATTTCGCTGCCACACACTCATTATGCAATTTTAAGACGGCCAATCAATGTTAATTTTTAAGTAGCCCATCAGCGAAGATTAGTTCGACTTGGGTCTGATGAGATGGAATATGGCATTTTAAAATGGTGACCCAGAGGGGACGACTGCGTTGTTGGTTTTTAATGATAGTTGAGCCTATAATTTGATATGATTTATATTAAGTTTAAGAAATGTGAAAGATGTTGAATACGAATTTTTGGTAAATTCAAACTTGCTTTGAAATTTGAAGCCTCCTTATAATTTTACTTGATAGAATATTTGAGCAGCCTTAGAGTTGAATTTGGTTTTGTTATTGCAAAAGTGGTAGCAAGTTTATAAATGAATTTTAAATTGCTTTGGTTTCTCCTTATTCATTCCGCTTGGGAGTATTAACCCTTTCGACCCAAAATTTTACCCTGTGCCTCGATATTACTTTTTGGTATTTTATCATGAAACACTTTCCTAAGAAGTGTGCACACGACATTTGAAGTCGCCACACCTCTTTGTTAGAGTTCCAAAGCTAGTTTACTTTTGAACAATTTTAGCTTAAAACGGGTTAAATAGATTTTGTATCAATATTTTTTAATTACAGAAAAATTATTTAATATTTATAGAAAAATACAAAATTACACTTTTTGATTTTATTTAACCATTATTAAAGAAATAGGGTTTTGATCAAACGCGCCCAATTCGTAGACTTCAATTAGAACACAAACTTTCCCTGATATCGCTGCAAATTATTGAAAATTATTTTGGGGATAACAGTAAAATTTTTTTAATTTGCTTTGAATTCACTTCTAAAAATATTAATTTGTTGGTGCCTGCTTAAATTAAACCGATAAATCAATCGTAGCTTTTGCTATAAGATCACAAATAGATGAAGTTTCTCTCAGCAACTTTGGGGTCGAAAGGGTTAAACATTTAGAGAGAATGGCAATTTTAAGTTTGAAAGAAAGACAAGAGTTTTGTAAAAGAAGACGTTTTTATAAATACTCGTAAATCACGTCGAAAAGGTTTATTAATGTTTAAAAATATATTTAACAAACTTTCGTCTTTTTAAGAAACTTTTCTCACTGAAAAGGGATCAGTTGAGATCCAAAACTGTGGTTCTGACGGGCACCTATCCAAAACGGTTTGAAGTGCTAATGACTTTTGTCAAAGCTGTATGGACAAAAAAGAAATCGCACTTCACCTTCTATCCTGTCCTGCATTGCCTAGAAGAAGAAAAACTCAACTGGGCAACTTTTTCTTCCACAATCTAGAAAATCTAATCGATAGGACTATTCAAAGTCTACAAGACTTCGTAAGGAGCTCAAACTGGTTCAATGCGTGAACGGACTTAAGTTCGATTGATTGTGTTATCACTATGAGCCTTTATGACCTTAGTTGGCTTTCACCTAACTTATTTACCTACCTATCCCATCTCGATCGAAGTTCCGATTTTGAAAGTTGCACCTCATAAAAAATCTTCAAACATACATCCCACAGCAAAAGAGCTCAGTAATCATCATAATAATTACAAGAAATATTTATAGTATCAGCTATAGCACCAAAGTAACAGCAACAACAAAAACAACAACAACCAAAGCAACAACACAACTAATGGTGACTAAAGTGGCCACTGGTATCTCGCCCGCCAAAGTCATAAATTTAAACCACTTATGTGCATAGCAACAACAACAACAACAAAAACAACAACAACATTAGCAACAAGCGCAACAACTTACAGGGTGGCACATGTGCCATAAGACTGATAGCCACAAATAACTACCGCCTCACCAGCAGCAGCAACAGCAACAACAACAACAATAAAAAACCACAAGCGTCACAAGCAACAAGCAACAGGCCACAATATTCTAAACAAACGAGGCATAAATTAGTGGAACAGCAACAAGCAACAAACAGCCGGCGGCTAGCAGCGGCAGCAGCAGCAGCGCCAAAAGCGTCAACGGGAGCCGCAATGACGGCAAAAATTGCCTACTACAGTCAACGGTGAAAGACCAAACGGACAGACATATAGGCTAGCAGACAGACAGAAAAATGAACAGCCATAGGCCGACCGCATGTGCGGTGTACAATTCGCAGAATTCAATGCAACTGCAGCACACGCATTAATGACATTTGCACGTTGCAGTTGCAGTTGCACACACGCACACACACACACACATACAGACACTGATACATTCACACATACGCGACGCATTGGAGAGTGGCCACGGCAGCTATGAAAACATTTTGTACATTTCTCTTGCGTTGTTGTTGCTTAGAGTTGTAATTGTTGTAGTTTTTGTTGTAGCCGTTGTAGTGGAGCAAGTTTTCATTTGTATAAACTTGGTGTCGGTTAATTTGTCAGCAAAAATTACACTATGCAGCAGCAATAAATATTTTACCAACAAAATTTGCCATGAAAGAAAACTGTTGAGTTGATAGTTTGAAAGAAACTTTTATACTTTGTTTAAGGTCATATTTAACAAATATTTTAATTTTTGAAAAATTATTAAATATTTACTAAAAATGTTCCTAAAATTTTTTTGTTGTTCATTGGCTTAATAAATAAATAAATTAATTAATTAATTATTTAATTAAAGAAAAAATAAAAAAATTAATAAATAAATAAAAAAAATAAAACAATTAAGAAAATAAAAAAATTAAAAATAAGTAATTTTTTTTTAATTATTAAATATTTACTAAAAATGTTCCCAACATTTTTTTAAGTTATAATTTAATAATTTCGGAAAAATTATGGATCAGTAAGGACTTTTGTTCATTGGCTAAATAAATAAATAAATTAATTAATTAATTACTTAATTAAAGAAAAAAATAAAAACATTAATAAATAAATAAAAAAATTAAATTTAAAAAAAAAATTAATAAATTTTTTTGAAAAATTATTAAATATTTACAAAAATGTTCCCAAAATTTTTTTTAATTATAATTTAATAATTTAGGAAAAATTATGGATCAGTAAGGAATTTTGTTCATTGGCTAAATAAATAAATTAATTAATTAATTAATATTTAATTAAAGAAAAAAATAAAAAAATTAATAAATAAATAAAAAAATAAAACAATAAACAAATTCAAAAAATAATTAAATTTTTTTTTAAATTATTAAATATTTACTAAAAATGTTCCCAAAATTTTTTTAAATTATAATTTAATAATTTAGGAAAACTTATGGATCTGTAAAGACTTTTGTTCATTGGCTAAATAAATAAATTAATTAATTAATTATTTAATTAAAGAAAAAAATAAAAAAATTAATAAATAAATAAAAAAATAAAACAATTAAAAAAAATAAAAAAATAAATAAATTTTTTAAAAAAATTATTAAATATTTACTAAAAATGTTCCCAAAAATTTTTTAAATTATAATTTAATAATTTAGGAAAAATTATGGATCAGTAAGGAATTTTGTTCATTGGCTAAATAAATAAATTAATTAATTAATTAATTAATTAAAAAATTAAAAAGTTAATAAATAAATAAAAAAATAAAACAATTAAAAAAATGAAAAAATTAATAAATTTTTTAAATATTTACTAAAAATGTTCCCAAAATTTTTTTAAATTATAATTTAATAATTTAGGAAAAATTATGGATCAGTAAGGAATTTTGTTCATTGGCTAAATAAATAAATAAATTAATTAATTAATTATTTAATTAAAGAAAAAATAAAAAAATTAATAAATAAATAAAAAAATAAAACAATTAAAAAAATAAAAAAAATTTTTTTTTTTTTAATTATTAAATGTTTACTAAAAATGTTCCCAAAATTGTTTTAAATTATAATTTAATAATTTAGGAAAAATTATGGATCAGTAAGGAATTTTGTTCATTGGCTAAATAAATAAATAAATTAATAATTTAATTAAAGAAAAAAATAAAAAAATTAATAAATAAATAAAAAAAATAAAACAATTAAAAAAAATAAAAAAATAATTAATTTTTTTTTTTAAATTATTAAATATTTACTAAAAATGTTTCCAAAATTTTTTTTAATTATAATTTAATAATTTAGGAAAACTTATGCATCTGTAAGGACTTTTCTTCGTTGGCTAAATAAACAAAAAAAATTAATTAATTAATTATTTAATTAAAGAAAAAAATAAAAAAATTAAGAAATAAATAAAAAAACAACAATTAAAAAAATAAAAAAAATAAAAAAAAAATTTGTTTTTTAATTATTAAATGTTTACTAAAAATGTTCCCAAATTTTTTTAAATTATAATTTAATAATTTAGGAAAAATTATGGATCAGTAAGAAATTTTGTTCATTGGCTAAATAAATAAATAAATAAATTAATTAATTAATTAATTAATTAAAAAATTAATAAATAAATAAAACAATTAAAAAAATAATAATAAATAAATAAATGGTCTTTATTTAAAGAATAATATTTTCCATACGCTAGAATGACAAATTAGAATCAATATGGACAGTGAGTTCCAGTACTTCCAGCCATCATTAATGAACCCACATCCTTCTATCTTGCAATTCAATGCATAAATCACCGATCCATTGAGTTGCTTGTCTTAAACTGGAATAAATTTGTTTCACTCCACATCTCACTTTCAGTTTTTTTCTTTTTACTTCTTGTCTTTCCACCTATTTAAATTTTTTTGCTATCTATTCTCACAAACCTTCTGTATTGGCGCTTATTACTTTTACTTTTATGTAAATTCCACTACATTTTGTAACGACGAAAGGTTCGGACAGACGAACTTGAAGAATCTTTTAACGGTTCTGAGAGCAAAAACGTTGTCTTGAACAGTGTACTTCGTGCTTCATTCAGTCAGGTTCTCCACTATTCATAATACTCTTTTCTTCGAAAGCTAAATATACACAAATATATTTAAATATTAATACATACATCTATAACTTTCTGCATCAGCCATAATTTTGTTGCACAGTGTTGCCAACACTGACCATCACACTGCGTTTGTGTGGCATAGTGCTTTGAAAAAATTTGCTTTACCGTTGCCAAACAACTGATAACAACAATTTTGCATTCTAGGAATTAATGTCAAATTGACAACAACAACAACCACCCCAAACAACTTAATCTAATGCCAAACCTCTTTGTTGTCTCTGTTCTCTTCACGCACAGAACCAAATGGAAACGCCAAACGGCCGTCGGACTGGAGCTGCTCGCCGAGGCGGGCAACTTTGCCGCCTTCCAGCGTCTCTACGGCGGCTCACCGTATCTGGGCGCCTGGCCATACCCGGGCGCCCAGCCACCGCACGGCGGCCCGCCACCCTCCACCATCGACCTCTACTACCGGCAAGCGGCCGCGGCTGCCGCCATGCAAAAACCGCTGCCGTACAATTTGTATGCCGGCGTGCCCAGTGTCAGCCCGCTGGCCGGACTGCCCGTCGCCGCTGCCACACCCTTCTCCCATCTGTCCGCTTCCAGTTCGCTCTCGTCGCTGAGCAGCTACTATCAGAATGCGTCGGCCGCGGCAGCGGCAGCTGCCAGCAGTGCGACCACGCCGCCGTCGGCTAATTGCATTGGCGTCATCAAACCCATCGCGTCGCCGCCATCGCCGGCCGGCACAGCGGTGAGTGTGGTCGGCGCGGAGCGTTGCTCGCCGCGTTCGCCGCCGCGGCCATCGTCAGCTGCAGCGCGACACATTGTGCGCACGCGCTCGCCCAGTCCCACGCTGAATCCGGGCAGCCCGCCCGGTCGCTCGGTGGACAGCTCGCAGCCGCAGTCGGACGACGACGACCACATTCAGGTCTGAAGCGCAGCGCGTTTGTGCGTTGAGCGCTTTTCGAGTGCTGTCAACGTGTTGCTGAGCTCCACTCAGTGCGAGCAAATTAATTACGAGCAAATTCACAAAATTGTGCATAGATGTTGTTTACCTTTAAGTATTTATTAAGTAATTGATTTTTACTTACTTAATTTATTCATTCAATTAACCGAAATCTAGCTATGTGACAAAGTATTTGTATGTATGTATGAAACCGTGTATTTATTAGCTGTAGATGTAACATAACCATTGTAAATTATTCAAACCGAACAACGTTTTTTGTATGTAAATTTGAACAATCGATGTGCTTTTTAGGTTGAAGCGTGTCAATCGTACTCAACTAAAATCTATATCTGTATGTATGTTCGTATGATATTATTTCTATAATATCATATGCTAATATTATATCTATGACAAGAACAAAAAACTAGCGCAAATATAATCTGAAAAGAAAAATAGTGGAAGATTTATTTGGGTTTCAAATTGAGTTGATTGAATTGATTTGAATTGAATTGAATTTGATTTTTTGAATTTTTGTTCAAATAAAGAAATGATGAAAAAGTTAAAGGCAGTGGCGCAAAAAGGTGGGTTTTGCTGGTTTAAACCCCTAAATACATATTAAATACATATAAATACATATAAAAATTGCTGGTGCAAAATATGGTTTCGAATGGAATCGAACCCAAAAGTTTTACGCCATCCGCCCCCCAAAATGAAATCCTGTATACGCCACTGGTTAAAGGTAAGTACCAATAATGTTAAAGAGAGCTAAATACAATCGGCGTGAAATGTTTTCTAATAGAGTTGGTTAAAGTGAGCATTTCCAAGCTGCGGAACCAAAACTACGTACTTGGTAATAAAAAACTGCTCTTCTATTGGGGGTGTTGTTGTAACTTTAAAGCTTTATTAGAAACAATTATTACTATATATTTATTTTATTAAAAGCTTTGTACATCGTTAGCTACGACTTTTCCCTACGTATCAGACAGTATACGAATTATGGAATAAACAAAATCCTCGTCTTTTGAGGTGATCCACGAATCGACCTAATTTTTGCCTTCTTCCTAAGAAATGAAGTACTGCTCGGCCAGGCCATAGGTCATCGACCTGATCCGTAAATTCGGCGGACGGAGTAGGACATTCGATTGAAAATCATCCAAAAAGATTCTTTGATGACTTATGCAACACTGTCGTACAGAAAGATCAACGTTTTCCGCAAATTATGTTTTGCTGGCACAAAAGTTGACATGGTTAGAGCATAAAGAAGATATGTTGTTTATACTTCAGCGAAATTACGACAAAGTTATAATGGTTTAACATGAATACAGTTACAAAATAGTCTAATGCGAGTTACGCCATTTTTAGCAAATCTCTTAAAATTTATTTGTACCCACAAATATATTATGTAATACTTTTCTTAACATCTTACTCAATCTTTTCCAAAAAAAAAATACCCTAATCTCTTCGAAAAAATCTAACAAAAATTGTTATATATATATTATACAATTTCAGTTATTTTCTAGACGTTCGTCATTAAAAAATCGCTTAATCTGTTCGAAAAAAAATCTAAACAAATTATTAGCGTGAGATTTCGAAATTGTAGTTGATATTTCGACTTTCTGCTGATTGCTTCGTAATTAAAAAATCACCTAATCTGTTAAAAAAACTAAAAAAAATTTATTTGTGCGAGATTTTGAAAATATTGTTACTTTTTCGACTTTATATTAATTTCTATCTCATTAAAAAATCGCCTAATCTGTTCGAAAAAAAATTTTACAAAATTATAAAGCGAGATTTTCTTTCGTAATTAAAAAGTCGACTAGTGTGTTAAAAACAAAACACTAAATAAAATTCTTTGTGCGAGATTTTGAAAATGTTGTTACTTTTTCGCCTTTCTATTAATTTTTTCGTCATTAAAAAATCGGCTAATCTGTTCGTAAATTTTTTTTTAATTATAAAGCGAGATTTTGAAATTTTAGTCATTTTCTCAACTTTCTATCCATTCTTTCGTAATTAAAAAGTCGACTAGTGTGTTAAAAACAAAACACTAAAAAAATTATTTGTGCGAGATTTTGAAAATTTTGTTACTTTTTCGACATTCTTTTAATTTTTTCATCATTAAAAAATAGCCTAATCTGTTCCAAAAACATGTTTAAAAAATTATGAAGCGAAACTGAAATTTTAGTTATAGTTATTTTCTCGACATTCTATCCAATCTTTCGTAATTAAAAAGTCGACTAATGTGTTAACAAAAAACACTAATAACAAAATTATTTGTTGCGAAATTTTTAAAATGTTGTTACTTTTTCGACATTCTAATAATTTTTTCGTCATTAAAAAATCGCCAAATCTTTAAAAAAACTTAAAAAAAATTAAATTTTAAAATAAAAAAAAAATATTTTCTCGCCTTCATATTAATTGTTTCATAGTTAACAAAAAGCCCTTATCTGTACCAAAATAATCAAAAAAATATTATTAAAGCAATATTTTGACATTGTTGTCTGTCCGAAAAAATCTAAAAAAAAAAATATTAAAGCGAGATTTTAAAATTTTAGTTATTTTCTCAACACTCTATTCATTGTTTTGTAAGTAAAAAATTTCCTAATCTGTTCGAAAAAATCAGAAAAAATTTTAACGCCAGATTTTGAAAATGTAGTTATTTTCTCGGCATTCTATTAAATTTTTCGTCATTAAAAAATCGCCTAATCTGTTCGAAAAAATTTAAAAAAAAAATATTAAAGCGAGATTTTAAAATTTTAGTTATTTTCTCAACACTCTATTCATTGTTTTGTAAGTAAAAAATTTCCTAATCTGTTCGAAAAAATCAGAAAAAATTTTAACGCGAGATTTTGAAAATTTAGTTATTTTATCGACATTATATTAATTTTTTCGTCATTAAAAATCGCATTGTAGTTATTTTCTCAACATGCTATTCATTGTTTCGTAATTAAAATATCTCCTAATTCGTTCGAAAAAAATTTAAAAAAAAATATTAACGCGAGATTTTGAAAATGTAGTTATTTTCTCGACATTCTATTCAGGGACTTCACTATTATAAGTTTTTTAAGAAAATAATTGCAATGTAACTATTACAATGCAACATAAATTTTATTTGTTGATTATAATTATTATTTGCGACAATTAATTTTTACGTTGCGTAATAACTGTTATGAGAAACAATTTTTTTTTACGTTCTCGATAATTATTATTTTGGGATTTTTTTTGTTTACGTTGCTTTATAACTTTTCTTTATGACTTTTTTTTATTTACGTTACCGATAACTATTATTTTGAGAAAATTTTTTTTACGTTGCTTCATAACTTTTATTTATGATTTTTTTGTTATTTACGTTGCCGATAAGTATTATTTGAAAGACAATTTTTTTTACGTTGCTTCATAACTTTTATGAAAGGAATTTATTTTTTTACGTTGCCTTACCACATTTTGAGTATAAATTGATTTTTATTTGTTTAGTTGTTGGTGGAAATTAGGTTTCTGGAGTTAATTTGCGTGTGTCAATTTAAAGCAATTAACAATCAATTCATATCCAAAATGTGGTAATTCAACGTTAACAATTTTTTTTCAAAATAATAGTTATCGGCAACGTGAATGAAAAAAAATCATAAATAAAAGTTATGAAAGATCGTAAAAAAAAATTTCTCAAAATAATAGTTATCGGTAACGTAAATTAAAAATGTCATAAATAAAAGTTATGAAGCAATGTAAAAAACAAAAATTGCAAAATAATAATTATCGAGAACGAAAAATAAATTTATTTCTCAAAACAGTTATTATGCAACTCAAAAATATTTATTACATGATAATAGTTGCGACGTAAAAATGTCTTATTGGGAATAATTATTATAAAGCAACAATTATAGAAATTTCTTAAATTTGGGCAATTTTTGTATTCCCAAAAATTTGGATAATAATTATTTTAGGTCTCTGATTCTATTGATTAATCAATAAATCGCCAAACCATTAATAAATCGCAAATCTGCTAAAAAAAATATAAAAAAATTAAATTAAATAAATTAAGTTATTTTCTCGCCTTTCTATTAATTTTTTCGTCGTTAAAAAAGCCCTTATCTGTAAAAAAAATAATCCAAAAATATTATTAACACAAGATTTTGACATTGTTGTTATTGTTCTATTCATTGTTTCGTTATTAAAAAATCTCCTTATTTCCTTGGAAAAGAATTAAAAACATACATTTCGGTGCTTTATTGACGGAATGTATTTCTTTAAGGTCTCTCAACACACCTCAATCTCTTCTGCTGCTTGCCCCTCTCTACCTCTTTTCCCCACCAAAACAACCTTCCAATTCAACTCCTATCTCAACCTACCCTGACATACTCTACGCTATCCAGCTCTTCCCCCTCTATTGACACCCTTTCGCAGACTGCATATTTCTAGTCCACCCTACAATTCAGCCAATTTGCACCATTACTGTACACAATAACTCAAAAATTATGTGCGCTGCAAGTGAGTGCCAGAAATGTTTTACCACTGTCACAGTTGCGGCCAGCTGAATGGCAAATAAAGCAAATCGACAGCGCAAAAAGCGAAAAGCGAAAACTTGGTCAGCGGCAATTAATTCAGTGCCCACCCCTAATGACAATAATTGCACGCAAAATGCATTTAACCGCAATTAGTGCATTTATTGGGCCAAGTATTAAATAACGTCATAGCAGCAACGGCCACAGCCACAACAAAAACAGCAACAACGACAACACAACTAGCAACGAGCAGGCGCAACATTTCAGCCGAAACACGTAAAGCGGTTAAATATATGCTTTTGTTTTAATGCATTTGTTGTTGCTGTTGTTGTAGATTGTTGTAATTGTAATTGAAGCTGTTGTTGTTGTTGTTGTTGCAGCCGCCGCTGTTGCCGTTACCTTTTGCAAATTGCTAAATGCGAAGGCTAAAACAAAACAGCCGGCTCGCAAGCAGCTACACCAAAAACAATAACAACAACAACAATAAACAGGCAACACACTAAGAACGGCGTGTAAACCCTTTCATTAAACGGCAAACTGCCAACTGCAGCAGCAGAAACAACAACAACAACAACAGCAGCGGACAGTGGTAATGCTACAACGGCAGCAGGAGCAACAACAAGAACAGCCGGAGCAAAAATAATGACAACTTAAATTTCCTTGGTTACGCTCAATTAAATATTATTGTTTGTCATTTGAGCAATTCCTGGCCGCCGTTGCTGCGTTCACTGCTGTTGTTGTTTATTTTTTAGTTTTAGTTTTCTGTACCAACATTTACAATTTGCAATTAAAATAGTTTTTTTTCAACACACACACATATTGCAATCCAGATAGTGCAAAGCGAACGCACGAACTGAATGAAATGAATGAAATATTGAAATGGAAATGAACAAAAAAAGCTACGCGCCCAGCCCCAAACTGCACAATAAAACATTTAAAAGCAGCTCTACACGCTTCTGTGCGATCGCACAGATCGTGTGTGAGTCGGTTGGCAGCGAGGCGCCTTGAGTTATGTTTCGTTTGCTCTCGATTAAGACAGGTGTGGCGCGCGCACGTTGCTGTGTGGCAATTAAATTACACTAGTATACAAAGTTTTGTAGCCAAGCAGCCAGAAAGTGTTTCTTATATCTTCACATGTTGCAATTTATGGTTCTCCTTTAGTTAAGGATGTATCAGGCCTTCTTGGTAACAACATTAGTCAGTCATTAGTGCAATCATCTTTATATCATTGGTAGCATCTATCGACAAATCTTCTTGTAAGAGTTCCCCCTTTTCATGTCGCTCCTGGTTCGTTTTTCCAAATTGTTTTCATAAATAAATCCGTGTGGAAAATTACAGTTTGTATGTATAACCCACGCTAAGCATTGCTCGTGTTCTTTGTTCCCTAGAAAAGTAAACATTGAAAATAAGTTTGTTTTAAGTTACTGTATTGAAATACCGGAATTGTTGTCTTCTAAGAAAAAATAAAGTGCTCTTTAACCCCTTCGCTAAAATTTTTGTTTGCCGAAAAAGCCTAACAAATACTCTGAGGGAGTATATGCCCACTGTACTACAACTTGAAGTTCCCTTAATTTGTTAATTTGCTTGCTGGACCTCCGGTGAAATCTAAGTATGAGGTGAACCAGAAAAATTTTAGAATTTTTACGCATCCAGCATACGAAAATGTCAAGAGTTATCAAGTATCTATAAATATTGCAGTTTCTTGCTATATTAGTCAATTGGATCTTGGATCTACTTTAGTCAACATGTCCAGCCCGCAAGAGCGCTGCCGCAAATTAATACTGGACATTTACTTGACTGATAAGACGAAGTCTAGACTAAGCATTGCACGGGAAAGCAAAGCGAGCGCAGCGACGGTTTATAATGTTATAAACAACTACAACGCGGGAAACTCCATCTAGAGAGCCAAAGAATCAGGCAGAAAAACGGGTCCAAGTAACCCAGAAGTGCTGAAAAGGGTTGTTAGCACATATCGGAATATCCCCACGAGGTCGACTCGATATGTTGCAGCTGCAGCAGGCACATCGCAATCAACTGTGATGCAATATAAGCGAAGTCAAGGATTAAGGACCTACAAACAGCAGAAAGTGCCTGACAGGTCGGAAGCAAAAGAGAAAATAGGGAAGACGCGGGCTCGAAAACTGTATGTCGATTACGTAACCGAGTTCGATTGCGTGATTCTCGATGATGAAACCTACCGTAAGGCGGACTTCAAGCAGTTGCCTGGGAATGCCTATTTCACTACAAAGAATAAGAATGGAACACATAGAAAATACTCTGAAGTGAAATACACCAAATTTCCAAAACGCTTCATGGTTTTTCAAGCTATTTGCACCTGCGGTCTACGGAACAAGGCGTTCATTACGACAGGAACAATTAACTTTAGAATTTATATAGAAGAATGCCTGCAAAAACGCCTTCTACCATTTATTGAACAGCACAAAGGAAGAGTTTTGTTTCGGGCAGACCTAGCGACAAGCCACTACTCCAGGTCAACTATGGAATGGTATGAAGAAAATTGTGTCACGGTGGTCCCAAAAGAGGCAAATCCTCCCAACCGCCCGAAACTTCGGCGTATTGAAAGATATTGGGCTATAATGAAGCAAACCCTAAGAAAAACAAAAAAGTTTGCAAAAATGATGTACAGTTCCGAAATCGATGGAAGCAAGCCTGTGCAGAAGTCAACCGAACGTACTGTCCAGTCTCTCACTAAGAACTTTAAGAAAAATATAAAAAAATTTTGCAACCGCTAAATATATTTCATTACATTTTTTTGTGAATTAGAGTTTAAGAAATGTATAAGAAACTGCTGTTTATTTTAGTAAAATCAGACGATTACTTTTTTTAATGTGTCCTTAAAAATTCTACAATTTTTCTGGTTCACCTCATAGATTCTGTTATGCCAAGGAAGTCGCTTCTCAACACATTAGAGGCAAATGTCTGAACCTGACTCGTACACAAGTGGGGCAAACAGAGAAAGTAGTGCACCACCTCCTCATACTCCCCAATGGCAGATAACAACGCACTATCTACTATCCTGCCTACATTTTCCATCTGATTTGCCCACAGAAAAATAACCTTCAATGGGCCAATGAACTACCTGCACTCGTTCCGGCATTGAGACAGAAGAAACTACAAGTATTGATCTGAGATGAGACTCGAAGCATAAGTTTCGTTCAACGATAGCCACTCTCAGTCTGCTATGCTCTCTCGTGGGTTGAAATTGTGGCCTCATTTGTTAATGGCGACTTTGATAGTCGCAGATGGAAGTGCCAGAACAGCTTAAGGGTCGAAAAATTCAGCCTCAGAGGCCATTCCAGCTGAAGAGCCTGAGGTCTCGCAATTCATACGTGACCGGGACCCAAGTAACCATTAGACTATTACATCTACAAACATAATTTAGCCTGGATTTGAAAGACTTGACAAGACTTGTCGTGGAGGTGGTTGGAGAATTGTCTGCGGCATGAGCGCCGCTTCGCTTTCACTACAGACACAGATGGTTCTACCGTTCCACCTGCTTCCCACAACAGAGTTCGTTGCCTCAAGTATTGCATGCAGCTCTACCTGAAACACAGATGAAAGCGAGTCTGCGACAAAAAATTTCCTGATCCACTTGATTCGACGTAGAGACCACAACCAAAAACTTTTTCTCTTCTGAAGCCATCGAAAGATCGATGACAGTGCCTTCACCATAGTCCAGTGTCAGACCCTCGCCATACCATTTACAACTATGTTTTAATCTCGGGATGGCCTTGAAGGCCTTTCCTCGAATGAAACAATCAGGTGGAGACAGACCAAAAGTCAAGAATCATTAAAAAATTGCCTAATCAGTTCGAAAAAAATCTAAAAAAAATATAAAGCAAGATTTTAAATTTATAGTTATTTTCACGACATTCTATCCACTCTTTCATAATTAAAAAGACGACTAATGTGTTAAAAAAACATTAAATAAATAAAAATATTTTTGCGAGATTTTGAAAATGTTGTTACTTTTTGCACTTTCTATTAAATTTTCCAACTGTGTTATAATCTCCGTATGACCTTGAGGGTCTCTTCTCGAATAAAAACCTCAATTGAAGTTTAAACAAAAATCGAAAGTCAAAGTCAAATCGCCCAAATAGTGAACTGTTTTTCTTTTGAATTCTTCTTCTTCTCTTCTCGCTTTCAAAAGTTTATTCAAATTTGTAACCCAGTGTTGTTGTTATTCGTAGTGTACTAATTTTACAGTTGATCTGTAGCTGTCAGTTGTCTCAACTGTTGCTGCTGTAATAAAACGTTTTTGATAATAATTTTAAATTGTTGAAATTATTTGCTATCGCCGTTGGCATGTTTCATTTCTTATTGTTGTTGTTATATTTTGATAATTGTTATACACATACTATGTTATTGTTGTTTTGCATAATTCTTACTGCTGCTGACATGGCTAGAATACAGTGAACTGTTGGCCACTGTCGTCGCACGAGATGTCGTGACGGCGTCCTTTCAGTTTTTGGCATGTAATTTGTCAAAAAACTGCTAAAAGAGGGGAGGCCACGCACAAACAGCGAGAATAAAGTGCAACGTGAAGCGGTCGGCGGTGCATGCATTGCACTTCGAGTCGACATGCCGCAACAGCTGTGAGTCTTTAGAACTACAAATGGGCTCATAAAATTTAACTACGCACGAATGCCACTTTTGGCAGCTACGGAATTTGGACAATTTCACTCACACAATTTTTTTAAAGAAAAAATATGCAAAACAAGATTGTGTCATGTCTAAAGTTTGCTGTGAAAATTAAAAATTCTGGCATTTATAACACCGTGGGACAAAAATCACAAAATTTCAAAACACACGAAAAAATCTACATACTCACGAAACTAGGGGCCAAATGTAGTAAAACTACGTTTTTAGTTTTTTTCTCTGATGTCAGATTTTTTTTTAAAAGGACTTTGAAATTTCAAGGACATGTTTATTTCAAAAAATTATTTTGAAAATTGAGCGCATTGCAGAATAACAATATGGGTATCAAATGAAAGAGAAAAATCCTTAGAATCTTAGAAAATGTAATGTGTTGGTGCAAAAGGACGAAGAGGTATTTAAATTGTCCTTTTAGAACTTTATTTTTGAATATCCTTGGAAATTTCTAAAATTTATTTTTTTTTAAATATATCTTAAGGACTAATATGTACACTACCACATCCTTGAAATTCGTTCTTCTAACTTTATTAGTTTAAGATATAAAAAATGTAATACTTCTCTCGTGATGCCCGGCGGGCATCAGGCGCGGCGCTGGACGCCACCCTTCGGCAGTATTTTCAGTCTAGCTCCTAATCCACTTCCACGCCCATTATAAAAGTTGGCACCAATGTTCTATACAATATTAGCAATTTATATAAAAAAAATGAAAAAAAACGAAATGGTCTAACTTAGTGAAAATCAAGGAAACAAAATTAATTGGTTTTTTTATTACGAAAAAAAGTTTATTTTTCTTTTCCAAAAATACAATTAAAAAGCTCAGTAAATGAAGTAAGAAATCCAGTGGTTTAATTATTTTAATATATAATTTTATGACTCCATAATCGGCTTTGAAGTACTCCATGCCAACCGAAATCGAAAACATCGAGTTTTTTTACCTGTCCGCTTCGCGTGGAATGTTCCATACTTGGAACACACATTGTAAATACGATGTCCCCCTCTTTGTAATGCATCCACATCTGTACTCCATCTCAATTAGCTGCCTCACCCAGCAATTGTTCAACCTAACCTCTAACCATATCAACTTTGTTTACTGCATTTGTTGTTTGAGATTTTGAAAATTTTGTTATTTTTTCGACTTTCTATTAATTTTTTCGTAATTACAAAATCGCCTAATCGGTTCGAAAAAAATCTCAAAAAAATTATTAAAGCGAGATTTTAAAATTACAGTTATTTTGTCAACATTCAATCAATTCTTTCGTAATTAAAAACTCACCTAATCCGTTAAAAAAAACGAAAACTCGCATTAATAGGGGTCATCCCCTGTGCGTTTGTTCGAGTCAAAAAAAAAAAAAGAAAAAGAGATTTTGAAAATGTTGTTACTTTTTCGACTTTCTATAAATTTGTTGTCATTAAAAAATCGCCTTATCTGTTCGAAAAAATTATAAAGCGAGATTTTGAAATTTTAGTTATTTTCTCGACATTCTATCCATTCTTTCGTAATTAAAAAGTCGACTAATGTGCTACAAAAAACACTAAAAAAAATATTTTTGCGAGATTTTGAAAATGTTGTGACTTTTTCGACTTTCTATTAATTTTCTCGTCATTAAAAAATCGCCTAATCTGTTCGAAAAAATCTAAAAAAAAAATTATTAAAGCGAGATTTAAAATTTTAAAATTTTAAAATTTTTAGTCCTTCAGTGAGTTTGTTATAGCTTCTTGAAAAAAATTAAGAAGAGATTGTTTCAAACTTGGAACACACATTGTAAATACGATCTCCCCCTCTTTATAATGCATCCACATCTGTACTCCATCTCAATTAGCTGCCTCACCCAGCAATAATTCAACCTAACCTCTAACCAAATCAACTTTGTTTACTGCATTTGTTCTCTCAGCCCACTGACCGTTGCCCCCTTGCGTTGAACACTTCACTGCAATGCTGCACTCGCTTGCAGCGTAAAATCGATTTGATTTGATTCGGTTTTCTGTGGCCAACAATCAGCAATCAAAACGTTTAACTTTACAAATTGTCGGCGGCTACCGCTGTGCACAACGCTTCGCCTCATACTGACTTCTTTCGACTTGTTGTGTTGCACTCCGTTTTGTTTATTGCAATCACTGGAATTTAATGCACTTTTTCCGCAACTTGCCGACAACGCTAAATTGTTATAATGGCCGCCTGGCGCCCAATGCCGCCGACTCCACGCAATTCTGACATCGATTTCAATTGATTTTGCCGATCCGATTCAATTGCAGCGGTCGCCAAATCGCACAAAACAAAAATAAAAACAATAAATAAAAAAATATGCATACATGAATATTTTCTTGCCGGCGGCGCATCGGCAATCCGACAAAGCTATGCAAATTGCTTTTAGTGTAATTTACTTTGGTCATCGGTTGCTTGACCGCAAAATTACAGGGCCGCACGTGCCCGCATAGATTTTTCGGTATCGTAATTTTGTTTATTATTTGTTTGATGTTGTTTTTCTTGTGTTGTGTTATTGACTTTTGATTTTTGTGTGTGTTTTGATTCGAGAGTTTTGCAACGCACCAATGTGTGGCTGCGACTCTGCTTGGCAGCGCGTAAAATCAGTAGCCAGCGCCGCTCGTCGCGCATCGTACGTGTGCAATTTGGATGTTACGGTCAAAGTGTTTGTGGCGCTGCGATTTCAGCACTGCGTCTGCGTATTCCCAATTTATGAATAGTGATTGCAGATTATGCCGCTCGCTGCCAAACGGAAGCGAAATGCATTGGTCGACCAAATGCGGTTCATTGAATATTTGTGCTCAAAAAGCACATTTCCGTTTGAAGTCCCACGGATCATAGTTTGATACAGAAAACTACATATTTCAAATCGATTAATTTGTGTTGTTGTTGCAAGCTTTCACACTCGACCCAGCACAAAGAGACACAAACTGGTGTTGCTCTCACTACTGAACAACGTCACGGCGTTCGATTGCTCCACAACAATCAGCAATCGTTGTTCGTTGACCTGCACACACACACACACTCGCATACATATATAAATTACCAATTGATAGCCACCTCAGCCTGGACTCACTTTATCCAGCTGATTGTGCCTCGATCTTCACTGAACACTCACACATACCCACGAATAAACCCGTTGATGACGCAAAACATTCTTCGATATTATTATTCTTGTTGTTGTTGTTTTTGCTGTTGCTGCTTTTGCTATTGTTGACCGTTGTGCGCAAAATCGTTGCACGTCACCTAATTTGAGTTGACAGGACCACCTTGGAGTTGTGGTAATTCGATGCGAGCTTTGGGGTTTTGCATTTAAATAATGCGACAAAAAGCGTTCATCACGTTTAGTTCGAAACTGGAGGAGCTGTGCAGCAACGTACAGGGCGTAGTTTTGCTTTTGTTGTTGGCATTTTTATGATCTACAGGAAATATCAGGGAATATTTACTACAGTATCAGTTTGTAACGCCCAGAAAAAGGCGTGACCTGTATGAAAAAATGTAAATATTTAGGACTTAAGGTATCATGGCACGTTAGAAAGGGGAATTTTTAATAATTTACAAAATTATTTCTTTTTCAGCTCCCTTATTATCAATCTTTTTGAAACAAAAAAATTTTTTTTTTTTTTAGCATATTGTCTCTTATATAGGTGGAGCTGAAGTCGCGTCGAAAAAAAAACACATCCTCCATTATGGACACTTAATCTCCGGATTGGCTAATCTGACACAAAAACACAAAAAAGATTCATAATTATTAAGCTTTCAGACACAGGAATTCACCAGAAAAATTAAAAAAAACGCTAAAAATAAAAGGATAGGAGCTTTTTGAAAAAAGTGTCAAAGATTGACTGCGTTTTTCACCTTTTTTCCCAGAAAAAGTACTTTAAATTAAAAATTTTCTTCAATATTGTGGTGGATTCTTGTAAAAAATAAGTTAATAAAAAGAACTAAAAAATTTTTTTTTAAATCGGTCGAGCCAATATATATAAATATATTATAAAAAAATTTTCAAAAGGATTGATAATAAAGGAGCTGAAAAATAAATAATTTTGTAAATCATTAAAAATTCCCCTTTCTAACGTGCCATGATACCTTTAATTAATGCCAGGATAACCACAACCAACGTAAGTCAGTGATTAGTGTGTTACATTAAAAATTTGTACAAAAGATGTTTAGTCAATCAAAAAAATATAGTTTTCTTTTGTCTGCTGATTTCTTAACAGAAAATTACAAGATTCCTACATAATAGACAACTTTCTTTGTATCATTGTGATGTCCATCCACCCATCGCTCTTTGCTTTCCCCCATCTGTCCTTCTAACTGAATTTCTACCCACCGATGTATCTGCTTTTTGTATGTATTAGCTTTTTTGTCCTGTCTGTAGGTCTGTCGGTCTATCGGTCCATTTATCTTCTTTTCTTTATCTTTCCACTTATCATTCATTCTATTTATCCTTTTATATTTTATTTTGTGTGTCATTCCGTCTAACTGTTGGTTCATTCGTCTATCTTCATCTGTCTGGACTATACTTATATCTATCACCATATTTATCATTTATTTGTTTTTGCTGTTTTTGATCCTTTCTTTTATCCGTTTCTCGATCTGTCAGTCTCATTCTATCTGCCCGTCTGCCTGTCTTTTTATCTGTGTTTCAATGAATCCATCTACACGTATTACTGAGATTTGGTTCATTTCTTTGTTATTCGAACCAACCGTTTATTCTTCCATGCTTCCGTCACGATCTATCTGACGGTCTCTTTAACCAACTGTTTGCCTTTCGATCTGTGCTTCCATTAATCTGGATTACTCCATATCTCTTTCTCTGTTTTTCTATCCATCTGGTCGTTTCTCTTCCTGTATCTGTCTCTTTCTGTTTATCTGTTTGGCCTTCGATCTACACCTGAATGATATAAAATTGATACAAATAATTATTATAACATCTATTTTTATTGTTAGAGGGGGTTATTCCAAGTCCCGATACGAATACAGTTGCAGATACAGCTTGAAAAATCTCAATATTATAGCCTGAAATACAATTTTACAAATCTGAAAAATTTGAAAATCTGAAATACAATTTTAAACGCCGAAATACAATTTTAAACTCTGAAATACAATTTGAAAAATCTGAAATTCAATTTTAAAATCTGAAATACAATTTGAAAAATCTGAAATACAATTTTAAACGCTGAATACAATTTTAAACGCTGAAATACATTTTGAATTTTCTGATATACAACTTGAAAAGGTGTAGTCTTCCACCCGTCTGGCTGTCCTCTTCCTTATTATTCTGTCATTTTATTCATCTATTTCTTCTTCTTCCATGTGGCGGTCCTTTTGTCTACTTATTTATCCATCTTTCTATCTACCCAACCTATTCGCTGGCCATTTATCTTATCATGTCTTCTTTCTTCAGTTGATTAGAGTGAAATAAGGTTTAGTGCCAACAATAAAAACGTCAAATTTACATCTTTTGACTACTCTGGGGAAAACCCGCAAGGCTTAACGCGATTCTTATGGATCATTGGTCTGTGAAGGACGTGGCCCGGTTGAAAATACCCTTCAACAATCATTGTCGCAGTTGTGGAGAAGATGACCAGAGTTAAAAATGACCCACTTTCTATATGCATGCCCGAGCTTAGCAAGGATTCCCTTCCCGAAAGACCTCAAACCATTTCAACTATGGAAATCAGGAAACTTCTACAATTTCTGGATCTCACACAGTGGATTTAATTTACCAAACAATACCAACTCAAAATTAGGATGTGGAACCAAAACATGATTTTTTGTGTTCTCAACCAACTAACAATCTTTGTTGAAATGTGGTGTGTGAGTCCGTTCGTATAACTATCTGTTGTAGCTTCTTTCGTTCATCTATCTTTCTATCTATTCTTCTGTCTATTCTTTTGTCCATTCGTCTATTTGCAGCTTTGTTCATCCTTGTGACATTTTCTTATTTTTTTCTTCCATCTGACATTTTTCCGTCTGCCTATCCTTTTTTGCATCTCCCTCTGTCCTTCTTTTTTTGCTCATCTGTGGGTCTTCTATTCCTTTGGTTAACTCTGTCTCCGTTCATTCATTCGTCTGTCTGTTCGCTCAGTATTTTGTCCATCCAACTGACTTTTCATCACAATGCAGAAGTAATATCTGAAATTTTATATCACTGAGTAGCAAACCTGAAAAAAGACTAAGAACGGTGGCACCACTGGCCAGTTTGCACGCAGGGTACGCACTAGTCGGCCAAGGCCAACGGATATAGTCTTACGCACTTGTTTTGTTTTTTTTTGTTTGCTTCGTTTTAATATGTATTGCCGATATTACATCATTTTGCCTTTGCTTATTGCACATCCACATATTTTTTTTGTATTGCATTTATGCTTTCGAAGCTCTGGAAGGTAAATGAATTGGCATGGAAAATGTTGGCATTGTGCGGTTTGGTTAAAAACGGTATTTAACGAGGGGCGAATCATCGGCAGTGGATCAATGCTCGGGATTGTTTTACGTAATGCATTTTAAGCGATGAAGAAGCTGTTGCCTGGCTGGTACTGTGGGAAGTAAGGCGGCAGTACAAACAATAAAATTCCGAAAAACTTGTTTCTAAAACTGTAAACAAAATTTTGTTTCTTTAATGAATGAGAACGTGAAAAAAATACATTTTAACTCACTACTTACTTCCATAAAGTGGAACAAAAAAATTCAAAATATTTGGAAATTTTTTAATATTTCTTTTAAATATCAAAGTATGTTTATATACTTGGTATGCAAATATATTTATATACAATTTACTATTTTAAAAACATTTTAACTTTTAAAAAAATGCAAAATATTTTAAAATTTTTGAATATATTTTGTTAATATTCAAATATATTTATATACATTTTTACTATTTAGAAAACTTTTTAACTTACTACTTACTTCTTTAAAGTGAAACAAAAAATGCAAAATATTTGGTAATTTTTTAATATTTCTTTTAAATATTCCAATATATTTATATACTTTATACACACATAAATATATTATATTTATATACATTTGTACTATTTAGAAAACTTTTTAACTTACTACTTACTTCTTTAAAGTGAAACAAAAAAAATTCAAAATATTTGGTAATTTTTTAATATTTCTTTTAAATATTCAAATATATTTATATAATTTATATGCATATACATTTATATACAATTTTACTATTTAAAAAACTTTTTAAATTAAAAAAAAATGCAAAATACTTTAAAATTTGTATATTATTTTTTAAATATTCCAATATATTTATATACTTTATACACACATGTATTTACTATATATACAGTTTTACTATTTAAAAAACCTTTTATTATTTATTAAATTTTGGAATCTGTTTTTTAATATTCAAATATATTTATATACTTTATATTCAAATATACTTGATATACATTTTTACTATTTACTAAACTTTTTAACTTATTACTTACTTCCTTAAGGTGAAACAAAAAAAGTGCAAAATATTTGGCAATTTTTGCATATTTTTTAAGATTCAAATATATTTACATATACAGTCGTGTCTGGGTATAGTGAACCCCCTATATAGTGAACAGCCAAATTTTGACATCGAGCCTCTAAATATAGAAAAGAATTTTCAAGCAAAACACACAAAAAGTGTATTTTGAGCAAATAAAACGAGTTTTTGAACAAAAATGTTAACCTTGACATAGTGAACAACCTGAATACTGTGAACAGGCCAGTATAGTTCACTATATCCAGACACGACTGTACGTATATTTTATATACATATATATTTACATACATTTATATTATTTAAAAACCTTTTTATTTTACTTTAATATTTTTTTATATATCCAACAAATATTGCAATTAAATTGTAAATATTTCAACAGCATCATCAACAATCTCAGTCGCACTGTCATCAACAGCATTTCGACATTGGCATTGCGATGAAAACAACATGCAAAGTAATTGCGTAAATTTAATGTTTAAATTAACGCAAAATGACAAACGGATCCTTGCCACAGGCACGTTGACACCCTTACAATTCACACACACACACACACATACATACAGATGTGCGCATATTGCCTATCACTTAGGCGAACTTATGCCAAAGTCATATTTTATGCATGCAAATAACGAAAACAACAACAACAACCGCTACATCACAAACAGTCAATAACTGATCAATATGTGCCATGTTGCGTGCGTGTGTGTGTATGTGTGTGTTGTGTGCTGTGATGAAAATATGGCGTTGGAAGTTCAATTTGCATGAAAATCAGCAAAAAGCACACAACGCAAAACCCTTAAAAACATAAATACACCAGAGGCAGAATACGCCTACACACACACACACACTCATGCACAATATGACATTTTCATAGTAACCCAACCGCCCCCACACACACACACATACACATATACGCACACAAAAGCACCCTCGCCAGGGCGCTGAAACCGCAAACGGTCGCCATAAACCACAAAACCGCATAATAAATGCTGCTTAAATCAACCGCACGCACAACTCAATAAGCGAGCATAGCCCAGGGCGCATAAGGCCGGCGCACCCAGGGGGCTGCACACCAACGTCCGCTTGGGGGTGGTGTTGATTGGCTGTCGCATGCGTTGACAGCATTGAAGCCAACAAATCAACACAAGTGTCAAATCACTGGCTGCCAGATTGCCTCGCAGGCGAGCGTTTGACTGACACCAGCCAGCCGAAGTGGGTGGCCGAGCCGCCGCGCTCACCCTTCGACTACCAGCCGCGCTTAACACCCCGCCCCCTCGCTCACAGCTCACAAAGTGCCATGATTTCTGCGTTTGCATTTTCGCAAAGCCAGTGTTGGCTGTTTGTTGCTGCGTTGTGGCCAGTCGGCAGACGTTTGAAGGTGGCAACAGGACTCGGGTTACGCGTTTTTCTTGCATTGTGTGCATGACGCGGCAGATTAGCTGAGACCAACTGACCGCAATCAAGTCGTCCAGCATACGTTTGTGCTGCGGTGCGATTGAGTTGATTTTCCTGTGCTCCTGTCTGTGGTCAAGGAAGCACTTAATATGCTAATTTGAGAGGTTTCCGCGTGAAAAGGAAGGATTTCTCGATATTTGTCATAATGACTAATTGCTTGCAAATGGTGGGTATTAGATTTTGTTGGTGTGATTTGATTGTATGTTTGCCTGTTTCAAGATATGAATCGCAGCGCAGCGAATCAATATCCAGCAACTAGTTTCGACGGGTCATGTCTTTCGTCTGGATGATGAAGCTCCGACGAAAAATGTGTTCGACAAGGTACTTGGAGGACAATGGCGACTAGAGAGATCGCGTCTTCGGTAAAAGGATCAAGTTGAGGACGCCTTGAAATTGTTTGGTGTGGCCAACTGGTGAATATACGCAAAGTAGAAGCGCCTGGAGAGAACTTTTGCGTCAGGCCATAACACCGTCACGGGTTGTTGCTGTTAACCCTTTCGCTACAGGTTTTTACTGGGGAAAGTTAAACTTTTTAATTTTACGTCCTAGGCTTCTATGTGTTTATATTAGCAACATTCCATAAGAAATTTTTTAATTTTTATACTCGAAAATTAAAAAAAATTGTACTTTAGAGTGTTTTCCTATGAGGGCCACCACATCGTTGTGGCTGTAATAATTACTTAAACATAGAACTTTTTACGCATAACGAAAATTTTAATAGTTCTTCATTTACTTCAGCTAAAATTAAAAAAAAAGTATCTAAATTGAAAGAAAACGTCAAATTAAAAAGTTCTCTAATTTTTTCTGCTTCTTCTTCCTTTACTATGTCAAGATATACCATTAAAAAAACGTGTATACTTCTCTTCTTTAAACTTAAATATTCAGTTTATTAATTTCGTATTTTTCCTAAAACTTCAAACTATTCTAAAGACCAACAAAAAAATGTATTCTTGCAACCATAGAGGATGCAGACGTCCACAAAGCAGCATGTTGCCATATGGCAACAAAATAGCGAGAGGGTTATGTAAATAAAATTTGACTAAAACTGCATTAAAAGGAAGCTGAAACTTTTAGTTTTCTATGAATCATAAACAAAAGGCTTTTAATGAGTTTTAACCCTTAAATGTCCCTTGCGTAGAAAACGACTATTTGGCAAATTTTTCAAATTTTGATTTTAAACCGTTTATTGGAATTTGGTAAAAATTTCTGATTTTATCATTAGCATTATTTTACACTCAACAAAGGGTTTCCCATTGAAGCAAACATTTTTTTGGAGCTTCAATGAAAAAAGTTACGTTGGTTATCCTTGTGTAGATTTCTACGCATTTGGTGCGTTACTACATTTTGGTGGGAAAAATTACATTTAAGTATATCGCGTTTCTATGCACGAGAACAAAGCAAAAAAAGCAAAAGCCGACAGAGTTGGTTTTTTAAAAAACGAAATAAAAAGCAAAAGTATTTATCAACAAAATATATCACTAATAAAGAAGAATCTATCTGCAAGAAGGAACATAATCGAAATGTTTGTGTAAAATGTATTGAAGAAAAACTACTGTAAATTTAATTTATTTTTCTTATTTGTTTCCTCAAAAATGATAATTAAAAAATATTTTGTACCGTTTCCTTTAGATATTACACTAAAAATGTACTGAAATCCTGCATGCGTAGAAATCTCCGCAAATTCTAATCCTAATTTTTTTTTGGGGCAGAAGAAGGTTAATGTGGTTTAATATTTGAATACTAAAAATAATTTAAATAAATAAATAAAGAAATCAATAAATATATAAAAAATAAATAAATATATATATATATAAATAAATAAATAAAAATATAAAAGAATAATAAATAAATAAGTAAGTAAATTTAAAATAAAAATAAATAAATATATAAATAATAAATGAATAAATTTTAAAAAATTAAAAAAATTAAAAATAAAAATAAATAAATACAAAAATAATAAATAAATAAGCAAATAAATAATAAATATATAATTAAAAATAATATTTAAATAAAGATAAAATAAATAAATATATAAATAAATAAATAAATAAAAAATTTATAAACAAACCAATAAATCAATAAATAAATGAATAAGTAAATAAATAAAAGATAAAAATTAATTAATTAATTAAAATTAATAAATACAGTGCTTTTCGCTTAAAGCGAACTTCGAGGGACTGGGCAAAATGGTTCGTTTTAACCGAAAGTTCGCTTTAAAAGGGGTCCGTAATAAGCGAAAACATACAGCGCGTACTTTTGAAATTGGTTCGTTTTAGGCGGAAAATCGTTTTAAACGGGTTCGTTATAAACGAAAAGTATTGTACATGAAAAAATAAATTAGAAAATAAAAAACTCATAAATTAAGTATTAATAAATAAATGCAAACTGTTTATTCTCCACAAAAAAAATAGTACATCACCTATTGAAGAATTATTAAGTGAATAATAAATAAATAAGCAAATAAATGAAAAATAAAAATAATTAAATAAATAAATACAAAAATAGTAAGAAATAAAAAAAAATAAATCAATACAAAAATAATAAATAAGTAAGTAAATAAATAATGAAACATAATCAGTAAATAAAGATTTAAATAAATATATAAAAAATAAAAATAAATAAATATATTACAAATAAATAAATAAACAGATTGTAAATAAAAATTCATAAATTAAGTATTAATAAATAACTAAAAATTGTTGTTTCCCTACTAAAAACAATAGTACATCACTTATTGAATAATTATTAAGTAAACAAACTAAACAAAATCCCCAATTAAATATTTCCAACAGCAACAACCGATAGAATAAATCCAAAATAACTATTTAGTGGTTTTCAAAGTACCCCAACTGCAAATTGAATCATTTTTATCTGAAATCTTTAACAACTTCAGCAGAAAAATGTTTCAAAACTGCAGCACACCCGTGCAAAGACCGTTGCCTATTGCCTCTCCCTCTGTTATTGCAATTCGTTACCGTTCGCTGAGACCGCAGGCACAGCACAGCCCTTCAAACGTACACTTGGCCATAGCGTGACTGGCAGACATTTCGCAAAACGGAGGATTGCTATCCTTCGGCTCCTATCCAAATGCACAATTATTGAATATAATCGCTTTGTCTATGCTAACAAATCATACCAACAAAAATCGCACACAACGAACACCATGCGGCAAAAACAAATCATAGCAACAAAAACTGCACAGCACTGAGGGACAAACAAACAATGAAATTACCATAAAAAGCGGCAAAGAATCAACACAGTTGGGCTGAAATTATGCCAAAGTACACACATAAAAAAGTATGCACTATATGCGCCTAAAAGTATGTAATTTGCGATTAGGTTAGATTGTGGAAATAGACGATGAAAGTCGAAATTTAAACACAAACACACACATGCAAAAACAGGCGTAGAGCACTCACACACACACATTTCAAATAATTTATTTAATATATTTTTTTTAATATTTGACAAACACTGCTTAGTCTGATTTTGGTAAAACGAAAATCATGTTCTTATTTTTACTATTCACTCGTTCAATGCGAGAGTTTTGCGCACATTTGTTGTCCATTTACGTGAATTCGGTTGGCCGCCAGATGTGCGCGTGTGATAGCGAATTGCAACGAGCTGTGCAAATAGAATTTCTACGCGTCGTGCAGTCCGCCGTCACCTGGTGACACAACGAACAAATTACCACCAACAACCACACAACAAATTAATCAGTGAAAAGCCATTGTTGAATGCTCAGTGCAATTATTCACAAAAAAAAAGGTGGCAAGTACGTCCGCGTCGCCCGCTGGTTGACGCGTTGCGGTGCAATTAAGTGCAATAAAAGTGCTGCTTATCGCGATAAAATGCCAAACAAACGCACACATTAATTTATTTAAATTCAATTTATTATAAATTTTCGCGCACTCTTTGCAGTTTTTATTCTTTGGTTTTTTGTATTTTAAAATTACAAGTTGAAAAGTTTTTATTTTATTTTTTGTGTGATAAATTGCATTTTAAATAAACGTATGTGTGTGTCAAACAAAGTGGCTGTATGTGTCACGATTTACTGTGAAATATGAATATTTCGAAATAACTTTAATTGCATGTTTAACCCTTATTCTCATACCCGGGTACCCGGGTGCCCACTGCGATGTATTTTCGTGAAAAAAACTGACAAATAATGAAAATTTTTTTTTTACCTTCCGGATCCTCGTTATTTAGGTGAAAAGCGAACAAATCATATATTTAAAAAATTTTGTTTTCTATATTGAAAACTTAAAAATTTCATGAAATGGGTACCCGGGTACCCCGGGTGCCAAACGACGTTAGTAAGTTTGGGTATGAGAATAAGGGTTAAAAGATGTCAATACTTTTCATATAGTTATGAGTAGTAAAAGAAATCATTCATCATCGTTTTTCCAATAGGTGGCTTTAGTAATGAATATCTCGCGTTGTATAAATGCTTAATAAATAAAATAAAATAAAATAAAATAAAATAAAATAAAATAAAATAAAATAAAATAAAATAAAATAAATTGGCTTACGCTAGATGGCAAAAAAAAAGATGGGATTCCATACTAAAAAACTTTTCAGACAGTTTCGTGATTGCTCGACTCAGTTTGGCTTGAGCGCACTTTAAAGATGGACACCACAGCAAAAAGAAAATACTTCATTTTTATTATTGTAGTTTTTCTTTTTTAACACTTCTGTTACCTTAGGGTCATTTTTGAGTAAAATTTGACTTTAAAGAGCCGTAACTTTCTTATTTCTGGTAAAGAATTGTTTTCCTTTGGACTCAGTGACTAATTTTATGCCATTTGAATATACGCTAAATTTAATTTTATTTGCAACACTGGTTTACGTGCAAATGAGCAACTATACAAATTTGACCTTAGGGTCATTTTATGACCCATAGTACTGAAGGCAAGAAATTGGTCGATGCGATGTAAACATTATTAGATTTGGTTTCAAAGTGTCGTGGATAAATGTTTCTGGCATTTTTGTTTTGTTTTGTGTTCGTAAGAGGGCGTGGCGCTAGCTATACAACCCTTTCTACTATGGAGTAAAATCGAAATTATGAGTTATACAGCATTGCAATTTCGTGCAGTGTCCCCATGTAGACATATTGTTCCACTGGAAATATTTCATGGGCGTTTAATAATGGGCGTGGCACTCTTTTAACACTAGAAGTACCGAGCGGTCATTTGACGGTTTTCAGTTTTTGATTAACCGTAGCTCGAAAACGGTTTAAGTTACGAATCTTGTTCTCCTTGACTTTTAATATTTTGCACTAACAATATTTTGCAAAATATTAAAAGTCAAGGAGAACAAGATTCGTAACTTAAACCGTTTTCGAGCTACGGTTAATCAAAAACTGAAAACCGTCAAATGACCGCTCGGTACTTCTAGTGTTAACGATCCAAATTTTGAACATAACTTCGGAACTATAAGTCGCACATCAATGACACTGAAATCGAACTCACTATTGGGTCATGTTTTTCGACAGGGGAAAAGGGAGGAAGGAGAAAAGGGCATTTAATAAAGGACGTAGCTTCGCCCACACATCTCAATGAGCACTACAAGAGCTTTTAAGTTTCAAGGGATCGAAACCCAATAGTACGAAAACTTTATGTTTGCTGGTATGAAATCTTGATTGAAGCTTTCAATATAAATAGTACATATGTATAACTAATACGATTTCTAGCAAGTAATAAATTTCTAAAAAATTCCAAAAGGATTGTGAACAAGCTAAATCAAATTTCTGGAACATATTCGTGTCTGCGACAAACACACAATTTACTCGTGGCTGCAGTTCGCAACTCTATTATTCCTTGCGGCATCATTGCATTTGTGATGTGAAATTCATCCCTGGAATGATAACGTAACGCCGTTTATTCTATAAAGAATTGGAAAAGTTACTTCCTGGGCTTTAATTTTGCGAAAAGAAAGGAAGCCAATAATATAATCGTGTGAGTTATCCTCAGCAGTACATTCACTAAAGAAGAAGATACTCAGTGAAAGGAAACGATGGGGCGCAATCCGGGTCAGCCGAATATATTCATTTTCTTCTTCGGGAAATCGAATAATGTTAATTAATATATATTATAATTTGTATTGGTTCATTGGTGTCAATATCTAGTATAACTTAAAAATTTTGGCATACTTTTATAAATTAAACCTCTAAACTGAATAATTTTTTGTGAGTCACGGGAACAGGATTTCTTGCGAAATCATTTATTTTTGGGCGATTAACAATTAATGATTATTATCTGTTATATATAATATAATTGTTCAAAAATTAGTTCCGATATAGTTTTAACTTCTGAAGAAATCGCAAGAATTAAAGTGCCCGAGAAGAATATCAAGAACCTGGACATGGTCCCCATGTTGAACATATTTGACTCCAGTAAGGCCAAATAGTCGCGTTTCAATAATAAAAGTAATAACTAATTGTTAAAATCACATTGTGTTAACTTTTTTGAACAAAATACAAAGAAATAAATCGGGGTCATTTTATGACCCGAGGGTCAAATGTGCGAGTTTTTCCTAGGGTAACAGAGGGGTTAAAGACGAAAACACAGTTCAGGTGGCTAAAAATGTAAATAGTGTTTATGGTCCTAATCAGTGGTGTACGAAACGCTCCACGCCAAAAGAAATCTTATTTGCGACACTGCACAGTGATTCGTTCCATAGACAAAATTCAAAAAATTTATAGTCTCAGAATTTAACGATTTTGATGTCATTTGAAAGATAAAACTCCAACTAAGAAAACCCCAAAAAATCTGTGTAAAAAATTAATTAGTGTCTGTGCAAAAGCGGCTCAAAGTTGAAACTTTTTTCACAAAAAAATTTAAACACATATTTTCTGTTTTTTAGTCTTTTGAGTAAAAAAAATTTTAAAAGTACATGGTTAGCACGAAGTTGCTCGACCTTTCAATATAGATTAGGAAATAATGTGGCCATTTTCGCTTTTAATGTTTTCTCAAAATTTGCAAAGCTGAGGCTTTTACGTCACTTTTAATTCAAAATATTTTTCTAAATTAAAAATCTGAAAATTGGCAAAACTTAGAGGATTTTTTTTTATTTTAAGAAGCATTCTTTCTTTGTCGGATAATGTAATTATATCCACCGATATCTTCCGATCTCAGAAAATAATTCAAGTAGTTTGCGTACAAAACTCCGTCCGTACAAAACTCAAAATTCCGTTGCCAATGTTGCCAAATTGTTGCCATATTGTTGCCAAAGTTGTGTTGCCAAATTGTTGCCATATTGTTGCCAAAGTTGTGTTGCCAAATTGTTGCCATATTGTTACCAACGTTGTGTGTTTGAATGTGTTTGCCAAAAAAAAAATTGTGTTGCCAAATTGTTGCCAAATTGTTGCCATATTGTTAATCTGCTGCCTGAAAGTATGCAGCAATACCACACGTATTTTTCGACAAAATTTATTTTATTTATCCCTAAAAGTATGCAATCAGCATGAAAAATGACAAAATCTGCACAAATGCAAAACATACATCTATTATTATCGTTTTTATTGCAAAACCAGAGGGTCCTGAGACAATTTCTGTTACTCTTTGGAATTATCAATGTTGATGTTACCGATGAAATGTAAAATCTGAAAAATCTAGCCAACACACTCGTTGCTATAGCTCTCCAAAAATGACGAAAATTGCAAATTTAAGTCTCAGGCATTGCCAAACTACAACAGTTTAAGAAAAACAAAATGGAGATTTCAATTCAGCAGACCATGATTAACTAGTATACCAAATTTTATGAAGAACGGACCACTCCTTCTAATTTTGTCCCGCGGTTGTATGGAGTCGAATCACTGTGCACTGGTTCGTTGGTCATTGCTTTCGTTGATTCCTAGTAATTTTTGGAAAATGCGAATAAAATTATGGAAATAGTCAAGTTCGACCATCATGTATGAACTGTTTTGATTGTCCAGGGGTTAAGCATTACACTAAAATCCGATTGGAAACTCTTTAATAAGGCTGAACAAAAAAGTAGCTTCACATGAGTTAACGAACAAAAACCTCATGGAAAAAATTTCAGTCTACGAATCGCAAAATCAACGTCAAAAAATTTTTGAAACGGATGATGACTGGTGATGAAAAGACGAAGACGAAATAGTCGTAATTGAACCACAGTGAGTCGGCGCAAACGGTGGCCAAAACAGAATTGACGGTCGGAAAGGTGTTGCTCTGTGTTTCGGGGGATTGATAGGAATTATCTAGTATGAGCTGATTCCCTACGACCAAACTCTAAATTCGGACCCGTACTGTCAACACTTGAAGCGTCTGCAGAAAGCAATCGCCCAGAATTATGGTCCATCAGGACAATGCCAGGATAAACACATCGATAGTGACTCGCCAGCAGCTCCGGGAGGTTGGTTGGGAGATTCTTATATATCGTTAAATGTGGTGCGGACCTGGCACCAAATGACTACCACCTGTTCCTATCTATGAGAAATGTCGGTCAATAGGAAAAGTCGGTGAGAAATCTGCATCAAGAGAAGCTCCTAAAAATCAACTGTCTAAGTTGTTTGCCAATAAGGACGAGTGTTTCTGTGAGAGAAGAATAATGAAATTAATCAACAAAATCAATCAAAATGGCAACAACTTATTGAACAAAACGGTTCATACTTAAACTACGTCGAATCATTCTAACTGCGCTAACTAAAAGTCTTAAGTTTCCGGCAAAAATAATGGATTTCTTTAGACTACACTTTATATAATTTATTTATATATGAACAATCATGTAGGCTTGGAACAAATGAAAAGTATTTAATCAATATATATATATCTTTATATAAAAAAACAATGTATGTCTGTCTTCTATATTCTTGAAAACCATTTGATCGATTGATCTTTCATTTTGAAACAGAGGAAAGTATGTCCAGGCAAAGGTTTCTGGAAATCTGTTGTTACTTACTTACTTACTTACGGGTTACAAGCTGCCGAAAAAAGTTCTCTCCAGGCCTTCTCCAAGAGATGATAGTGCATCCTCAACTTGGACCTTGCACCGGACATGCAATTTCCCTCTTTCTTTTGTCTTTTGCTCAAATTTTTCATGTTTTTTTCAGGTTGTTTCAAGCAAATCTAGTGGAATTATCCCACTAAAAGGCTTTAAATGTTAATTTTTCAGCAAATTACTCATAGCTACTTGCAAAAACCGTTTCGTCGAGGCAATTTAAACTTTATTACAATATTTTTGCGCATTTAATACACCACAACTTGTGCTCCTCATAACCACTACTTATTTAACGTTAGCTTATGTTTGACTTCCTTTCATGTTTGGAAGGCAAATCGTGGGCGTTCTTCCGCTTTTGCATTATTTTGAGTAAGTGTGTTTAGCCACATGGCTGCCTGTGCTGGTTGGATGAACTCATATGTTGAATACTTCAATGAAATTAAAAAAAATTTAAATATAGCAGAGTATGGTAGACAAAGTTAAAGTGAATTATGTGCTTAGGTTGAGTTGAAAGCCTTTGATGTTAGACTAGAATTTTATTTTTGGAAGAATCATTTTATTTTCGACAAAATTTAAAAAAGTAATAAATAAATAATAAAGATTTAAACAAATCCAAAATTCAAAATGTATATCCAAAACGTTCCCTAACCTCAAAGCACCAACTTCAAAAGAGCAGAAACTCCTCAAGTCCAGTCAAATTACTCTCGCAATTAATACAAACTCACACTTTAGTGTAATTCCCATACCACATATTTACTCATAAATTACTATTACAAATATTGGCTTCCTCTTACAATTCTCTCCCTCTCACATTTAGAGTAGCAAATTTAAGTGGTCATTTGTGCATTTATTGCTTTCATCCCACGCACGTGCAACGTTCAATTGATCCTTTATGCGCATTTTGTGCCTGATTACTGTAAGTCGATAGGAAAATGTATGGCCACGTGCCAGTGTCGCTGATCCGTTTAGTTGTCCACACATTTACACTGCACTGAACAGCAACAAAGCCACACATAGGAAAAAATTGTCAAATAGTCACATTTGACCTCAGAACGACGGCTCGGCCCACGCTTTGATGTTTATGGATCGTTTTGTTTGTGTGTAGAAAAAAAACGTGTGTAGAAATGCTCAAGCAACAACAAACAACAAATATATAAACATAAAATAAAATAAAATAAAATAAAATAAAATAAAATAAAATGAATTAAAATAAAATAAAATGAATTAAAATAAAATGAAATAAAATGAAATAAAATTAAATAAAATAAAATAAAATAAAATAAAATAAAATAAAAAAAAATAAAAACAAATCAAATCAAATAAAATAATAAACTATTAAATAAAATCAAATCAAATAAAATAAAATAAAATAGAATAAAATAAAATTTAAAAAAATAAAATATAATAAAATAAAATATATAAATATGTATGTATTTATTTTGAAGAACAGCGATCTGTGAGTAAGGGTTAAATAAAAATGGAATTGAAAAATGAAAGCTGCCACTTGCTGACTTTCAGCCAACACAGATATTGTTTTCAATTTTAATGCTGCTTAAATATTTTAAAGCCGCATTATTTTTTCACATTGTACTTGATTTATTTGCAAGCGAATTGTGAAAAGTGCTATCAAAAGAGTATTTAATGCAGCTTGACATCTGACACCTTTTCATCAACAATGGCACATGTCATGGCAACGGAAGGTAGTGGCGACATTTCATACACTAAACACACTGACATTTATTGTTTGCTTAGATTGCAAAAACAACAATTCAAACAAGAATACAATCCAGTAACTATGGCGAATTTTAAAGCACATTTGTCTCGGCTAAGCACTTAAGTAGCGCTGCTTATCGCCAACCAACATCGGCAACACACACAGACACACACATTGCAACGAACAAACAATCTGACAACAACTCTATACAACATGGGCCATAAAAACCCACTTCACACTTAATTTGTGCGCAATGCAATCGTAATCCGTGCGCTGCTAATATCCTGCCAATTACAAATTCATTATTGTCTATGAGAGCCTTGAGTCCTGTGCGTGTGTGTGTGCCACGTCGAAAGGGTCGAACAATCGCACTGTGTGCCGCACACAACCCTTGTGCCAATCAATGCGAATGTAGCAGCCTCCCCTGTAGTGCTGTTGTTGTTGTTGCTACTGCCGCTGCTACTAATGCGTTTTTCCTTTTTCTGCCGCATTAGCCGCCAATGATAACGCATCAACTGCCGGGCACTGTGTCCGCTGCATGGTGGCATATGTCCTTCTGTTCACCAGATAATTTCACGAATTTGTAGCTTGTTTCAATCGCAATGCTCACACATGTACATACAATACATAAACCGTTACTTGCATATGTACATACAGATGCAGCTGCATGCCTCAGGCAATGCTTTGAAGCTGAGCCATTGTCTGGTCAATTATTCAAATATTTTCTAGAGAAGTTGGGCCCTTGTAGGTCATGTTTAACTGTGATACGTTGTTCCAACCAGGGACCGTAACAGTTATAAGTTTTATTATAAAAATCACTGTTTAAGAGTTATTTTTTGACTTTTATTTAATGACTCAACAAATAACAGTTATTTTTTATTTTTATTTTAAAAATCTTATAATAACAATTATTTTTAAATTTTTTCTTATTAGTCTACAAATAACAGTTTTTTTCGATTTTTATTTTAGTTGTCCTATGATAAGAATTATTGGTGACTTTTATGTAAAAAAGTCATGAATAAAAATGAGTCAGTGACTTTTATTTTTTAAGTCATCAATAAAAATCATTCAGTGACTTTTATTTATAAAAGTCATCAATTAAAATCAGTCAGTGACTTTTATTTTTTAAGTCATCAATAAAAATCATTCAGTGACTTTTATTTATAAAAGTCATCAATTAAAATCAGTCAGTGACTTTTATTTATAAAAATCATAAAAAAATCATTCAATGACTTTTATTTTTTAAATCATCAATAAAAATCATTCCGTGACTTTTATTTTTTAAGTCATCAATAAAAATCATACAGTGACTTTTATTTTTTTTAAATTTAATTATTTTAAATTATATAAATTTTTAATTTTTAAATTTCTTTTTTAAAATATAAATAAAAAAGAATTTTTTATTTTTAATTTTTCCATACAAATTACAAAAAAAAAGTTTATTGCCAAGTTTGATTCTCGGTGCGAAAAGAATTGTATTGGTATATTTTATTTAATTGCATGACATTTCCTTCATAGTAATTTTTTCAAATATAGTTTTAATAAATAACTGTTATTTTTTTTGTTTTTGTTTTTTGTTCAATGTTTCAACTGCTCCTTCAATCTAAAAATAGATTAAGCTGGCTTTCTGAAACAGAGAATAGCCAGAGGTCCTTAAAAAAGGTCATAAAAAGGCTCATTATGACACCGAGAGAAACACTTGAGCCCCTTCCTCGGCATTTACTAAGAATAAATACAGTCCTACATTGTCTTAAGACGAGTATTACTTATTTCTGGAGCAACTTCGGGCTTATACAATAAAATGTTGCTATATATTCAGAAAGTGAAATATATGTAGACGATCTTTCAAGAATCTTTTAGGCAGAACATTAAACATTATTACAGTGTCGGCACTATTTGACACATTATTTAACACAAGAAAGACCGCAAGCTTTCCATACCAATAAAGACTATATATTATATCCGCTGATATCTCGAAAAGTAAACATCGGATTTGGCTAATTGTAATTGTAGAACCCTAATTGTAGAACTAATTGTAGAACCCTATAAAAACATTAAAGTTATCAAAGCAAACGTTGGTAGAAATACTAAAGAAAATATTGAATCTTTATATAGACATATAAAGATATTTAAATTGATCTTTCAATGGTCTTTCCAATGTTAAAGTCTTAACATCTCTTCAACGTCTGATTCAATCCATTCATTGGTACTTTTCATAGCCAATGCTGAAAAATAATCTTGGGTCCTGAATCGTATACGAACAAAGAAGGAGCTCAATGTGCGGTTTAAAGACAGGGACCTATTACAGCGAATCAAGATTCAGCGACAATTGTCTCCCGTATGGACATTGAAGCTCCGGTGAAGAGAGGAGCTTGACGGCTAAGATTGCGATGGGTTTTCCAGTGGAAAGACCAAGTTAAGGATGCCTTGAAATCGTTTGGTGTGACCAACTGAAGAAGGCGTGTGCAAAGTAGAGGCGCCAGGAGAGAGATTTTGCGGCAAGTCACAACCCGGTAACGGGTTGTTATGGTCAGTTGAAGAAGTTTGTTGGAAAAAGTTGGTCCCTCTATAGTCAGCCGTCGAAGCTTACTGGTTCATGTGTTGGATCACAAGTCACAGAATTAGGAATTCAAATGGAAACTCAATCAACAATAAAACAAAATTGTCGGGGTTTGAACTGCCATCTCTCTGACTTGTTATAGACTGATATATTACCGATTAATATTCAATACCAAAACAAATTAAATCAAATGTGAGCATGCAGCATGGGAACAACTAGAAATGGAAACTGAATTCACACAGAATAATTTCTAGAAAATTGTAGTAGTGAATTACTTACTGGCGCAACAATGTAAAACTGTGTGTAATATTTTTATTCATTGACTCAAAAATAATAAAATTTAAAGCCAATCGAAAATTTGTAATTTTGTTAGTTGTTTATATAAAAAAAAAACCTCTTGAAAAATTGTTTATGTATTAAACCAGGGTGAGCTAAGCCAGAAGAATTTCTGTCGAACAAATTCCCTACACCAATAGTGGGTTCTTACAAAAATCCATAAATTTCAGCGTAACAACTCAATTCATTAAATTATTTTAATGTCCACAAAATAGTTGGTAGACCACTTCTCGATTTCAAGTTATCATGAATTCTACGCTATGACTTGTAGTTATTTCTCCTTCACTATTGACAACAAATTGAACGTTGCCGAGGGTGTTTTTTAGTTGTATTTGCTGTCAAAATGATTTCACTTGAGTTTATTTACAAAATGATTTTTCAATAATTTATGCCACCCCACCAACACAAAATATCGAAACTTGTGTAAACTTAGTAAATTTGTGCACAGCCGACCACCGCAAACTGCTCGAGTTAATGCATTAAATTAGGGGTGCATGAACACCCCCACACTCCAAATGCCATGAAATAGAGAAAAAGCAAAAATCATTCAATCGGTGCGAGTGTTGTGTAGTTGTGCCGGGTTGACAATGCAATTATAAATGGTGACAAAATAATTTCCGCTCAATGATTTTTATGACAGTTGTAGGACAACACATTCCGTTCGTCGACTGCAATCGAACGCAACGAAGGGAGGCGAAGGGAGGCGTTGCGTACGGAATGGAATTTGCGCTGCATTTAAAGGCTGTCAGTGGCCAGGAAATACACACAAAATCGACTGCTGGCAAATTGGCCAATTGGCATAAATTCTCAGCACACTTATTTAATAGCGTAGGAAGCGCCAAGCTTTGAGCAATTTGAAGACTGCGCTTGGCGAAGTGTGTAAGCCAATTGTGCTCGTTATGGCCAAACATTTTCGAATCACCCCTAAATCACTTTAGTCACGCGCAATCCGGGCAAGTCTGCAACTTGAACTGAATGCAGCAGTAATTATATTTATGCTTCCAGTTGGCTGTTTTCGATTAAATTTAATTTCAAAGTGTACGAACCCAACTTGTCCACTCCGCACTCGCTACCATGTCTGATTCGCTTTATACTTTAAAATCCAATTAATTTAAACTAAAATTTGTTCAAAGCAGGCGTCAAAGCAAGAAATCACTATACCCCGCTGCGTTGACTGCTGTTTGTGTTGCCAACACCGCCATCGACACCACCGTCACAACCGTCACAACAACGTCACCCGCAGTTGACAGTCTGCCACGAAGCGTTCAGTCATGTTTCTGCATTAAAGTCCTGCGTCTGCATTATCCAATTATATCACAATATGTATAGTCGAATTTATTGAATTTCCGCTTCGTTTCAAAATAATGTTGTTGCATTTTTTTGTTGCTAGTTCGTGACGTTACTTGTAATTTAAAGGTTGTTGAGGACTATTTTAAATGCGAGTTAATGTCAACGAAATGGTAGCAAATCGGAAAAGAGCAAATGTACAGTATCATTCCTATATCAAGAATAATATATCAAAAATATAATCTATAGCAATAATAGTGAGTAATTCGGGTTATGGATCTGTGTTATGCGTGACTAAGATTATATATGAAATTTTATGATTTGGTTGATGCCTCACAGATTTCTTAGTCTTCTACTTTAAGCCGAAAAGTTGACTTTTGAAATGCTGAAAAATATATTCTCTTTGAAATGTGAACCCAATCAGTTAACATATTTTTTATTTAATATTTTACACATGAAAATTAGGCCAATAACACTACTCGACACGAAAAATGCACCTAAAAATAAAAGTGTTTTCTAGACTAACTTTGGGCCGCTGAACACGAAACTGAAAATCAATAAATTTTTTTAAGAAGCGTTTTCGAAAAATCTTCGAAAACCCAGTTTTTTGTTCTTGTTGTTGTTGGTTCAGTGTAAAAAAAGTGAATTTTTCGACCAATTTAAAAAATCATAAATTTTCGAATGTTTTTTTTATAGATTAAATAAATGTAAAGTTGGTGTTTTCACTCAGTGCATCATAACTTTGTCATTTTTCTTTCAATTCTATTGATGTTAGGCTTAATATTTGCTCAAATAATATATCTTTCATCTTAGATTTTAAAACCAGAGGAGATGATTTATTTTATCTATAAAAAAGTATTCGAAAATTTATGATTTTTTAAATTGGTCGAAAAATTCACTTTTTTACAACTTTCACCGTCAGTAACTTCCCCAAATCTCATCTGATTTGCACAATCTGTATATCTCTGAAAAGACTAAGGTATTATCTTCTGACCGACGGACAGTTTGTGTTAGTCGGCTGATTCATTTACGAGATATGTGGTCATAACTGAAACAACAGGGAAACAACTGGTTTTTCGAAGATTTTTCGAAAACGCTTCTTAAAATAATTTTTTGATTTTCAGTTTCGTATTCCGTGACCAAAAGTTAGTCTAACAAATACTTTTGTTTTTAGGTGCACACGATTGACCCATTTTTTGTCGAGTAGTGTAATACAAAACAGTTTCTAATAAAGAAGAAGAATATTTTTTCCTTTGGCTTTTTATCATTGAACCATGAACACGTTTACTCTTCAAAACTTTTCTGAATTGATTTAACCTTTTCGCTACAGATTTTTACTGGGGAAAGTTTAATTTTAATTTTTTTAATTTTTACGTTTAGACATTTTTTAATTTTCATACTCGGACCCTGTATTTTAGAGTGTTTTATATGAGAGCAACCACATCGTTCTAGCTGTAATAATTACTTAAAAATAAAAATTTTTACACATAACGAAAAATTGAATATTTCTTCATTTACTTCAGCCAAAATTTTTTAAAAAAGTATCTAAATTGAAGAAAAACGTCAAATTAAAATTTTAATTAATTAATTAATTTTTTCTTAATTAATTAATTTTTCTGCTTCTTCTTCCTTTACAATGTCAAGAATGTTGTGTGTTGTTGTGTGTCCAAAAATGTTGAGATTGATTTTTCAGTTTCAAAAAATCGATTCATGTATTCGTTAAGTCTTTTGTATAAGTACCGCCTTTTTTTCCTTAATTCTTACGTTTGTACAAATTTCAATTAAAATGTGTTCAACTTAGCCTATAAGAATTTTTATTGTATTCATTGGCTAATTAGTTAAATAAATAAATAAATAAATAAAGATATACCAATAAAAAAACGTGTATACTTCTCTTCTTTAAACTTAACTATTCAGTTTATAAATTTCGCATTTTTCCTAAAACTTCAAACTATTCTAAGGACTAACAAAAAAATTTATTCTTGCAACCATAGAGGATGCAGACGTCCACAAACTACATGTATCCATATGGATACCACATAGCAAAAGGGTTAAATCTCGAAATCTTTCTAATCTTGCAACTTTCAAGGTCAACTAGTCAACATTTGTCCATGGAAAGTATTTACTTAATATCAAAAAGTCCATAAGAACCAAAAGTAACAAAAGGATCTCAAAAGTTCATCTCAAAAAGAGAGTTTTCTGACACACCAGAATCCAACTCAGTAACTGCTGAGTCCAAGGACTTTTCTCTTTCATCAGTTCTCAGCAACATTGTGAGGAATGCCGAAACCACTGACAGGTTCTCCAAAACTCGAATGTTAATGTTCAAAAATTAATTTTCATTACGCTTCAAAATTATATAATCAGCTTTTATGAGCTGTAATTGATCTGAAAATAAAAGCAGAGCGCCAGTCATCATTTCCTGCACACACACACACACACACAAATACAGCACCAAAAAAGGCTAAAAACTTGCATTTATAACTTTGGTCATAACGCTTTGCCTGCCTACTCATGCTTTGTGCATGTTCCAGCGCAACAGCGACCACAAAAAGGCCAAAAGATTAAGGAGTTGGCAACGAGCGCCAACTGACAATTAAAACCACGTTAAAATCACATTTACCAAGTCTCCAGTTCATCCTTCAGTTGGCGCTGCGCTGTAGTCAACCAGACATAAGGATGTGCATGTGGATGTGGATGTGATCGAGGATAAGCCGAAAATGTTTAATGACAGTCGCATTAATCCAGCGCGTTAACAAAGCGTTGAGGAAATCATTTTACCAACGGCGGCCGCTTTAATACGCCTTTAAAGTGGAGAAGTGCCCAACTGGCCAACGTGGATGGCAACACCAATCCGCAGAAATACACGCACACACACACACACACACACAGCGGTGCGAACACCAGCCGGCCAAATGACAACGAAACACGCGAGGCGCGTTAAACTTCGACGAAAAGTCTAATTTGTTGATAATTTGCGAATTTCGCCGATGCGCAAACGTTGACCGCCAACGATGCCCCAAAGGATGCCAACACGCAGATAACAGTGAGAGAAGGAGAGAGAAGGAGAGAGAGAGAGAGAGGGAAAGTGAGCTGGCAACTGGGTCGTAATACATTAAGCGCAGCCAGCAACAGCGCAACATTTCCACGTCCAACGTGTTGGCTGAAAAGAGTGCGTGGTGTTGGAAGTGGATCGCACTGTGGATCGAACAGTGACAGCACTGAGCTAGTAGGGGATCAATAATATTTTGAAGAAGCTTTTTATATATTTTCTCTGGTCCGAACTGAGACATGACATTATATTAAATATAAATGTTCACACGATCATTCGCCTTCATCAACCCTTCGAACTGGATATAGAGGTCACATAGTTCAGAAGACATTTATAAAATCATACCATATATCACCTATCGGGAGTATTTTTAACACATCTAATTGGATATAGAAGCATAACCACTGGAACCAAATATCCAACCAACCACAATCAGAAGCACCAGAAAAGATTTCTACGAGCAGTGTTCGTCCGTACATCTGTTCGTTCCAATGTTCTTGGATGAGTTAAGATTTTGGAAAGAAATTTCAAACAGACAACAGGATTCGTATTTGATCCTTCATGTGCTTAATCATTCTTTACATCTGAATGATCTTTTGAGAAACATACTAAATCACTGATCACGGTGATGATCGTGTAAGGATTTATAAACTGTCAAGATTGTGTAGAAAAAACCAAATCAGTGATCACTCAGATGATCGTGTAAGGAACGGGTTGAAGTACAATCACAATCGTATGGCATTCATTCCCAATGTTTATTACACGTTGTTGGTGTGTAAAACCCATCAAGTTACTGACCACTGTCATGGCTTTGTAAGGAACTTTTGTAGTTCATATACAATCATAGGTTAGGTTGGCTGGCCGAGTTGGCCACGCATAGACCCTGTTGGGTCTCTAGCCATACCAGTTAGATCTACTTAGTGTTGCGGATCGACGTATAAGTGGTCGGTGAGACTGTGAGTGTTCCCAGCGAAGTTCAGCAGTGACTTAATGTCATGCTTGGTAACCTCTTCTAACCCAGAAAAGAACGAGGCCCCTAAGTGAGTAAGTCGCTGTCTTGAGATGGCCAGACAGGAGCAAAAAATGTGTTCCAGGGTTTCCTTGGCAACATTTTCCTTGCATTTCCTGCATTCATCCGACTTCGTAATACATATACAATCATGATCGATTGAGAAAAATTGGGGATGGACCCATCACGATCACGATCGTGGTTGGGATTTTTGTGCGAGCAAAATCGATATTGATCGATCGATAACCCGTCACTGCTGAACAGATACTGCCAGTGTTGCCAGATACCTAAAATGACTTTCTCCTAAATCTTAAAAAAATACTGAAATTTCCTCCCAAAAGTGAAAAAAATCTCCTAACATTTTTTTTATAACTAGCGTAATTTTAAAGGAATAAAATTTCTCATAATAAAAATATATACATATAGTTTTTTTAATGCAGCCTGTAACATGTAACAAATGAATTAAATAAAAAGTGCAATTTTTGGCGGGATTTCATTGTGACAGCAATGAGTGAGAACGAGATAGAACGAGCTTACATTTTGTAAGTTTAAAAATTTTTAACATAATAGGACGCTTTGACTATTAAAATAGTTGCCAAAATATGTTTTGTTGCCAGTGTTCCCATTACATGATACTTCGTTATCCAAATATCTCCCAAAAATCCACTAAGGATCCAAAAAATCCCCTAACATAAAATATAAATCTTCTAAAATTTCTCGTAAACAATTCTTCCTCCTAAAAATTCTCCTAAAAGGCCAAGAATCTCCTAAATCTAGGAGGTAATCTCCTGATCTGGCAACACTGGACACTGCTAGTGTTCCAACTAAAAACTGATATCTATTTGAGCATAGCCAACCTACTTTTTAGTAGAGTTGTCATATAAGAATAATTTAGGAAATATTACTTTTATTACTTTTGTCCATTGATGTGGGTTAAAATTTGAGGGAGAAATATTTGTAAGGTAGAATTTGACATAAATATTGTTGACTTTCGCGTTACAAAGAGGACAAAATGAAAAAGACACACACCAAAATGGGCGTGGTCTGCCCACTTTTAGTAGTTCTACATATGTGTAGAGCATAAACAAGTCGGACCAAACCAACTAAAACACTCTTACTACCTAAGTATTTCTTAACACAACTCTTCTGCTTGATTTTTCATCACTTTGACGCTTTCTTTCCCTCTCGCCATGGCCAGTGGCTGCGCCCATGCGCTGCGCTCAGTTTGAGCGGCGCAAACTCCAAACGAGGTGGGAATTTATGGCAGATGCGGCACAACTGCCAATTTAAATACAATTTGGCCAAGAGGCGCGATTTAAGTTAATTGCCACAAAATGCAAACAATTAAAAAATCAGGTGGTGCTGTTGAGTATTTGTGGCGCTGCGCATGCGTCGACAGCGAACGCCAATGCTGCTGGTGGCGCTGATGTTGCTGTTGCATGGTTGTTGTTGTATGCATTGCTGTTGTCGGTGTTGTCGGCAGGTGAAGAAGCACCGCCAACGGCACCAGGCACCGACCTACGCTTGACGACGATGACAGATGCGAGCGACCGATGTGCGCTGCGCCTCGGCTGGGTGGCATCGCTGCGGCTGCGTGTGTTGCCACATATTAACTGCAATTAATTGCAAAAGGCCAGCAGCAAGGCGGCGCTCAACATTTATTCAAAATATAAACAAATACAAAGTGGAGGAAGCATAAAGCAAAACATATTTCTCACAGTGTAGCTTCATTGATTTTTAATGACAACGATCCATGACAACGCATACTTGAGTGGCCAAATAAAACAATTCTAATTGGTTTATACTTAACTAAAAGTCAGCGACAAATCAAGCGTAACAGCCAAAACAGTCAAATGGAAACCGCACAAACTGTCAACGCGACGCAAACGGCCCCACCCCGTTTCCCCAGCTGCTGCCACTTTCACGCTTGCGTTCAAATTTCTTTCTTTCTTTGTTGTTGTTGTTGTTGTTGCATTCATAGGTTTCACAGTTGCTGGCACATGCGGCACAGCAACGCCCACAATTAACTCAAAGCCACCGAACTCAAAGCGCACACTTTTCCAGCAAAACCGCAACGGTGTCCCGCTTTGTTCAATTTTTCCTTTGCATTTTTGATGATATTTTCCTGTTTTCTTTCTTTCGTTCCTTTGCCAGTTTTGCTGCGCTTTTGTGCTGCGGAAAAACATGAAAACTCACCTTAATTACCGCTGCCGAGTGTCAACATATGAAATAATATAAACGCGTCCATTACCTGTCGCCGCTGCCTCGGACCCCTTTCGCGGCTCGCACCGCCGCCGGCACCGGCCAACCACTCGAGCGCCCACTGAGCGAACGTGCTGCCAACGGTTTTGTGGCAATTTACTGCACCGTCGCGCCGTTCCCAACGACAGACACTTTGCTCGTTGGACACTTTGTTGTGAAGTGGCAGGACAACAGTCAGCGGCAGCACACCTGAGCGACAATGGACGCAAATGCCCGAAAAGGGTTGTGGGTTGTCGGTGTCGAGAGAGGGTTGCTCAGTGTTTGTATATGTGTCTGTGTCTCTGTGTGTGTGTGTTATTGCGGGGGCAAATTGTTAATGTGATTGCACTAATGGCACGAATTATAGACGCATTAGGGTAAATTAAAATCGTCACTTCGTTGCTGGCTGCCGCTACTCGAAATAGCAGCAATCAAAAGTACAGAAATGACAGCAACAAAAACATCAAGTGTGGCATATAAAAATAACAAGCATTGTTGTTGCTGTGCCCATTTGTCAGGTGCAAAAGGTAAAAACTTATAAACTGTACTAAAAAGCAAAAAACACTAACAAATGTATTAGAAACACAGACAGACCCAGTGAGGAAAAGTTGACTCTTGAGTTAGGTTGATTTTAGGCGTTTGTGCATTGAAAAAAAATCTAAAAATGTCAAGATTTTTATGGAACAGATGGCGGGTCTTTGAGATATTTAAGGTGGGGAAAAAATAAATTTTAAGAGGTTTACCAAAGTTGGTGTAACTAGATTTAAATCACAAAGGACTATTTTGTAACTATGGAAAAGTCATTATTTGCTTTTTAAAATCAATGTGTTTCATTTCACTGAAGTGCAAATAACATATGTTTTTTGAGCTCCAATTACACTACTCGACACGAAAAATGCACCTAAAAATAAAAGTGTTTTCTAGACTAACTTTGGGCCGCTGAACACGAAACTGAAAATCCAAAAATTGTTTAAGAATCTTCAAAATAGAAAATTTAGTAAAAAGGAGAAAATTTTTCTCTTTCATTTGATACCCATATCTTCATCATTGCACTACCGCAAATATTAATAAAAATATTTGAAATGTGTGTGTCGTTAAAATTTTAAAGTCCTTTAAAAAGTACTTTGGGTCAGAAAATGAAAAACTGACTATGCCAGGATACTATAAATAACCTCTAGTTTCACGTCTATATGAACATTTTGATGGGTCTCGGAAAAATTAAAAAAAAATTTCGCAGGGTGTAATAAATGTAAAGTTGGTGTTTTCACTCAGTGCATCATAACTTTGTCATTTTTCTTTCAATTCTATTGATGTTAGGCTTAATATTTGCTCAAATAATATATTTTTCATCTCAGATTTTAAAACCAGAGGAGATAATTTATTTTATCTATAAAAAAATGTATTCGAAAATTTAAATTAAATTGGTCGAAAAATTCACTTTTTTACAACTTTAACCGTCAGTAACTTCCTCAAATCTTATCTGATTTGGACAATCTATATATCGCTGGAAAGGCTAAGGTATTATCTTCTGACAGACGGATAGCTTGTTTTAGTCGGCTGATTCGTTTACGAGATATGTGCTCATAACATAACATAACAACAGGGAAAAAACTGGTTTTTCGAAGATTTTTCGAAAACGCTTCTTAAAAAAATTTTTGGATTTTCAGTTTCGTATTCCGTGACCCAAAGTTAGTCTAGAAAATACTTTTGTTTTTAGGTGCGCGCGATTGACCCATTTTTTGTCGAGTAGTGTTATGTATGTCAACATTGGTATGAACAAAAGACAAATTGGGGAAAATGTTAATCTTTCTTTAGAACGCTTGGCCACATGTTGAAAAAGTCTTGAAGAAAACTTTGGAGGCACTACAACAGACATTGCTTCTTTCGACAACCAATTGTTCCGGTGGAAGAATCGTGACTTGAGTAAGCAGCACTTCACTTCTTACGAAGAAGCCAAGCATTGATTCGTTCCATAGACAAAATTCAAAAAATTTATAGTCTCAGAATTTAATAATTTTGATGTCATTTGATAGGTAAAACTCCAACTAAGAAAACCCCAAAAAATCAAAAAATTAATTAGTGTGTGTGCAAAAGCGGCTCAAAGTTGAAACTTTTTTCACAAAAATTTAAACACATAATTTCTGTTTTTTAGTCTATTGAGTAAAAAAAATTTTAAAAGTACATGGTTATCAAGAAGTTGCTAAACCTTTCTATATAGATTAAGAAATGATGTGACCATTTTCGCTTTTAATGTTTTGTCAAAATTGGCAAAGTTGAGGCTTTTACATCACTTTTAATTCAAAATATTTTTCTAAATTAAAAATCTGAAAATTGGCAAAACTCAGAGGAAAATATCTAAAAAGTATGTGAAAGTATGTTCCTGGATTTTTTTTATATTAAGAAGCATTCTTTCTTTGTCGGATAATGTAATTACATCCTCCGATATCTTCCGATCTCAGAAAATAATTCAATTTTAAAAGTGCAGAAAAGAAAGAAAGAAAAAAAACACCTATTTTTCGACGAAATTTATTTTTTTCATCCCTAAAAGTATGCAATCAGCATGAAAAATTGAGAAAACTGCAAAAAAGCAAAACATACGTCTATTATTATCGTTTTTATTGCAAAACTAAAGGGTCGTAAGACAATTTCTGTTACTTTTCGCAATTATCAATGTTGACGTTACCGATTAAATGTAAAATCTGAAAAATCTAGCCAACACACACGTTGCTATAGCTCACCAAAAATGACGAAAATTGCAAATTCAAGTCTCAGACATTGCCAAACTACAAAAGTTTAAGAAAAACCAAATAGAGATTTCAATTCAGCAGACCATGATGATTTTATGAAGAACGGACCACTCCTTCTAATTTTGTCCCGCGGTTGTATGGAGTCGAATCACTGTGCATTGGGTCGATTCTTAGATCGCCTTAAAAGACGAGAAATTATTCAATGCAGAATCTGTATGCTGCTTGAAAGATGGGAAAAGGCATAGCTTAAATAAAACACATTGTACAAATTTCTCTGAATTAAATTTCAAAAAAATCTCGAAACTATTTTGTGCCTCCAATAGTTCATACCAAGGTAAGTTAATCAATTTGCCTTGAGTTCATACCAAATACATACGAATAAACTTTTGATTCTTGGGAGACAAACCTTCTGACAATTTTGACAAACGCGGTGTTAGACTTAAAAGATCTTTAAAGCTTCATAAGGCTTAATAAATCAGTTGAGTTGGTTTACAGATTGATTTGCATAACTTTTGAATGCTCTTCCACAAATACGAAAAATCTCGCAGTGGGCAAATTGTGTCTTAACCCACCTTGTCCTTAGCTCTGAGAAGGCCACCGTAATGCAGAAAGCATTGTGGTCTGTTAAAAAGAGTTAATGAAAACTGCTCGGTATGCATTCAGCACATTTCCTACAGGGTCTCTACTCATATTGCATGCGAGTACGTATCGTAGTTTTTGTATTTTTACTACACCTTGAACAACTGTTTTGATCTACGCGCTTTTGTAAAGCATATTGTTTATTGTTATTGTTGTTGTTGTAGTTATTATTACAGGCGACCAAAATATAAAAGTGCGCAAAAAACATTTTATGTGCGTCATTGACAGAAATTAGAAAGTGTTTTAGTGCAATTATAGAATTGTACGTTTGCGGTCTGAGTGGAAATAAATGTATTAAATTATTGAAATTATTAAAATTATTATTAAAAACGCATTAATGTGAAAAAAAATTACAACAAATATATAAACTACTGAATTTTTTTATTATATTCTTGTGTTGGCTGCTGGTGAGTTTTTAACTTACTTCACAATAGTAACAAACATTTTTGACAATGTTTTAGTCCTATTATTTACATTGTGAAATTATTGAAGTGAATATTTTTTTTATGACAAAAAGAGTGAAACTATTATTGATTAATCAGAAGTACTTTTGTCCAATTTTCCAACTCATAAAGCTTCATCCTAGTCCAATGTGTATTTAACACTGTCCGGTACAACCCGGCAAACTTTAACTTTCTTTTTATAAAATGCTTCTACTTTTTTTGAGAGTTAATTTGTTTCGTCAGTTGACTTAAATTTCCTTCCTAGTCATTAATTTACTTCTTCCTTATGTTCAAACATCTGTCAGTGTGACACGCCTTTACAAGCCACTAAAAGCCAATGTCGACCGCAAATTGCCTCAGCACGTGACCCAACCGCCCAGCCACTCATTCAAATTTCTCGTTTCATTGAATACGCCGCACACTGCCAGCCCGACTACTGTCCAATGTTCTGCGATACTCTCCCGCACTCATCTCGCAACATTGCACCACTCATTGACGCCCCCACGAAGGCCACACACACGCCGGCCACTCGAGCCATTATTTACTTTTCATACAAATTATGCGGCTTTCAAAAAGATCATCAAAACCTCTTCGCCTGTCACGCTGCAGTCAAATGCCGCAGTACAAATACAAAATTGGCACCGTGCGCCACCAATGTTTGTAAGGCGATTGTAAATCGCTTAAGCAACACGTGTTGCCTGACAATTAAACGCTTTGTGTGCAGTCGAAGGGGAGGCCAATGCGCTGATTGATGAGTTTCCATTTCACCGAAAAGCAATTCTCAACCAACATTCACAACAACAAAAAATTCAAAAAAATTCAAGGAAAAATAAAGCATGGCAAATGCAAACCACGCGCCAGCACAACGCCCACCACACACCACCCAGCGCGCCGTCGCCAACGACTGGCCAAGTGCTGGCTGTCAACATATTTTCAAAACTGAATGAATCTGCAGCGAGCGGAAAATGGATTTTTAATATTTAGAACAATTTTGCAAAGCGCTCTATTGGAATAAATAAGCCGAGGGAAAGAAATTAAAAAAACGACTAGCAAAACAAGCCGCATAAAAATGTGCTTCAAAGCGTTTTAACAACTTTTCCCACCGGACGTCCGGCTTAAAAGTTGAGAAAAATTAAACTTTTATGAGCGCTTCACGAGTTTGTGTTTTTTTTGCGCCTTTGCTGGCAGTTTTCTAACAGCGCCGGGCAATGTTTTTTTTTTTTCAAATTGCATGCGTTCATACGCGCTCGCGTGTTGTGTGTGTGTGTGTGTGATTGTGGGTGTGCGCACGTTTTGTGTGTTGGTGTTGTGTTTGATAGCTTTTTGAACGATTTTTGAAAGGCAATTTTCCAACAGTTTCCAACATATTTTTTCGATTAAACGCTTGAATTCGTCGTAAAAGTAACCAACAGCATAAAAATCGCCAACACTTTGAAGTTGTGCGCGTCACATAAAAAACTTAAACCTACAGTTGAATAAATTTAAAATCTAACATCAAACAATAACAACAAAAAAAATACTGAAATAACTTGCACAAGAACTTTAGAGAGTTGAACAGTTTATGGCAAACAAAAAATGCATAAACTTGAAGCGAATTTATACAAAATTTTGCATATATTAAAAAGTTAAACATTGACTTTAACAAATTTCAAGCGGCTTTCTTGCGTTTCTTGAGCGCTGGCAGTCCGCTGTCGAATTCCGATGTGGTGAGCGCACGCGAGGCGGGCAGCATACGCACCAGCTTGTTGGGCGCCGGCCGATTGGCGTTGCGCATCTCATTGGACACGGTGGTGGCAAAGCGACGCTTCTTGGCGCGCTTCTCCTGCTTCAGCTTCTCAGGGTCACTGTAAGTAAGCGAGTAAGAAACAAGTTCAGTTTGATGGGTTTAAAGAAAAACGAAAGTCGTTTTAGCTATTCACCGTTCAGTATATGTCAAGCGATTTGTTGGAGGCTGCGGCTTTGGTTCACTGTGCTTTTTGGCAAACGAGGTGGGCTCGTCCTTTAGGCCAAAACTCTTGGCAAAATGACCCATATGAGCGTTTTTCACATTGAATATGGGTTTGAGTTCCTTGGGAAAGGTTGAATAGAATTTGGCCCACGAAACAAAGGCTGAAAAGACAAGAAATAAAATGGAATTAATATATTTCTGGGAAATTAACATAGAATTGTTAACATAAAAAGAGAAAAATTTATGTATAAAGAAAAGAGAAATACATTTGTTTGAGCTATCAAATTTCTAGCTTCCCAAGTGAAAAATATCTATATATAAATATAAATATAATATAAATATAAATGTAAATGTAAATATAAATATAAATACAAATATAAATATAAATATAAATATAAATATAAATATAAATATAAATATAAATATAAATATAAATATAAATATAAATATAAATATAAATATAAATATAAATATAAATATAAATATAAATATAAATATAAATATAAATATAAATATAAATATAAATATAAATATAAATATAAATATAAATATAAATATAAATATAAATATAAATATAAATATAAATATAAATATAAATATAAATATAAATATAAATATAAATATAAATATAAATATAAATATAAATATAAATATAAATATAAATATAAATATAAATATAAATATAAATATAAATATAAATATAAATATCAGGGACCGTAAATAATTATTATCGCAATATTTTTAATCAAAAAAATCAAGATGAAGGAAGCATTGCAGATATATCATGTAGTGCAATAAAGTGATTGTTTTTGAAAGCAGTTATCAAAAAAGCAATAAAAAAAAATTCTCGATTTTTATTTTCCGCTCACCGAATAATAATTATTTTTTGATTTTTTTTTTCGATCAGAAAATAAAAATTATTTGTCGAGTTTTATTTTTTTGGGGAAAAATAAAAATTATGCGGTGAGTTTTATTTTTCGAGCGAGATCTAGAGTACACACATTCAGGGGCGTAGCCAGAACTTGGTCATGGGGGGGGTTTTAAAAAAATTGTATTTGTCAGTTTAGTATTACATGTTTTTTAAAGTAAAGTGCACTTTCCAAATAGGGCATTTTGTTGTGGCTTATGTGACTTAATGCATTAAAAACTAAATTTTTCCCTGATTTTTAGTAAAAATTTCATGAAATTTGGTGGACTGAAAGCGAAGTTATTGCATCTGAAGTGGAAGTATGTTTGTGTCATCGTTCAAAAATGTGCATCGAACAAAGATCCAATATTAACTATTGTTTTAAAAATGTTTAAACTTTAACCGAAGCATTTAAATTGATGAACCAAGTTTATGGTGATTTTTGTTTATAACGTGGTGGAGTTCATAAGTGGTTAAAGCGATTTAAAAACGATTGTCAGAACATAAATGATGACTAACGTGTTAGCCAATTGAATCCGCGATCACCGTAGATTAAAACTGGGCGCCCACCGGGTGATCTTTTTAATATTCATGTTTAATATCTGCACAAATTTGAAGGTAATTTTCAATAACATGAAAAAATATTTATTTTGAAATTTTGATCATGTTTAAACTTGAATTTTGTCATTTTTTATACATATGTACCAGGCGCTTTCGCTACCGTTTTGATTAAAACTCACGATAAATTTTTTTTGCGTACCTCATTATGTGTTCAATAAACCCTTTGGAAAGAAATCTTCTAATATTTTCCATAGTCTCAAAATAAATCATTAAAGTTAGGCCTTTTTTCGAAATGCGAACTATCGCCAGAGGAAGATACTAAATACTGAAGTATGAAAAAAATTTATAAATTATTAAATATTTATTGTGAGTTTTACTCAAAATAGCGGCGGAAGTGCCTGGGACCATCTTTAGTAAGGCGAAGGTTAAGCATCTCAATAGCATAAATTTATTGCATTTTAACTGAACAGTTGGCTATCGAAGGATGCGATCCCATCCATTGACACTTGTTTTGACTGTTTTTTTGTTTACTAAAAGTCGAATTTTAACCATCAACCACTCCTCGTTTTCACATGATGTGGCACCGTGCGAATTTCACCCTTTCAAAGAATGCATTTGCCGATGAAAAAAGCGTTTTGAGAACGTAGAAACCATCCAAAAGGCTTGTACCAACATCCTGAAGGACATTCCGGTCGACAAACTAAACTACTCTTTAGACATGTTTTTAGAACATGCAAATCGCTGTATTAAGCCTAAACGTGACTATTAAAAAAACAAATTAGTTTCGGTAAAAAAAGGGTTTTGTTAATATTCTTTTAAATATTTAAAGATGAAAAGACCTTTTTGCTAATATGGGAACGTACATACGATGCGTAGTGATTGAAAATGTTGACAAATTATAAGCTATGGGGGGGTTCTGACACCCTAAACCCCTCCCTTAGCTACGCCCCTGCACACATTCATAACATTGGGTGGGTATCGGGAAAAATCGCATTTTTGTATTCATTCCTTTAACCTTTAACCTTTTCCGGACTACTGGGATAATACGTCCCAGCAAGTTTTTAATGCCTCTCAAAAAAGTTATTCAAATCTTACGACCCACGCAAAATATTTTTTCGATTTCGGTGTTCCCGCATAAAAGAATGATTTCAGAGTTGGTGAGCATCCAATATAATTTTCTAACCCCAACTTTCATAGCATGAGAATATTTCTACTGAGAGTATTTTGGATTCCAAAATTAAACTCCGTCCCGAAAGGGTTAAAGAAAAAGTTTATAATTCATAGTAGAATTTGTATTTCATGAGCGAAAAGTATTACTCAGAAAATAATTTTCAGAATACAATTTGAAAAATTTAACTCACCACATGAGGCTTATTTTTGAATCAAAAACAAAAACTCGTCCCGTAATTTTTATTTTGTGTTGAAAAAAAAAACTGAAAAATAATTCTCATTCTGCAAGTGAAAAATAAAACTCACCGCATAATTTTTATTTTTCCCCAAATAAAAAAAACTCAACAAATAATTTTTATTTTCTGATCAAAACAAAAAAATCAACAAATAATTTTTATTCGGTGAGCGGAAAATAAAAATCGAAAAATAAGTTTTATATTTTGATTTTTATATTTAGCTCATAATTTTTACGGTCCCTGATAAATATAAATATAAATACAAACATAATTATAAAACAATAAAATAAACTCAAATCTGTGAGAATGGCAACGTTCTTTTCAAATGAAAAAAATAAAACAATTCAAATATAAACAAAACATTTTTTATGCATGTTAATTTTTTTCAAAATTTTAATTTTTTTCCACTGGTTATTACCATTAAGAGTATCAATATTAACAAGTGACAACAACACCTGCTAATGACAGTATAAATGAAACACTCATGCCGCACACGCAGCCAAACAACAACAACAAAAACTTGAACAACAGCAACAACCAAATGACAGCCAACTGAAATAATGCGCGAATCATGAAATTGGATTAGTTGGCACAGCCTGACACGTTTTAAGCTTTTAATGCAAATAGAAAGCAACATATAATCAACACAACACACACACACACACAAACAGGCAGGGACACATTTATGCGAGCCACACAGAAGGATGAAAAAATGCGCATAACATTGCAATAAGCAGAACAAGAACGAGTGAGAAATGACATGGAGCAGCACACATTGTACATATGTGTGTGTGTATGTGTGTGTATGTGTGTGGAGCTGCAGATTTAGCGATACAGATACAGATACAGAGTATAAATGTGTGTGCGTGTGTTTGTGGGTGCATGTGTGATTGTACTGCAAAATGCCAAATGATAAATGAATAAATGTCAGGCGAAGCGTAAACTTTGTTTCGTGTTTTTTTTTTTCATTTGTTCTCTCCATATTCTTGTTATTGTTGTTTTTTTGTTGGCGGGTGCAATTTTTTAACAGTCACAATCAGCTGCAGAGGAAACATGAAACGTGCAATTTATTTAAATTTCCCAATGAGAGCGACTCACTGTCCCTTCCAATTACCAGAAACACAATAACAAAAACAATAACAAAAAAATAATAATTTGTGACAATATTTAAAAAAGCTATCAAATTACAAAAGAGTAAAATAAAAAACAAATAAGAAGAAAAAACGTAAAATGCGAGATAAGCATCGAGGGTAGCGAAAAAATGAAGAGAGCAACAACAACAACAACAACCGCATTGCAAACGAGTCAATTCAAATGCAAAGGAACGCAAATTGAAATACAACCAAAATTTGTTGCACAGCAAAAACTACAAAACAACCACAAAAGGATGCGGCAATGTGCGCTCGAAATGGAAACCAACAGCACAACAATACAAAGTCGCAGATCTACCGCAAGATACACACATGTCAATTATTCAAATTGACAAAAAGTGCGATGCGAAGACACACACACACACACACACAAACACATATCTATAAAAAGAAGGATACAGACAGCAATGTGCACTGCAACACAGAAGCAGCCTAATGAGTAGTGATGCTAATAGGAAAAAAATTTGCTGCCGCATGTACATACATACATACAAACATCTATAGAGGCTCGGGGGAAGGAGCAGACTTGGCTTGCCGCAAATGCTTCAGCCGCAATTACTTGTGAAAAGCGAAAGCATTATGCAGTCATTATCCTTGGAGACATGCCAGCGTCGTCAAGCCAGGCAACACCCACTGCAAAAAACACACAAACACACACACACACACACAAACGCATGGCATGCAATTGGATACAGCCATAGCTGCCATTTTGTGTTTTAAAAAGCTAATCGCCATGCCAGGCTGTGGGCGTGCTGCACTGAATCGTAGGAGGAGTTGTTGTATGTATTTGTGTGTGCATGTGTCGGTGTGTTGTTTCAGCATTTCTGCGGTCTTTGTCTTAATTGCCTAAATGCGATTATAGTCAAGTGAAAGACATTAGCAGTGGAAGCAAATTAAATGAAATGCCTTCAAGTGGGGAGAGGGGCGCCGAGGAAGGGACAGAAAGCCACAAAAACCGCATCACAAACATGGAAATTCATTTATTATATTTCTGGGCCTTGTTGTTACACACACATATTCGACGTATTCAAAAGGATAATGGATGCTAAAAGGACTGTAGAACAGTAGTCAGCGCTCAATGAATTGGCGGAACGTGCTGCCAGGCCACACGGGAAATAAAACAAATTAATTTCAACGTATGTCGTCGAAGATGCAAAGGCGGCATAGTGACTTCTTGACGGCGAGTGGGTGGCGGCCAACGAAGAACAATGCATGAAGCGAATAATTAATTGATGCAGTTGGGGCCGCAGTTTGCGTGGCTCATAATGCCGACGGTCGGCTTTGGGCGAGTGATTTTTTATTGTTATTGCAATTGTAAGAGCTTAAATGTGACAGCGATTTGGGAACAATGAGCAAAGCGGCAAAGTAAATAAAATGAGAGTAGAATTTGTGAGTGTGTAGGCTTGAAAAAAATGTCAAAATTGAAGAAAACTTAAGGCAAACAAATGGCTGAATAATTAAAGATTGAATGAAGAAAACTTAGGCTGGTCGAAATAATTTGAAAATCAGAGCAACATTTTCTTAACCCATTAAAGCCGGGTACCAGTTCCGCCCATACGGTTTTGATAAAATTTCATACACGACCTGGAATTGACCCAAAATGATCAGAAGCAAAATTTCAGCTTTCTATCTCTGCACGTTGCTGAGATATTCATTAGGTATTTTGTACCCATTACGCAGCAATGGTAGCTTTTTTCCATACTTTTTAAAGTTATCAGCTAAACACGTGAACAAAAGATGTATTGTTTACAGGTGAGTTAGGAGGCAGATTTTTGTGAAGTTCTAAGGCCACTGCGTTTCGCCACATTTTCCACCTCCGGAAAATGCACAATTTGTGGAGTCTGGTAACTCTAGCTAGATGGCGGAATTTTAGGGTGACCTCCACTAGACTAAGGTAGTTTCATCTTTACCCCAACCATCCCTATCAATGATTTTGAGATATCTCTACCACAAACTTTTCTATGATTTTTTTAAAAAGTCAATTTTCATGGGTAAAATTTTACCCATTAGGCAGCAATGGGTTAAACAGGTGAGCTCTTAATTTATGAAGAAAGAATTTTTGTACATCCAACTGTAATAGTTGATGAACATCAGTGTTGCCAGATGGATTTCAAGCAATCCCCCTAAAATGAAGTCCGTTTCCCCCTAAAAACTAAAATTTCCCCCAACATTTATAATGCACACATAAAATTAATATTTCATGAAAATTGCTCTTTCTATTTGATACATGAAATTAAAAAAAGACCCACTAGCCAATATATCTGAACAAGGTGTTGGTGTAAAAAAATGCAAAAAAAAAGCGTAAATTAAAAATGTCTGTAAAATATTTTTTCTCCTAAATTTTCCCCCTAAAATATTTATCATAAAATTTCCCTCCAATCCAAACAAATAAACCCCAAATCTAGGGGGAAACCCCCTAATCTGGCAACCCTGATGAACATAGCGATCGACAGATAGATAGATAGGTAGATAGATAGATAGATAGATAGATGGATAGATAGATAGATAGATAGATAGATAGATAGATAGAAAGATAGATAGATAGATAGATAGATAGATAGATAGATAGATAGATAGATAGATAGATAGATAGATAGATAGATAGATAGATAGATAGGTAGATAGATAGATAGATAGATAGATAGATAGATAGATAGATAGATAGATAGATAGATAGATAGATAGATAGATAGATAGATAGATAGATAGATAGATAGATAGATAGATAGATAGATAGATAGATAGATAGATAGATAGATAGATAGATAGATAGATAGATAGATAGATAGATAGATAGATAGATAGATAGATAGATAGATAGATAGATAGATAGATAGATAGATAGATAGATAGATAGATAGATAGATAGATAGATAGATAGATAGATAGATAGATAGATAGATAGATAGATAGATAGATAGATAGATAGATAGATAGATAGATAGATAGATAGATAGATAGATAGATAGATAGATAGATAGATAGATAGATAGATAGATAGATAGATAGATAGATAGATAGATAGATAGATAGATAGATAGATAGATAGATAGATAGATAGATAGATAGATAGATAGATAGATAGATAGATAGATAGATAGATAGATAGATAGATAGATAGATAGATAGATAGATAGATAGATAGATAGATAGATAGATAGATAGATAGATAGATAGATAGATAGATAGATAGATAGATAGATAGATAGACAGATAGATAGATAAATACAATTAGTGTCCGACCGAATATTCGCTTTCGGTTTCGGCCCAAATAAATGGTTTCAGTTTCGGCCAAAAAATGGCCGCACGGCCGAAACCGAAACTTTCTAGAATATTTTTTTACATTTTATTGTGTAGCAGATATATAGTGAAAGGAGGAGTAATTTAGATGCCAAACTTCTTTTTTTAGCATATAATATTAAATTATTTAATTTTTAATATTAGCGAGCAAGGTACGAAAGGATGATTTTTTATGTTTATATTTTTAAAAAGTGAATAAATTGTTTTTATTAATAAGTAAGTATTTATTTATTTATGTTATGTTCGTTTTTTTGTTCTTTATTTACTTAATGTAAAATTCGTTTGTTGAAAAAAAATTCTTGATATGGTGATTTTTATTTCAACTAGAATGTTTCGGTTTCGGCCGAATATTAAAAAAAAAAACCGAAATTCGGTTTCGGCCCAAAAAAGATGTTTCGGTCGGACACTAAATAAAATAAATCAAATCTTTTAAATAGCATTCAAACCAAATTTGTCACATCTTACAACGCTTGACATTTCTTCCGATATCCTTGAAGTGCAATGCACAAAAAAGGTCAACATTTAAAACTCGCAAGTCACTTCCACCCGGCAGCTTTAAGTGTGTGTGTGTGTGTGTGTGTTTTCCTTTCAAACTGCAAGTGTTACAGTTACTTGACATCGACACGGCAACAAAGGGAATTAAGGGATTTCCGAAGGACAAAAGCGCAGCGCTCGCAAAAAGTTAAGCACATTAAGCACTCCGCCAATCGGTCAACATCCGGTCGCCGTCTCATTCGTTGCTGCGCTCGATCGGCGCGTCCACTTCAGCTCAAGTGGACCGCCGTTGTCGATGGCAACTTTAGCTCCTCGTAAACTGATTCAATTACTCTCATTTGTGCATTTGGCAGTTGGCTGCCTGATTGCGTTCCTGTTCGCCATTTTAAGGATGCTTTATGCCGGCTGTGCGTCACTGCAGTTGCTGTGGATTGTCGTTCTTATTGTTGTTGTTGTATATATTTGTATCGTACATGCGCGTAGTTTCGTTGAAGCGAAACACTTTTAATGGCTTTTTGATTGCAAGTACTCGCTCGCACTCGCCGTACTCCATATTTATTTATTATTTTTGTATTGTTGTGCTTGTTATTGTTTTATTGTTGTGTTGTTGTGCTATTGTTTCTGCACTTTTACGTGCGTCTTCCTTTCGCAGGCGAGCGAGCACAGCAGCAGTGGCGACAGCAACAACAACGAAGCCGCGCTGTGCAATTGTTGTTGTTGCTTGTTTTTGTTTTTATATCGAGTTGGTTGTTGTTGTGTTTCTTCTTATATGCATGTGTTGATTTTTTTGTTTTATTTCATGCTTTTTCCCTTCATTGCGAATTTTATATGCTTTTAAGTGTTTTTCGAGTATTTCCTCTTCATGTCCGGCATTCGGGTGGTTTTCCTTCTGTGTGCGTGTGTGTGTCTGTGTGTTTGTGCTTGGCTCCCCGTCCAATGCCCGCTGCCAGCAAGTACATACATCTCTGCGCGTATTCGTGCATGTGTCTGTGTGATTAGTCAAGGCAATTGGGAATTGCACACAGTTTCCGTTTCCGTTTCAAGTGGTTAGTTTTTGTTTCAGTTTTCGAATTTCGTATGATTTCCCACCCCGTTGACTTGCCAGTCCATTTTAGTTTCAATTATTGCTGCAGTTGCGTGTCCTTGAGACGCCACGGTTGGTGGTGGTGGTGGTGGTTCATTATCGCACTTTCCGCGCGCCCAACAAGCATTCAGTCGCCGTTGCCACTACGTCGGTCGCTGTGTGCGTGTGTGTGCGTGAGCATTGCTAATTGTATAATTTGACAATTTAAGTGGTCTTGAGTGAGGTTTCGGTTGTGGTTTTCATCGTATGCGTAATTTATTTGCAATTTATCAATTATTCATGCATGGGAAAAGTTTATTTCATGTTGTTGGTAGGTCGATGACGACAATGTTGCGTTTCGATTTGTTGGGAAAATGCCATCATTTCGAGGGAGAGTTGTGTATTACATAATTGAATTCTCAGCAAATGCGTTTATGATGCATTAATGATTCATTTAATGGTCTATTTTATTATTTCTCAGTCATTATTCATTATTTTTCCAATAGATGACTTTAGTAATATTTATCTCACGTTGTATAAGTACAATAAGAATACGTTAGATGGCGTTAGAAAGATGAGATTTCGTACTCAAAAAAATTCTCAAACAGTTTTGTGCTTGCTTAACTCATTCTTGTTTGAGCTAATGGACACCAGCAAAGAGAAAATACGTAAAATTTCAAATTTGTTCAATAAGGCGAAAACACAAGTCAGGAGGCTGAAAATGTGAAGTGTTTATGGTTGATACTATAATCGCAAATCTCGTGCAATTCTGATTTTATCGATTTCGTTTCAGTCATATTGATGTCAATGGTGTACCTCGCTTTAGAAGGCCAAAGTAGAAAATTTGGATAAAATCATTGAAATCGTTGAGTGCGACTGTCATGGAAGCATTGTTTTGATTTTTCAGGAGCTAAACATTGCATACAAATGTTTTCGAATCACTTGAATAAGCCTGAATACAAAAAGAAGCTCGATGTATGGGTGCCACATGAGTTAACGCAAAAAACCGCATGGAAGAAATTTAAATGTGCGAATCGCTGCTGAATTGCAATAAAGTCAACAATTTTCTGACTGGTAATGAAAAGTCAACATCAACAGTCGTGGTTGAATCGCGGTGAGCTGATGCAAACTATGGTCAAACCAGGATTGAAAGGTTTTGCTGTGCGTTTGGTGGAACGGCCAAACTCTTAATTCGGACCTGTACTTTCAACAATTGAACCATCTGAAGAAAGCAATCGCCCAGAAGCAGCCAATGGGAGAAGAATTGGGTCCCATCAGGACAACGCGAGGCCACACACATCGATAGTGACTCGCCAGAAACTTCTCTAACTTGGTTGGGACCAAGTGAATACCACCTGTTTCTCTCTACGACCTGTGAAAATCGACTGTCCCAATTTTGTGCCAATAAGGATGATAGCTTTTTTGAGAGAAGCATAATAGAATTATCTTGAAAATTTCAGCAAGTTATCAAACAAAACGTTGCATATTTTACCTAAATTGCATCACTCTAACTACAAGTATGCTAAATAAAGACTTTTCATTCAAAAGACAATTTCATGCAAAGAATAATAGATTTATTTTTACTATAATTTGTATATGTACGTTCTTGAAGATAAAGAAATTATGACTCTACACGTTTGCTTATCATTTATTCACCTCACTTCTGATTGGCGTTCTGACAAAGAAGAACATTCCGTCTTGCACCCCATGTGCCAAAGTTTATTCCTGACCTGCAGTATAGTAGAAATTTTTGTCTAAAACCCCCCCAACGAACAGGATCCCATTAGCTTCTTTAAAGCTTTGGGATCTCAGCATTGTCATTTTTTAATCCCTAAAGCCCGAAACTTTCAAAATGCTTTGGAATTAAGCGCCTCAATCATTGCCAATTGAAAGAGTGATCACCAAACGATTTGTTTCTTTTGTATGCGTCAAGTCAGGCCACGATTGGTCCGCCACCCTAATTCAAAGGAAAATACATATCAATACCACTAACATATTGTTACGAATATGAGTTTTAGTGGGCTAATACGTATCTCTGGATTGCGTAATTTGAAAATAAAACACACTTAGTTCCTCAACCGCAGTCAATAAAATAAACCAACAATCACTTTATTTCACAGGTTTACACTTTACTGTCTTTACACTTAATTATTCGCTCAATTACTCCGTGTGGCACCTTCACTAGTCAAAATCAGACTGACTCGCTGCGCCGCACCCGGCTGTCTTTTATACCTGTCCGGCCATCGCGCAGATCGTTCTCGCACATTCCGGAGTGGACTAAAGGTTTCCATGATGATCGCGACCATCATTGCCAGATTGGACTAAAAGTTGCCTTCATTGTCGCGGCCGTCGTTGCCAGATTGAATTATAGCACGGCGCGTAGCGACAGGGTTGCTTTGCACAGCGACAAACTGTCTTATCGTTACAATATTTTCGATCCATAAACAAGAAAAATTGCACCTCTTTCTCATAGAGGCCTATTTCCGAGTGCAATTACAACTTTGCCTCTCATTCATATGCGCAGCGCCTTAATAATGCAGCACATCGGTTCTTACCAATATTAAGACATAAATTAAGGTACAACTGCGGCTAATAGAAATTCTATAAACACACATTTACTACAAGTAAATTGCTCGACGCACTCACACACAGCCACGCACACATACGCACACGTACAGTGCGAGCAAAGCTATTGCCAGCTAAACTGACAAGCCAATAATTACTTGATGATGGATTCGTTAAGTGCGTATTAAATGCTGTTGTTGTAATTTCTAATTGACCAATCGCATGAATTATGCATTGGGCGAATGTCGGGGAAATCTAGGAGAAGGTGGCAGATTACGAGAATAATGCACAGCAAAAAGGCCAATGGAAATGGCATTAAAGACATTTAACAGGGTAACAATCCAGCTGTGACTTTGGTAATTATTACGAGCACAGTAATTAGTATTCGAATTATGAAAAATTCTACCAATTACGGCATATAAAAAGCGCATTTACCGCAGCAGAACAAGGCGCACACACACAGACGAAACTTAATTGTGTTGACTTGTGTGAGTGGCACTGAGCAAAGGGTTAAGTGTACATTTCAGTGAATTTAAATAGCAAAATCCAATTTTCCTATTAAACGAAATGGAAATTTTTAAATATTAAAAACTTAAACAGTCAACAAAAAATGTGCTTTTCTTCAGTGGTCGCTGGCTAATAACTCCAACTCCGTTCGTAAGCCCCTTTCGGGTTGCTTACGCCTTGTTCGTACGTATTCGCGCGAGCGCCTGGCAACTGCTAATTAACTTCTCCAATCTAATATTACGTTTTCAACAGTCCACCAAAAGGCGCCACCTCCTTTTTCCTTTTGCAGGTTGCGCGCGGCCGCCGCTGCGGCTATCATTGCACGCAATCGAAATTAACTTCGAATATGAAACAGAAAAAATGTAGGAAAAATGAGAAAAAAAAAACGGATAACAGAAATCGTATTTTATTGCTCTTTTATAAAAAAAAACAAAAATACAACAACACCGCATGGGCTGTGCAGGATTTATACTTGTGGGTGGACACTTGCGAGGCGGCCTGCGCCACCGACTTTATTGCCATTTGTGGTAAATTGTAAGTGTGGCAACTTATAATTGGAAAAAATAACGCAACTCTTTTGCGTTATTTCTGTGTGACTTCGTTTATACATTTTTTTTCAATAGAGCCCTTTAAAGAGCGGCAAAATTGTGTTGTAAAAAAATTATAATTACAAAGTTAATATCCTTTCACCCTCACACAGCGTCGCCCGACAGTTTTTATAACCCGAATATTTGATTTTTATTCGCAGCATTTCCGTGTATCGCATGGGCGTTGTACGCTGCCGGTGGGCGCGGCAAAGGGCGCAAAAAGTGTATAGTTTACACGCAAAAAAGCTGCGACTAATTTGCGCTCACATTTTCCAGCTTTTACAAAAAGAGTCGTCAACTTTTGCTGGACTTAAGGGGTTGCCCCAAGTGAGTGGTCGCTTTTTTGCTCCTACATTTTCTGTTTGCCGGGCGTTCCGCGTGAAAGTACGCGTTAATTAGAAAATCATGCAATTTTAAGTTTTATGGCAACGCGCCATCGTTGCCAAAGCACACAGAAATTAGAGAATTTTTTTAAGGTCGTTGGGATTTTTTGTGCTTCGTTGCAAGCAGTGATTGGTCAAAAGTACTTTAATTTGTTGTACTTATTAAAACTTTCAAGTGCAAATATGAAATACACACCTTTACAGGCTTTCTTGTGAAGCTCCTTGTCGTCCGCAATCAGTTCCTGGAATTTGTGCTGCAAGTTCGAGGCCGCCTCTTGTACGGTGTGCGCCGCATCGTCAGCCTCGTGTAACACCTTCAGATAGACATCCATATCCACCTGTGATATTCTGCAAAGTTTTGCAAATAATTCACTAGTCATTTTTGTAATCTATCACTTCGTACCTGATGCGTTTGTCCTCCAAAAAGCGCACAAACTGCGACTCGCTCGGCGTCAGAAAGAGCACCGCACGACCGCTGTGGCCAGCACGCGCTGTGCGGCCCACGCGATGCACAAAATCGGCTATTTTCTGCGGAGGCGAGTACTGCACCACCAAATCAACATCGATTACATCAATGCCGCGTCCCACAACATCCTGAAAATAGCCAAAACTCGGGTGTAAGTGACTTCAACAAGTAATTTTAGTAAACATCACATTACCGTTGCTAGCAGCACGCCCGATTTGCACTCGCGAAAGCTCTTGAATACGCCCTGTCGTTCTGTCTGCGTCATGCAGCCTTGCAACCTAAAACACATTCAACATGAAAATGAAAATATTGTTGAATAAAACAATATGCAGCACCTACTTGAAAAATCGTAGACCCTTTAGCAGCGGTTCTTCCTGATCGCGCTCATTCTGCTCATCTGCCACTTCGTCATCCTCCTCGTCCAGTATCTTTTGCGTCAGCGTCTCATTAAGCAAATCATGATGGAAGTTTACCATTTCCATTGTGCTCATAAAAACTATGGCTTTCAGCTTTTGCTTTCCCATAAATTGCTCTGCCAGCAGTCCGGACAGCGTGACCAGTCGCAGTTTCGGCGGCGTTACCACAAAATTTAGCTGCAAATTCGTCGGTATGGTCAAAATGCCGCTGTCCTCTTCTAGGTCGGATGAATCTGCTGCAGCCGCTTCAATCGCTTCCTTAGTATAGCCATTTGTGGCCAAAGCTTTGCTGGTATCCTCATCGCTGTTGTCAATGAAGATGGGTTCTTGCAGCGTCAGACCAGCCAAACGCTGCACTGCCGCTGTGAGCGTAGCAGAAAGCAACAAACGTTGCAGCCGCTCCAGTGGCGTCTTTGTATCCTCTTCCAACTGCGTGCGTTGCTTGTCGATGGCCTCCACAATTTGCTTTACATCGCGCTCATAGCCCATTTCCAGCAAACGGTCGGCCTCATCCAATACGAGAAACTTGGCTTTGCTCAATTTGAAGGATTCGGTGTGCAACAAATGGTCGACCAAGCGTCCGGGTGTGCCCACAAGTATGTTGATGCCTTTGCGCAAACGCGCCTTCTCCGCCTTACGTCGCTCGCCGCCCATCAAGACACCCGGCACTATCCATGTGTACGGCTTGACCAGCTTCTGGAAGAGCTCGTACGTTTGTACAGCCAGCTCGCGTGTGGGCACAATGACCACAGCCAAAATGCCAGCATCGCGCGTGATCTTTGGGCGTATAGACTGCAGTTTTTCTACTACGGGCAGCGCATACGCCAACGTTTTGCCGGAGCCCGTCTGCGAGCGCACCAGCAAATCTTTGCCTGTTGGGAAAAAAGCAAATTCACTGATTGATTCTTGTTTCTATAAATATGCATTACTTGCCTTCTAAAGCCTTGGGAATGGTTTTCTGCTGGACTGTTGTCAACTCGGTGATACTCAACAAGTCAGCCAAATTCTTAATTGCATGCGCGTGCAAATTCAACGTTTCCACTTTGGTGCCATCGAAGAGGCGCTCCGTTATGGGTTTCACGAAACGCTGACCCAGCATACGCGCTTCAGGATTATGTTTAAAAATGTTGATTTTCTTCACCGACGAGTCCTCGGGACGACTGACACGAAATGCATTCGCCTTGCGCGCTTCACGGTTCACGGTGCCCAACTGCGGCTCGCCAGCGGGCTCTTCGCTACTGGGCGCTGTTTCTTCAACTTTTGGTTTGTTGGGTTCAGGGCGCTTTTTGTTGGGATTTTGCGAGAATCGTCGTATGCCGTTGTCAATTTCCTTAGCTGTTAGTGGTCGTTTGGCAGTTGTTCCTTTGTTTAGGGCGCGTTTCTGATTTAAACGCTCGGCCTGCGTTAGTTTCGGCTTGGGCGCCGGACGTGCAACAGATGTGGTGCAAATATTTAACATAAGCGTGTCTTCAGCAGGCCTTAATGAAGTCAACTGCGTTTGGCTCTTTTGAGCTTCGTGGTTGGCTTTCACGCTTGCAGTGTGGCTTTGTGCTGGCTTTTTAATGGTAGCTTTTTTATTTTCAACTGTGGGCGTTGCGTTGGATGCACTTAATTTGAAGGACGACTTTGGCCTGCTGTCTAAAGCTGCCTTTGCTGCTACTCCCAGTGTTTGGCTGATCTTCGGCTGCGGCCGCTTTCTGGCCACAACCGCTTTGATTTTGTGCTCAGTACCGCCAAATTCAAAGGAGAAACCGTTGCTGCTTTTAACTTTTTTCGCTGGCGCTGACTTCTTGGCGGACGCTGGCTTCTCCTGCATTGAAATGAATTTAGCTTTATTGATGGCAAAGTTCTGCTATGTCAATAACTCACCAGCTTACTACGCATCGGCTGAGACGCCATGGTAATATTTAGCGCTATATCCATGGCGCAGAACCACTAAAAATTCTAATAAATTAAAATAAACTGAATGGCTGCACGCTGAGCCAGTTGTGGCACGCGTGTTTTTAATGTTTGTTGTGGTTTTGTTATTCCGTTTGATGTGTCTGACATTCAGCGATGCTTCTTCACAGGTATGGTGCAGTTCACAATAAGTACGCGTATTGTGAACTGTGTTGAAATATAGAAGAAGACTATTTAGACTGCATTCTTTTGTTTAAATTTTACAGTTGAATAGTTTTCGTAGTCGATAATCATTAAAAATAATAAAAATAAAAATAGTTGTCAATGATTCGCTCAGTATATAAACGAAATATTTTCTCAATCTATTTTTTGTCATCTTGACTCATTTATGTGTACTGTTTCCAAAACGATACGTTATAAACAAAAATACAATTTGTGTATTAAATTTTCAATAATATGGCGTTCAAACTGACTAACTTAAACTAGTTTAAGTGAAAAGAGCTTTTTGTTGAACACAACCGTCCAGACTGCTCAATGAGGTTCAATTTGACAGCTGTTTGTTTACAAATAAACAAATAAATATTTTTGTGAACTATGCGTGAAAATGTGCTGGGAGCTTCGAGCGAAATATTGGTGCATATTTCACAATCCACGGCAACATTCTCAACTTCGTCCAAATATTTCACAATCCACGGCAACATTCTCAACTTCGTCCAAATATTAGACGCCTGTATTCAGATGCCATAAAAAGGTGATGAATGGAATGAAAGCAGTGCAAGCAAAACGATAATTTTCATTCATTTCAAATTTTTCAAATTTTCAATTTTTTTTTTGTTTTGTTTTGATGAAATGACCGTGCCTTAAGGCACGGTCTAATTTCCACGAAGTTCAACTTTCAACTGATAATATTGGGAAACATGTGATGCTTACAGCCGTGCAACATTAAAGAAATGACAACTTAATTTATCTAAAACATGCCCTAAAAATTTCATTAAAAAAAATTAATATTTATGTGGACTTTTCTAGGTTTTTGTGGACCGTGCCTTAAGGCCGTATGGGGCAGTAGAGGGTTAATTTCCAACAACAATTGCATGTGAATAAACAGGTTTTCGAACTAGTTTTGTTCATTTAACTTGTTTAAGCACATTAAACAGGTTTAAGTCGTCAGTTTGAACGCCATATAAGTATCACAAGTTGTTTAAAAATAAATTTTCACACGAACGGGCTAATAGGCGATTGTTATTTTGAGAATAAAACTTCAAAAATATAAGGACGAGAGAGTATAAATGAAAAATATGCCAAAATATGGGTATGGAAATGAGGCTGTCATTGCTACCTATCCGACTTTGTTATTAGACTTTGATTCAGGCAATCATGTTTTTTCATTCGAACACTATATATTGTCGATTGATTGTTGTGGCATCTAGGGTTTAGGGGGTTAGCAGGAAAATCTTAAGTAGGATTGGCAGATCTGATTGAATCTCGACAGAGTCAAAACCAAATACAAAACAAAATAACTTTTTTCCTTTAGAAAGTGCAAAAGTTCCCAGTAACACGTATGATTTTCAAAAGCTGGACTTAGGCTCGGTCAAATTGTATGTATACCTATAAATGAACCATTTAATAAACAATATTTATAAACAATGCATGGACTAAAATTCCCCTTAGGGCTCACTTAACAATTTCTACTGCGATATTTACTTTATTATAAAAACTGAAAGTTTCTTTGCACCTTTGTTAAAAATTATTGTTCGTTATTTTTTATTTAATTGTAGAATTTATTAGTTTTTAGTCTAAATCAATCAATCATTTACTTCTACGTTTTTCAGCGCATAAAAATTGTTTATTTTATTAAGAGGGGACTTCTTGTTTGGAGACCACCTGAACTATTTTTCAATGGAAAATATTTATTTTTTAATATTAAAAATTTTTCTCAACATCTGAAGCAGCACTTGCAATTTATGAAAAAAGTCTTAAATTAAGGTTTCGTGCTTAAGGCTTTTTATTTTTTTGGAGGAAGTTTTGAAAAAGTTTTGTTGTTTGAAGACCCCCCCCCCCCCTATTTTTTAATGAAGAATATTTTCCCAAAAGACACAATGGCATTTTCCTCAATATTTTACTCCATACAACCTTTTTATGAAAAATTTTTCCGAAAAACATGAAAAAGGGGGTAAGGAAAGGGGGAGGGGGTTCATGTATACACAAACACACTCACACTTCACACTTTTAATGCAAACAACTTTGTCTTAGACATCAAAGCTCTAGCTCTTCAAGTTTTTATACTTTCCGTGTAAAAGTCTATAGGGACCCTTTAACCTTTATGTGCAAATTACAAAAAACTCAGACGTGCTGGACTATTACTTTGTTCGGCAAAAATGATCAGTATGACGTCCTCTTTCAGAAATATATGGTCGTTACTCTGTTGTAGAAATGCTGTTGTACAGTGTTATTGATTTAGTCATCACTTACCCCTCTTCAGTTACTCCAAAATGTATGCAACACTGACCCAAACATGTATGTACACACAAGACCAATCAATACCAAGAATCTGGTATTAATTGGCGCTTATCTGCCAGCCATTACTCACCGTTTACTGTTGTCACATAAAGCCATATAAAGCTGATGCCACATTAAAATTACAACAAACTCCATTTTGTTTCGTAATTCATTTAATATGGCTTTTAGTTTACTTTCCCGAAGGTAAATAACTCCCAGTACATACATAAATACAATACATGCGTACAGTATAATAACAATTTCAGAAATACTATTTTACGATTTACTGCTTGAAGTAAAAATATAAAATTGATCCATATTTAACAATACGAGTGTTAAAGTGATTTCATCTTCGTGCGCTTCGTGGATTTAATTCATCTTTAAATTGGTTTCCTTGCAAATTCAACAACAATTTCAAAGTGCGCGGCATATGTAATTCGTAGTAGATACATACATACATATATACATACCATTGTAGATATATAATGTGGACTTTGTCCGTAGAGTTCGCGGCTCAAACCAATGTCGACGCAGTAAAATTCAGCTGCAGTTAAACGGAAAGGGGCTAAAGTTCGGGTTTCCTACGGGACTGGGACTGCATTTATTTGCAAATTTTATTTATTTGTTTTGGTTTTTTTCTATTCGCATTTTTTTGGTACTTTGTTGGTGCGTCTCTTTGTTGTGCTTTTAGCTCTACTAAAGTTTTATGATATCATAACTTTGCTTGTCGCTCTTCTTCTTCTTCGTTTTTTTGTATTCGCAGCAGACACGCATTCGTTGCGCTACAACCTGTGCTGTGTCGGCCGGTGCCGGCTGACAGCCTCCTCGCAAATTATCCCCACGTGCGCCGGCCACACATGCCAACTGCCAAACTGTGCACCACTGTCGGCGGATTTCCGTTCAGCTGGTTGCCGTATTGCTGCACAAACACCGCATACTGCCGATCGGGTGACTGCTGCTGTTGTTGCTGTTGTTGTTGTGGCGACGAGGGGGGCGTCAGCGTCAGCGCTGGCGATGGCGAAGGCGACGACGGCCATGGCAGCATTTGACGTTGACGTGCGTGAAGTTGGCGCTGCTGTGGCAGTTGCTGCTGATGTTGGCCGGCTCGATGCTGATGGCGGGGCAGGTGCGGCTGCGGCAGCTCATCGAAGGCGTACGGGTAGACGTGCACGTGAGTGCCATAGATCCTGCCGCGGCTGTGCCCGTTTCGCGGCAGCGCCACTGCTCCGAGGACTCGTGCTGTTGGGGCTGGGGGCTGCGGCGGCGACGCGAACGTCGACAACGGCGTCCGCATGGCGCTGTACGTTGCGTTGCGCGGAGCCAGCTATGCTGTCACATAGTATTCGCGCTGACGCTTTTGGCACTTCTCGCGCGCGATGTAGCACAGCGCTATGGTGATCAGTATGGCAATCGTCACCCCCATCCCGATGCTGACCCACATAATTTCCTCATTGATGCCCACGTACGAGCGGCCTGGCGTCGCGTGAAAAACAAGACAACAGCAAACACAAAAATATGCAAATTACAATTTTGCAATGATGGAAAAATAATTAAATTCATGGCGGCAACGGCCGCAGCCAGAGTCTGGCTGGGTGTCGCTGCAATATTCGACAAATTTATGCGGCACGCGGATGTATTGCGGGCGCCAGCAACGCGAGTCTGGGCTTAATGGATTTAATAATTTTATATGTGGCGCGAATGGCGGCAGCGAGATGCAAATTATGCAAGTGTTTTCAGTTTAGGAATTTCGCACAGTTGTGCCGGCTGGCAGTCGTCTGTCGGTTCACATGCACACTTAGCTGGAGCTTAGGGGGGACTTAACAGCAGCTTTGCACTAATTGTGAGTAATAACGAGTTGTTAGGAGCAGCCGAGTGACGAGGACTGAGAACAGAGAACACTCGGTGTTATTTCGTTTTAATGAGGGAAAGCGAAAAGTTGTGGGGCGGCGCGTGAAGTGGAAAATCAAGGCTGACAACAGGTGTGAAGAGGTTGAATGAAAAGGTTTCACAAAGAGTCAACCTTGAATCTGGTTTCATTAACTTATGAAAAGCAAAACTTGCTAAAAATGGCAACATTCAACTTTTTTTTAGAATTGTAAAGAAACAGTAGTCAGCAAATTAAAGTGACTTGTCTCAATTCATGTTACTAATTATGAGATAGTTGTGATGCAATTTGGTTCTTTGTGGTTGTGGTAGATACTTAGGGCCGGCCAGCCGAACAGGACACACTTAGAACCCACTTTTTACGTTGGCGAGTCCTTCTTTCAACGTCTCAAGCTCCAAGTCATTTGCTTTTCTGGAGGCAGCGCCCTAATATTTAAACTCACTTCCTTTGAAGAATGTCTTATTACACCGTGCGACAAAAATGAAAAAAATTTTCACACCGGAAAAAATCCACATGGGCGTGAAACTAGAGACGAAACACAGTAATACTTCGTACTCAGTTTTTCATTTCTACATCCTTTGTCCTTTTGAAAGAACTTCAAAAGGACACAAAAATATAAAAAATATTTAATTTAGTTAGAATATTTAAATAATACTTAACCTCGTTAGAATATGGCGATATGTACATCAAATGAAAGAAGAAAGGCTCAAGAATTTGAATAAAATTGATGTTTTATCAATTTGTCAAAAAAAGGATATAAAAAAGGCCCTTTGAAAATGTTAATCCTTTATATCCTTGAAAATTTATATAGAATTTCCTTGAAAAGTAACTATGTTAAAACACAAAATCTCCTTGATCACGTGTCAAATTGTCATTATTCTCGCTTCATTGATTTTGTATCTTTGTATTATTTAAAATACTTTATTATTTAAATTAGAATTTTTGTACTTCATTAGAATTGCAGCTTCCGCCTTTTTTTAATAACTTTCGAACTAATAAAGTTAGAGTAATTAAATTTTGAGACGTGATCAGGGAGATTTTGGGTTTTAACATACTTACTTTTCAAGAAAATTTTTATATAAACTTTCAATGATATAAAGGATTAAAATTTTCAAAGGACCTTTTTCATATCCTTTTTTTACAAATAGATAAAAAATCAATTTTATTTAAATTCTTGAGCCTTTCCTCTTTCATTTGATATACATATCGCCATATTCTAACGAGGTTAAGTATTTTTAATATTTTTTTTTTATTTTTTATCCCCTTCAAAATTTTGAAGTCCTTTTAAAAGGACAAAGGATGTAGACATGAAAACCTGAGTACGCAGTATTACTATGTTTGGTCTCTAGTTTCACGTACATATGGATTTTTCCCGGTGTAAAAAATGCTGTCGCACGGTGTTATTATTAATGATGCACGAAGCAGGGCACATAGAAAGAGGTTTTGTATTCGGGTTGTTTTATAGCTAAGATAGTAAGTTTTTGATGAGCTTCAGTCAAGGTGCAAGCAAGAAAAGCTGCTCAAGAGTTTCTATTTTTCAAATATTGCATCAGCTTTAGTTCAAATGTTTTTCTCACTTTCGTATTTCGTGCCGCCTTCGCCATATTATCAACATTTCCCCTATATATATTTTCAGTTGTCTAAAAAAATATTGTCAACTCCTGCATTTGTGTGTGTGTGTGTGTAAATATCCTTTTACACCAATTCCCTGTTGCAATCTGTCAATTATGCCAACAACAACGGACTAAACGACACGACTATCAACTAATGCCATTAAATATTAATCGAATCAAAAGCCGCTCAATGTTACAACCGCAAACCATTTGGCCAATAATGGACGCCATAATAAACACATTTCCTCGCCCTTGGCGTAAAATTATGTTAATAACAATGTTTGATTGCTGTTTGTGGTTATGTCCAATTTTTTTGGCAAACTTTTGCTGTTTATTAATGTTGTTTGCCTTTCCACAGCTGCGCGCCCAATGCCGCAAAAAAATTATGCTGAACAAATGGGCAGCGCGCAACACTTACCGTTATAATAATGGTTAGAGTAACCGGCTTTGCCAGCCACACGTCCAGCTGGCATTTTGGTGGTTTTCCGCCTTTTTTGTTTAAAGTTTATTTTTCACTTTGTGGTTGCGCTTTGTATGAATTGTGCGCAATGCTTTTGTTGTTAATTGAGGCTGAGCAGTTGTTGTTGTGGCTGTAGCTGCTGGTAATGATGATGCCACAAAAGTTGTGTCCTTTCAGCTGCAATTACACAAAATCGCCAACGCAGAACAAGCGCATTCTTTAGCTTTTTGTTGCTTCTTCTTTTTGGCGATTTTCAATACTATTATTCGTTGTTGTTTTTGTTGGTGCTGCTCTTCTCCTCAGTGTATCTCTGGTTTAATTGGAGTTTTTAGAGTTGTCCTTCGTGCAGCAAACGAAAAATCATCTCGTCGATGTGATGGCGGCGTGAGTTGGGCTGTGGCGCGACGTCTGTTGTCGAACGCAAATTTAAACGCCCCACTGGCGCCGCCGACATTAGTTCGCACATTCTAACGAAAGCTGGCAGGCAAATTGAAACTATTTTTGTTGTTTTCCTTTGTTTGGAGAGGAGAATAGAACAAAAGTTGAGGTTAAGGTTAGAATTCATTGATTGGAAGGCATTTAAATAAGTGAATAACAATATTGCCGCTTGACTGCTGGTGTGCTGACTTGAAAAACTAAATGAATCGTTGTAATGATAATAAAAAGAACGCAATAGAGTTCAACGCAGGTCATAATACAAATAGAGAACCACAGCACAGAAAGGAAAAAGAAAAGTTAACAAATACATTTTTGAATAATTAAATAATTATAATATTATTTAAAATAATTTATTTTAAATGATGTTCAACTATAAAAAATTTACTCGCGTTTTTCGTTTTTATGTTTTTTTAAATTTCAAACAAACCCTCTAAATATTTACATCTCTCCCATAAGAAAATACCTACAACTTGTCGCACTGGCATCACTGCCAATTGGCATTTCGTTAGTTCGTGGCTGGCAACGCTGGCCGTTTCGCCCTATTCGACGCCGCTGTCACAATCAGCTGTGCTCAGCTGTTCATTTGCATTTCGAGCTCAGTTCAAGTGGCCAGTCAAATTTCGAATACTTTACATATTTCTTTATTTACAATTTTTCGAAGACTTGAATTCAATTGTGCTCAGGCTTTTAAAAGTGACCGCGCCACACAATCGCCGCCCATCCACCCACTGTGGATATAGGAAGGAAAGAAACAAAAACAACACAACGCCAACACCAACAACGGGCGCGTGCGAAATTTGCTGAAAATGTGCGATGGAGGCGTTGAATGCTGCGGTAAGTGAAAGTGTTTTTCGTGCACTTTATCACGGCAGGCAATTTCAGCGCAACAATTGCCGGAATGAATTGTGAATTAAAAATGTTGAATTGGTCCCGTGCGGGTCGCGACAGACTTGCGAAAGCGTGTTAGTAGGGGTAGACAGATAGTGTGGAGTGTTTCGGGTAATTTCCAATGTTGGAGCATCAAATTACTCATTCTCGCAATGTGGCACGTTTCAACTAAAAAAACGTGTAAAATGTGCATAAGCTTAGCGATAAGGCGGCTGTTCGCCAGGCAGAGTTGTCAACAAACGCGTCGTAGCGCCATCTATCAGCAGATAGCGTTGGCAGATATCAAACAAAGTCGTTTCCTTTGAGCAAATTTACATGATAATAAATTAAACACCGTTACAATGCTTTAAAATCAGTTTAAAAACGGTTTCATTACAAAAGAGTGACAAAAGTAGGACAAAAGGGGGCAGTTTTGAGAGGCTTGAACTCTTCCAAGACGGAAAAGCCAACGGAGTAACTTTTAAATCTTAGAAATGAGGGCACAATCAATTATGTCTAGAAGTGTCAAGCCCTTTCCTCTTCTCTCCCTCTATCTTCATCACAATTTCTCATATCACTTCTTCGATTCTTAATTTCTTTAACCTTCTGCCTGTCCCTTGCTCAAAATTGCGTTCGCTGTCCTTTGTCCAAACGATTATATAATTTACTGACAAAACATGAAGAAATGTTACACATAAATCACAAAAGAAGAGGGGGAAACCCCCTAAAAGTGTTTTCTCGATTTGTTATTTGGTTGTAAGCGCGATTAACACTAAATAACACAAGTAGACGACCGCACAAAACCGCTCAACCATTTTTTTAATTCCGTCTGGGGTCAAATAGACCCAATGGACAGGCAGAAGGTTAAAGAAGGCGAATATCGGCGAATAACGCTCTACCGTTTATTTTTTTACCTTTTGTTTTGTCTATAACTTCTCTCTTTCTTCTTGTTACACTCTTTTCTTTTTTATAAGACTTTTCACTGCTCAGACAGATCTATGAAACGCTTACGCGAATCGTTCTCTCGCTTCCGCGAAGGGACGACAGAGCACTGTCACCACTCAACTAAAATTTTTTTATAAAAACCATCCCAAAAAAGGCCCAAAATGGGAACGAAAAGACAATTTTTTGTTTTCGAAAAATTGTTGAAACCTTACTTTTATATCGAAATCTGTACCGAATGACCTCAAAATCATTTTTTTCTTAAAAAATAGGCGTCACCGAGCCTGATGAATGCAGGAAATGTAAAGAAAATGGTGTCATAGAAGCCATGAATCACATTCTTTGCTTCTGTTTCTCTATCTCAAGACTGCGCCTTACTTGTTTAGGGGTCTCGTTCTTCTCTCAGTTGGATGGGGTGTGCAAGTACAACATTAACCCTAATTCCCAGAAGTGAGCCTCACAGTCTCACTAAAGATTTCAAATGGTGATAAATTCAAAAGAGTTTTCGATTCCATTATTTTATGTAATCCTCTAATGGAATGTTAGAACTATATTGCATTTATAAATTTAACATTTTAGACAGTTTTTGTACTTTTTAAACAAATGTTTTTAGTAATTTATAACTATAACTTATATGAGATAAGCCTGAACGTCTCACTTCTGGGTTTACGTTACTTTTAAAACTCTGGGAATCAGGGTTAAGTCGCTGCTGAACTGTGAACACTCACACGTCAATTTTACGTCAATCCGCTACACTAAGGAGTTCTAACTGGCATCGATAAGGACCTAATAGGGTATATGAGTGGACGACTTGACTAGCCAGCTTACCTAACCTCAGGGTTTTCCCTTTTTTCTTATTAAATTCTCTTCTCGATCTTTATTAGAAACTACCCACTCCTATATACTTTATTTTTCGATACTACTTTCATTCTATTTTTTCCTAACTTCTATGAAAAACTAGCTGACCCGGCGAAATTCGTCTCGCATGATATTTGTTGTTGTTGTTTATAATGAAATACGCGAGATGGCGAATCAAATTGACGATGCAAATTGACGAAGAAAATCAACTAAAGGAAGAGGAGGGAGCTACTGATTAACGCAATCGAGGCCCTCAAATAAGCAATGTTGCTGCTAAGTTTCAGTAAAGAAATGAACTGCGCTTGAACCAGATTTAAATTATATAGGCGGTGCCACGCCCCCTTCTTCAATACCCGCACAATGCCCTCTGTCGAAAGCGAAAATGGTAGGTTTTTTCTAAGTTTCATTGCTGAGCGACTTATAGTGCCACGCCCCTTGGCCAACGCCCATCAAATCTTACCACTAGAATGACTCATCTATGGGACGATGGGGTACTAACTTTCAGTGTTGTACAACTTACAATTTCGAAGATATTCCATTATTAAGATTTGGCTTGTATGGGTGGTGCCACGCTTCCTTGGCCAATACCCTCACCGTTCCCTCTGTCTAAAGATATGAATAAATGGTAGGTTCGTACTTAATTTAATTGCTGTGCGACTTATAGTTCAGCAGACTATTTGGGTCACAACAAATGTGCCACGCCCTTTTTCCAACGCCCATAAAATCTTACCAGTAGAATGACTCATCTATGGGACGACGGGGTACTAAATTTCAGTGTTGTGCACCTTACAAGTTCGAATATATTTCATTATAAAGATTTTTGTTTGTATGGGTGGTGCCACGCCCCCTCGTCCAATACCTGCCCCAACCCCTCTGTCGAAGGACATGACTAAATAGTAAGTTCCTAGTGAATTTAATTGATGTGTGACTTATGATTGCAAAGTTATCTTCTGAAAATTTTCAGAATTCACGGTCAAATATGTCAGGGATTTTCCGACTTTTCCAATAGATTTTCCGGATTTTTCATTTCGCATAAACCTGAACTGACTCAAGACGAATGCCTCTTTTCTATTCACTTTGACATGTTTTCAGGCACTTTTACAATTTTTATATTCACACTTCAATCTAAAGAGAGATCTTGAGACTAATTTTAAATCCTATCCGTTTATTTTTGAACATAAAAATTACATCATAGTCTTTAGAGTCCGACCGATACCAAAGTTTTTGGCCGATGCCGATTAATCGGCCGGAAGGGCGAGTTTGGCCGATGCCGATTAATCGGCCGAATGAATTCAATAAAATTCAATAAAAAAAACAGTCTATTTTATATAATAACAAAAGGAACTATTACACATTGTTTGTAATATTCATCACAAAATAACAAAGCAATGAGAAAAGAAATAATTAAAAACTAAGTAAAATAACAAGAGAATTCAGAATTCTAATACATTAACATGTATTAAAAAAAATAATATATCACATTTATCCACTGAGAGAGAAACAAAATATTGCATACAAATTCAGTTTCAGTTTCAACTTAAAATTACAATTTTTATATTAAAATTTGTACTCTCAAATTGCGACCCGTTGTACAGATGCAGTGAGAAGTCAGAAAACAAATTTGGAAAAAATAAAAGGCCTGTTAAAAAATGCTTCCAATTAAAAAAGAAGGATAAGATTGAAAAATGAAATGCCCCTTCTTCTGATATCCACATTAAGAGACGAAATGCATAGACATTTCGAGAAAATCTGTGTTTTTAAGAATACCTAGTTTAAAAAAAAACATTTCTAGGAAACATTTATATTAAACAGTATCTAAAAATACATTACTGAAAAGGGGTATAAGAACCCGTTGGTACCAAAAATTAAAACAAAAAAATGAAAGCAGAAAAATAGGCCGATGCATCATCGACCAAAAACGCCAAAACGGCCAAAAAAGGCCGACACCGATGCCGATACCTATTTTTTTGGCCGATGCCGATACCAATTTTATTGGCCGATACTAGCTGATGCCGATGCCGATTAATCGGTCGGACTCTAATAGTCTTTGCAGAGCAATTTACTAAGAATATAATTTTACCAAGAATAGGTTTTGCCCACATAATTTTAATCATTCCATTTCCATTTCTGAAAATGCATCGAGAGGAAGTTCGTTTGCCGCCCGTTTTTTCCGATTCTGTCATCTTCCGTTAGCGTCTCTTAAAAACTTTTCTAATAATCATCAAGTCTTTCCATCTCCTTAGTTGCGTCCAATTATCACCGTCAACTGCCTCAATTATGTATGGGCTGTTTTCTGCTAATCACATTTGTGCTGAAAGACTGACTGTTTTGAATGCTTCGCACGAGCTGCTGCCGCATTATGTCGACGTAGTTGCCTGGCGTCATCGTGATAAGATGCTGCAGTGGCTCGCATTTGCGGTTTTGTGCAACCCATTCAGCACTCGTATGGCTGCACCAAGCAGTCGTTTAGTGATAAGCAAAATACTAATGCGCTCGTATTATCACTGCCCGGCCCGGTGCCCGCCACTGCCTGCGCCCACGCAAACCGCGCATCAGCGACTCATGCTGCCGCCGCAGTTTTCTATTGCTCTCATTAAAGTGCAATTCAGCTTTTGATTTAAACGCAATTAATCAATTAGCAATGAGCTTGAGCATTCCCCGGCGGCGGCCACTTGTGTCCGGTGAGCTGTGGTCGTCGTTTGTCGTTTGCAACTGCAGCGCGCTCTCGCCGTACCGCATGCAATTTTTTGCAGTTTCGCTCGATTGTTGATATCTTTGAAAATTTATAACAAACGCTGGCCGTTCGTGCGTCCGTATGTGACTGCCACATTACGGCAAGCGAACTGGCCGCGTGCGCGTGTTTTTCTTGGCGGCAGAAAACTATAACATTTCAATCAATTGCACTAATAACATGCAAAACTCTTTGCTCTCGCTTGAAGATCAACTGGAGGCGGAGGCCATACATTCCAACGCGCAGCTGCTGTCGTTCGAGCTGCGCAGCAAGAACATCCAGTGGCAGGAGTATGTGACGCCGCTGCGTGCGCGCGCCTCGCCCGTCTACCTGCAGCGCCAGTTTCAGCTGCTGAGCAACTATCGCGAGCCCATCGGCAACCACAATCGCCGCGAGGTGCTGGTGTGTCACGACATGATGGGCAACTATCTGGAAGATCGGTACGTGCCATGACAAACACTAATTGAATGTTTTTTTTGGCTAACTTTCTCACTCGGCGCTTTATTGCAGGCATTTCCATTCGTCGAAGAAGTTCGACGACTACCGCTTCTACCACTGGGCTGGCATCGACTACTTCTGCTATTTCAGCCACAACTACATAACGGTGCCGCCGTGCGGCTGGCTGAATGCGGCCCACAAACACGGCGTACGCGTGCTGGGTAAATATGGCAACATCATAAAATATCACAATTGGGTCACACCTGTGCGCGGCGCCAACAACGTCCAACCACATTTGTACGAGTATCCTCGTCCAACTCGTTGGCGCCTGCACGCATTTCCTTACACACATACACTCACACATGCTTATGTATGTACAGCATATTCGTTCTCTCACCTTGTAAAATTTCACACGTACAGGCACTTTTATTACGGAGGGCGCGCACAACGCACAGCTGGAGGAAGTGCTGCAGTCAACGGAAATGGTAGACAGGACAGTGGATGCCATGGTGCGACTGTGCAAACACTACGGCTTCGAAGGCTGGCTGGTCAATGTGGAGTGCAAAGTTAAGGCCGAATCCATGGAGAACCTTTAGTGAGTAATATTGTAGCGCGTCAGGTGCTCGGCGTCGAGCTGTGGCCAGCGATGAGCGTGTCAAATGGACCAAAGTTGTTGTGTTTGCATAGTTTTGATTACGCTTGATTGGGGTTAAGAGTATTGGTAAATATGGGCTTTTGGCAAAACATATCATACAGCAACGCTGAGTACGTGTCAGCGCGCTGTTCAATGAGTCTGTTGTTGGAGCTGTAATTGAATTTACGATGCGCGCACAGCATGCACGTTGCTATGTTATGTGTGCGTCGGCGTGAGTGAAAGGCGAAATGTATTAGTGATACGCTGACATGATAAACCTGACATACCGAATAGCAGCGGCATTTCGAGTCTCGTCGATATAAAGAAGAAGCACTGTCGCGTACAGACACAGAGCAACTTCTGCTTCGTGATTATTTTGTAGAAAAGTTGGGCGTAAAAGTTTTTGTATGTCGTTGGCATAAATCTCACTTTATTGGAATATTACAACTGCAGCAATAAACTTTGCTTTAGTGCTGGTTTATCGAACAGGATTGAGGATGTGCGGGCACTGTGGCGGTCAATTATGTACCGTTGGCAAATAAGGAGCAACGCGTGTTAACAGTTTGGTATACAAATTATCAGATAGTGATGAATTTCTGACTCAAAAATGAATTTCAATCAGAGACCTAAAATAATTATTATCCATATTTTTGGGAATAAAAAACTTGCCCTAATTTAAGAAATTTCTATAATTATTGCTTTATAATAATTATTCCCAATAAGAAATTTTTTACGTCGCCTATAACTTTTATCATGTAATAAATATTTTTGAGTTGCATAATAACTCTTATAAGTAAGAAATATATTTTTTTTGTTGTCGATAATTATTATTTTGGGTTTTTTGTTTTTTACATTGCTTCATAACTTTTATTTATGACTTTTTTAATTTACGTTACCGATACCTATTATTTTGAGCCATTTTTTTTTACGTTGCTTCATAACTTTTATTTATGATTTTGTTTCATTTACGTTGCCGATAACTATTATTTTGAAAAAACAAATTTTTACGTTGAATTACCACATTTTGGATATGAATTGATTTTGAATTGTTTTAAATTGACAAACGCAAATTAACTGCAGAAAACTAATTTCCACCAACAACTAAACAATTAAAAATCTATTCACACTCAAAACGTTAAGGCAACGTAAAGAAAAAATTTTCTTTCATAAAAGTTATGAAGCAACGTAAAAAAATTTATCTTTCAAATAATAGTTATCGGCAACGTAAATAAAAAAAAATCATAAATAAAAGTTATGAAGCAACGTAAAAAAATTTTCTCAAAATAATAGTTATCGGTAACGAAAATAAAAAAGTCATAAATAAAAATTATGAAGCAACGTAAACAAAAAAAATCCCAAAATAATAATTATCGAGAAGGGGAAAAATTTGTTTCTCATAACAGTTATTACGCAACGTAAAAATTAATTGTCGCAAATAATAATTATAATCAACAAATAAAATTTATGTTGCATTGTAATAGTTACATTGCAATTATTTTCTTAAAAAACTTATAATAGTTAAGTCCCTGATTTCCCTGTATGTTGCGTTACAAATTTCTGTTTGTGTTAGAAATGTCATACGAATGAATGTATTTAACTTTGGACTTCTCCTAAAATCTCAGCATTTTGTCATTACGTGGTTAACTTATAAATCAGTCTATAATATTCTCTTAAAACTTTATTCCAAATAGAAATTCCAGATTAAGTGGAGTAAGAATTTTGCTTTGTCTGAAATTTAATAGTAGTAAGTCAACTTATTAACGCCATTAGACTAAAACGGACAGTCTGTATTATTTTTAGAATCTGTCTTGTTCTTTACCTTTACACATTTTTTCTTTCTGCTCTTAAAATGTCCTAATTCCGTCCTGCGGCTTACCGGCAATTTTAAATTAACTTTAGTCCATAACCATTTTTTTTGTGTGTGTTTAATTAAGACGCCAAGCAAAATTTGCCCAACATTTTTTTTTGCATTTGCTTCATTGCTCTCAACCTCATCTCACCATATACAACATATCTTCCACTTTCCTTTCTGCTGTCACATGCTTTGAATTTTTCGTTATCTCTTTCCTTTACCTTCATTCGCCCATTCATTCATCCTCTAAGTGAACTGCCGTTCATGCTCGACTCGTGGCGCATTTTTCAAGTTGTCTGGCAATTAATCAAATTAAACTTTTGACCCTCCAAAAAAGTATATTGCTCTTGCTTTTCTTATCGGCAGTTATTTCGTGGAGCGCTTACGCACAACCGTCGAGAATGAGGTTGCACATGGGAAAGTGTTTTGGTACGACAGCGTCATCGAGACGGGCGAATTGCTGTGGCAGAACGAAATCAATGCCAAGAATGTGCGTTTCTTCCGAGCCGCCCATGCCATGCTCATCAATTACACTTGGCACGACAGGAGCCTCGAGCAGACGAGCGACATTTGCGAGCGCTCGCAGGCGCTGTGCCAGCGCGCCTTCTTTGGCATCGACGTCTTCGGTCGCGGTCAGATTGCCAAATTCCAGAGCAAACAGACCTTGGCTCGCATCGTAAAGCATCGCTTCTCCACGGGCATTTTCGCGCCCGCCTGGACCTACGAGACGCTGCGCAATTTTGGCTACAACATTAAGCAGCCGCTGGGCAACGACAGAGTCAATGTCGCATTTCTGCTGCGCAACGACAAATTCTGGTGGTCGCTGTGGGAGCACTTGGCCACCCATCCGTACAACCAGCTGCCCTTCTACACGGACTTTTGTCTCGGTTCGGGCAAGTGCACGTATGTGTGCGGAGCGCCGAAGTGCAGCAACGCGGGCAGCGGTGGCGGCGACGGCGAGCCCTTCTTCAATTTGTCGCGCGCCTCGCTGCAGCCGTCGGTGCCGCTGCACGAGCTGGCCGAGCGGTACTATGACGACGCCTTCAACGGCGGCTCGTGCCTGCGCATACGGCAGTATGACACCAGCTTTCGCCTGTTTGCCAGCGATTTCCAGTTGCAGCGCGGCGGTTTGGTGGTCGCGTACGCTTACAAATTACAGCAGCGTGACGGCGAACTGGACTGCATCCTGCGGCTGTGCACGGGCAATAATGCGCGTGACTGCTACCTCTTTCTGGGCGACTACTACGACACGGTGAGCCTGCAGAAGGGGCGCTGCTACGTGTCGCCGCTCAAGCCCAGGTACAATGCACTGCTGACGGAAGCGCTGGAGACGGCGCAGATACCGAAGGAGATGGCGCTGCCGGAGCGGAGCCAGAACGGTTGGCGTGTGCGCTACTATGTGGTGGCGTTCGATGGCATGGTGCAGGTGAAGGACGTAGGCGTGCTGTACCGGCGCACCGCCGAGGCGCAGGACTTCGCCTACCTGGGCGCGGTCTACGTGAACGGGTGCGACGTGAACACGCTTGACTTTCCGCCGGACAGCAACATTGCGCTCATACAGATTTATGGCGAGGATTTGCTCAACTAATTGCGCTAACGAACCGTTGGCCACGTTTCTTGATTTTCAAATTGGGTTGGGTAAGCGGGTAAGCAATGCTTTGGCGTAGCAGCAGGTGGAGCATGTAGACAATAAATGCCAATAGATAATTTAAATAATGTAAACAATTGCTAGACAATTAAAATAGCTTTTTTGTTTATTGTTAAAACAAAACGGAAATGTATAGTTTAAGTTGCGCGTAGGCAGAACTTGAGCTGTGCGATTTTTTTTTACCAAAAAAATACATGAACCAAACTAAAATAGCACACTTTACACATTGCACTGATTCTATTCAAACCAATTAACACAACTAACCATTCAATTGAATAAGTATTATGTATTCCAAAAAATTGTATGACTGAGCAGGTACATTGCACCACCAAATTGGCTAGTTTTATTTTTTACAATGTAAAATAACAAATACACAAATATTACGCAAACTTTGTACAACTCTGAAAGATTTTTTTTCAAAATTATATTTATAGACAAATTTAAACGATTGAATATATGCGATGTCGTCTGCGTTGTCTACAAGCGTTTTATGTTGAACTGAAATTAGTCACAATGCTGATTTTGTAACGTCCGCTTGTATTATTTGCTTCGAAACATTTTATCATATTTTTATTTTCATACAATCTACAATTTTTATTTTATGTATCCCACCAATGATGAACATTAAATGAAGAAATTTTTCAAAAGCAATAACGTGTGTATGGCTGAGTGTCACGCTTCGGCGTGCTGGGTAATTTATAGTGCAGCTCGAGGCTGGTTGGCTGACTGACTGGGCGTCTGGCTGGACGAACGACTTTCTGTGACCTTCGTTGGCAGTGGTATTTTTGTTTTGTATTTTTTCTTTTTGGCTCTTAAAAATTTATTTACTGTCATGTGTGAAAGCGCCCTTGAAAAATCCACACATTTCATTTGCATGTGTATGCAATTTCAGACACAAAACCAGACATGTGAACACAAACATTGTCAGAGGTATGTGTGCTACAAATATATGTCAGTTTAAAGTTATATATAAAGTTTAAGCTGAAGCCAATTCGGTGCTTGAAATGTGATGGATGACGGTAGCAACTGGCTGGCACAATGCTGCCGCACTTTTGGCTGCTTGGCTTTGGCTTGGTTTTAGTTGTTGCTGTTCTGAAAATGTCTGCTCAAATTCTAGCATTGGTACTCGTTGGCATGAACAAAAGGCAGAGACAGACAGAGAAACAAAAGCACAAAACATAACAACATTGTCGCTGGCAGTTGGATGTCGAAAGTGTGAAATGTCAATTAGACTGCGCACATCACAACAGTTCACATACACAACATAGGTACAACCACACACGCACACAAACACACTCATCTACATATATGCAAAATAAACGTTGGCACTATTTCATATTTTCAGATTGTATAGAAAATGTAAACATTTCAATCAACATTTGCAAAGTTAGCTGAAGTGCAAAAAAAAGGTGGTGTATAATTTGAATGAGCGTTTGTCGGAGTTTAGAAATTAACAAAATATTTTTGGGATTGGTTACCAAAAAGCTTAAATTTCAATAATCCTAATTTGTAATACATATAAAGTCCAGAAAATTTTTATATCTGTATAGATGCAATTTTCCCCAACACCAAATCAACTTATGACCCAAAAATGATTTGTTTGTTTTCACTTCCGCTTCCGCTTCCACTTCTCATTTCTGTTTTCATCGCAGCTCATAGCAGCCATTAAACGCGCCTATTGTGTGCGAGCGTATGTTGTTGTTGTCGTTGTTGCTGTTATCACAGAATTAGTAACAAGTGCGCGCTGCTTTTGTCTATTTCGGGTAATCCATCCATCATTTTTCGCTTGTTTAACTTGTTGCTGGTAATCGGATAGAAATTTGCAATCGAATATGCTGCAACTGTATCGTTCCAGGCTGAGCGTTTGTCAGTATCATTTTTTTGATGTTTCAGTTTTGGATTTCCATTAAATTTTAATTAGAAGAGAGATTTTTCATTGTATGTCGTTCACGCTATGGGTTGAAAAAGGGGCGTAGCCAGAACTTAGTCATAGAAAATTTAATATTTTTTTCAGCAATTTTTTAATTAGGTGCGTTGGAAATGTACATTTATTCCCGATTTGTCAAAAATTCATGGTATTTGGTTTACTGGAAACAGAGTTATTGCATCTGAAGTGAAAGCACAGATAACTCATCAATTCATGATGATGATTGATTGATGATTGATAATTGATTGATGATTGATTGATGATTGATTGATGATTGATTAATAATTGATTGATGATTGATTGATGATTGATTGATGATTGATTGATTGATGATTGATTGATGATTGATTGATGATTGATTGATTGATTGATGATTGATTGATGATTGATTGATGATTGATTGATGATTGATTGATGATTGATTGATGACTGATTAATGATTGGTTGATGATTGATTGATGATTGATTGATGATTGATTGATGATTGATTGATGATTGGTTGATGATTTATTGATGAGTTATCTGGTGGTGAAAGTATGTTTGTGTCATCGATACAAAACTTCGCACAGAATTAATATTAAGTTTTAGTTTAAACCTGTTAAACCTTTTTAATTGATAAATTTATATTGATGGTTGTTAATCACATGACAGAGTTCTTGAGTGATTGACGCGATTTAAAAACTAGTCCTTAGAATATAAATTATGACCAATGTGCTAGCCGACTGAAATCCGTGATTCCATCAAAACTTTGCGTAAATTCTTCAAAGAGCAGCCAAAAGTTTCGTTGAAATTCATGGAAATTGGTTTTTAACATCTCAATGACATAAATTTATTGCACTTTAACTGAACATTTGGCTATCGAAAAGTGTGCACACAGTTTATTCTGCACAAGTTGACTGGCGCCATCTCATCGATTGGCAACTGCTACTATTTTTTTTTACTAAAAATCGCATTTAACCTTCAACCACTTCTCGTATTCGCCTGATTTGGCACTGTGCGACTTTCACCTTTTCGAAAATTTTCATTTACTAGTGCGTTTCACTTTCACTGGTAAATGCAAATTTTGAGGGCGTAGAAGTCATCGAAAAGGCTTGTACTGGCATCCTGAAGGACATGTCTAGGACAAACTAAAATGCTCATTCGTCATGCATTTAGACCGAGGAAATCGTTGTATGAAGTCTGAAGGGAACACTTTCGAATAAAACAAATCGGGTTTGCCCCAGAAAATATGTCGTTAAAATTTTTTTAAATGGTTTAAAGGTGAACAGACCTATTTGCTAATGTGGCAATGTATCTACAAAGAATCCGTGTATATATAAGTATGTATATATTGTTCATGTTGTGATTGCATGCGTAGTGATTGATGATTGATGGGGTGATTGACACCCAGCACCCCTTGGTTACGCCCCTGGGCTTAAAACAAGTAAATCAGCTATAATGACGGCCTCTTTTTTGTACAACAAATATAATAAAATAAATAAAAAAAATAATAAAAATAAAATTTTAGGAAATTGTTTCTGCAGCACGTCAAGCATAAAAATATTTGTAGTGTCGAGCGCTGTAACCTGCAATCGATAGCTTCAAAAACTGTTCGAATGTGTGGGCTCCATTTTAATGAATCAGAGAAATTTTATAACATAATATTTGTCATGGGTTTCATTAAATTATTTATGAAGTGTCGAAATCTGATCTGCTTTATACTGTGGGCTGAATTATTTAAAAAAATTGTTTTTATTAAATTGTTTTGCTATGCAAATACAATTTTGTATATGGCACATGTTGAGTTGGTTTCAACGCCAGTTCCAGTTAATTGTATACATAAATTGTTAATAGTTTCATTGAAAAGTGGTCCATAAAAAGTAATTTCGTTGTAACAAGGACTTGTTGTGGTAAGGATTTTTGTAAAATTCATTTGATTCTGAATGTTTACTTTTAAATTCAAATAAAATATATTCAATTAAAGAATTTTTACAAATTATTTTTTTAAGCATTTGGCAAATTAAAACGAAAAGTGTGCACAAGTCAGCACTAATTTAAAATTCCCCCAGAAAGTTTAATTTTTAAAATTGCTACTCTAATGAATAAATCCTTTAAGCTGGCCTGCCAAAAATTTCATAAGTACTTTCAGAAAATTGCAAAAAAATAAAAATCAAAAAAGCTGCACACTATGCGACATTCTTGGCAGAAATAATTAAATCCTTTACGACTTTCACTGCTTGTGGCCGCACTCCTCTTGGCGTTTCCATTGCGCTGGCAAGTTGCGTTTGTGTTTTTTCGAACTTGTTTTTCCATTTTTCTTTTTGTCAGACGTTTACTGCTCGTTCTTGCCGTTGTTGTTGTTTCTGTTTTTTGTAAGCTTTATTTTACAGTATTCGTTTGTTGTTTTCGAAAGTAGCGCATGTAAGTTGAGATAGTTTTCCGAGTTGGTTACGCTTCACATTACCAGAGCACATGACGACAGTAAACACACACACAGGAAGCCGTTGAACTTTGCAATGAGTACTTATTAAAGTTTTTGCTCTGATAGCACTAACGTTCTGTATATAAGAAGTAGGGTTGTAAGTTGCAAGTATTCGGATCAGAAACAAACCGAATATATTTTATGGGAAATTTAACTTCAAATTTAAATTTAGTTTCTGTTATTTCATTTTTGATTTCAAATATTTAAATAATAAGGAAAATTATTGCCCAAATAAACGAAATGATTGGCATTGAGTACCAATTTGAACTTGAAATCAGTAAAAATTAGTTCTATGGATTTTTGGAACCAATTTAAATTTAAATTAGATTTATTATAATTTAAATTTAAATTAAATTTATTATTATGTATTATAATTATTATTATTTATAATATTATAATTTAAATTTAAATTAAATTTATTATAATTTAAATTTAAATTTAAAATAAATTTATTATAATTTAAATTTAAATTAAATTTATTATAATTTAAATTTAAAATAAATTTATTATAATTTAAATTTAAATTGGTTCAGAAAATCCGTAGAAATAGCTTTTACTAATTTCAAGTACAAATTGGTACTCAAGACAAATCATTTCGTTTATTTATTGCAATAATTTTCCTTATTGTTTAAATGTTTAAAACCAATAACCGAATGACTAATGAATGAATAACTAATTATGAATAACTAATTATGTAGAAAAACCATTACAAATACATTTTCCTAAGCGACTAAGAGTTAGAATTTTAATGACAGAAACAAATGTTTGCATTGTGTTTTTTTAATCGATCATTTTGTCTTTGTAATTTTTAATTGAATTTTATGCAACTGAAACCGATTACTTTAACTGCTTGCTGCTTATTTCCATTACTTATGGAAAAAGAAACCGGTGTGATTTATTCCTTTACAATTTCTAAAGATTCACGGCTCTGCGATTCATAGAAGCAATAATGCTCGTTGCATCCTTTGCATTCTCCTATGAGTGTTGTTGTTGTTGTGTGTGTGCTATCAGTGTTCGGGCACGCATGTCAATAAACTCTCTTGTGTATTTAGCGAGCAGCCCCGCAGGAGCATCATAGCAACATGCAGCAGCAGCCTCCATTCCAGCCTCAGGCAGCTTCAAGCGAGATTTCATAAAATTTTCAAGGCTGACGTTTATTTCGATTTTCTTGTCAATGACTTCATTGTTGGCGAAATATTTTACAAAATAAATGGCCAGAAGATAAGTGCAGCCAATTGGTGTCGGTTTGCTTATTTAGTTGGCTGTTTGGCTGTTCCTTTGCTTGAACAGAGGAAAAGAAAATCGGAACTGAAAAATAATACAGTTTCGTTCTGAGAATTGAGTCATCAACTGCCAAGTGTGACCGTAAGAATAAAAATTTACACACACAATGCACAGCGAACGCAGACAAACATTAATCCATTAGTGGCTGAATGCAAGATTAATTTTCGCCACTCTATTTGGTACAAAGTTGATTGTAAAAACATTCAGCCAAAATGCTATCTGATGTAGAATTGTATGGCGAATAGGTGATCGATTTTTTCTAAAATACCTCATACCTCACGCTTTCTCTAATTTACTTGGGAGTCCCTTGATTCGATGAGCTGAAGTTGGCTTCGTAGATGCTTAGTCCTTTTTAAACTCTGCCAGGTAGATACTTAGTCCTTTTTAAACTATGCCAAAGTTACTAGATTTTTTAACAAACGTTACACTACCGACTACTATATATATAAGGACGAATCGAAGTTGCTTGGCAAGGTGAGAATTAAAGGCAAAGAATTAAATCTAAACTTGAAGCTCCGGCTGCCATATTACTGCAGTGTGTTCGAGTCGAGGTCACAGCAATCTGCGCAGACTCCGATTGGCTTAGGGTGAACGGGATTTTGGCATGAAATATTCTGATACTATGGGACGGCCAATCCACTCTTAGGTCTCTGGATGCAGTCACAATAACATCAAAGACTGTGCTAAACTGCAGCAAATCTCTCAACAAGACTGCCAGGCAGCTTCATATTCGCCTATGCTGGATTTCGGGACATAGGAATATAGAGACCAAGGGAATTGAGGGACTGAGTAGCTACGTCAAGGAATTACAGCATTTGGCGTCCCTCTTTTAACCTGTAAGCTTCAAACCCATTCGAGTTCTATACATGAATCTAATTTAAGATGGGCTTCTAGAGAACTTCTCTCACTGAACAGAGTCCAGAACAGAACCATGATTAGTGTTGGGGCTGTTTTCGAATGACTTTTGTCGCAGCTACATCGATGAGGAAGAGGCAGAAAATATACCTTACCTTCTATGCACTTGTCCTGTTTTATCCAGAAGAGGGATGAACTATGGCAACTTATTTTTCAAAAGTCTAGAGGACCCAGCCGACAAAACTATTCGCTATCCACTAAGCTTCGTCAGAAGCAATAACTAATTCAATGAATGAGCGGTCTTATGCATGTGGTATCATAATGGATCTTCATGGCTTAAATGGGCTCCGCCTTGGGGCAGCCACACCTGCCTTCCTACACTATCGACTCCTGAGTGAAATTTTGTATCGCGTAGCCTGGAAATTTGATGACAGGCAGGTTTACTGTCGTAAGCTCGTAGTGGGGAAAGAACAGTTGATTAATTTTCCAGGATAAAGCACAAGAAAACTATTTCGAAGGGCATAAAATTAAGAACTTCATCCCCACAAGGTGTGCCGAATGTATGCAATTTTTATTATTGAGTATGAACGATAGAATCACAACCATTAGGAGATGTTTCATGACATGGACTCAGCGTAACTTCGAAATGTACTATACAAGCTTGAATATATCTCTCGCATAGAAAACAAAGCTTCAAAGAAAAATATGTTCGTGTGGTAACTGAAAGTACACAAAAAAGATCGAGACGGGTCTCAAATGAAAAGATCCCATATAAAAAGATATTTGAAAATCTTTAGCAAAGAAAGGGGGTCATGTATCAGCTGGAAAGATCGAATATCGCACGCTTTATTATCTTCTAATGGCTGGAGGGAAGTTTTGAATCAAGGAATCGTGTAGGATGTGTAATTATAAAGAATGATTATATTAAATTTATATTTTGAATGTATAATATTTTGTTTTTGGTTTTTTGGGCTTGTTTCTCAGAATCAAAGTATTTGTTTTGTTTTCGTATTTATGGATTTTAAAACGAACTTCCAGTTTTTAATTTATAAACCATTCAATTATAAGCAAAATTTGGACAAATTTGGATCTTCGCCCAAATGAAAAAAATCGAATCAGCTGAGTCACCTTTTCATTTCGGCTTTTAAAACTGTCTGAACTTTTGAAAGCTCTCATTGAGATTTCATAAAAATCAAAATTGAAAAGGTTCGGCTTTTAAAACTGTCTGAACTTTTGAAATCCTTTATTGAAATTTCATAAAAATTAAAATTGAGAAGGTATGTTTTATTAATTTAACAAACGTTTCTCATTAGAAACTCTAAAACTATCTGAAATTTTCAATTATTTTATTGAAATTTCATAAAAATCTTTATAGAGAAGATAATGTTTATTTATTTAACAAAAATCACGATTTTCTCATTCGAAACTTTGAAACCGTTTGAACTTTTCAATTATATCATCAAAATTTCATAAAAATCCTAATTGAGAAGGTTATGTTTATTTGTTTAATAAAATTTTCTCATTGGAAACTCTGAAACTATCTGAAATTTTCAACTATTTTATTGAAATTTCATAAAATTCTTAATTAAGAAGATTATGTTTATTTATTTAACAAAAATCACGAGTTTCTCATTCGAAACTTTGAAACCGTTTAAACTTTTCAATTATATCATTAAAATTTCATAAAAATCCTAATTGAGAAGGTTATGTTTATTTATTTAGTAAAATTTTTTCATTGAAACTCTGAAACTGGCTGAACTTTTGTAATTAATATATTAATCGAAATTTCGGAAAAATCCAAATTGAGAAGTTGATGTTTATTTATTAAACGAAAACCATGATTTTTTCATTGGGAACTTTGAAACTGTCTAAACAGAACTGTCTGAAATTGTTCATCGAAATTTCATAAAAATCGAAATTGGGGACTTAATGTTTATTTATTTAACAAAACCCGTGATATTTTTATTAGAAAACATTTTTTTTAATATAATTTTTATGTGGAAATTGTAAAAAAATATTTCAAAATTGTGAAATTTATGCATTCATGAGTTCTAAAGTTATTTATGTATTCGTGAGAAAAAATTAAGTAAACCTTGCACAATTTTTACTTTATTTAATTCCCAATTAATAGAAAAGGCGTACATTTTCTTAACAAAATAAGTTTTGGCTTTTAAACAGATCGTTAAGTTTAAAAAATTCCACTTTCGATACTCTGGACAATTTTACGTTGGAAAGGAATAGAGTACCTGAAAAATATCTACTAAAATCGTACTTTAAGGCTTCAGTGGATTAAGTGAAATTTTTCAAAGCAACAACATTGTAATCATTTTGTATTTTTTGTCCACTTTTTGATGAGCGCCGTCCACGCTGTCGTCGTCTGGATTGCTTTCAATCTCAATTAATCTCAACTGCAACATGAAGCCTTAAGATATTTCATCTTCTTTAATGTATATTTTATATAATATTCCAAAGCTATGTACATGAACGTGAGTGTGTGTGTGTATATTTCGTGAGTAGTTTTAATAAGTTGCAAAAAGAAATTTTGTAAAAATATTTTCCTAACGCTGCGCAAAGGAATCATCAATCACCGCACTAAAACACACACACACACACACACACACCTTATATATGATACTCAAATAAATATATAAATAAATAAATGAATAAGCAGCCAACAGCGCATACAAACTGCGCGCAAATTTAGCTTTTTCAGCGCATTCGCCACTCCGCCCGCGTCGTTCCCTACTCCACGTTGTTCAACTGTGTGGACGTGGGCGCTGGCTCACAGCTGCTTTTCTTGACTTCCGTTCTTTGCCCTACTTTCTTGCCCGAATTGATAAATGTGTATGTGTGGTTTTATTCCACAAATCGCCTTTCGCATTTATTGCACTGCCCCCCAGAGCGCTGCGCGTCACGCTTCACCGCAACATTTCCTCATCGGATATTCGAACGCAGATAGCACAGCTTAAAATTGCGGGAAATTAATTTTTTATACAGCAACGGAATCTTCATTCAATTTCGGCTGAATGTTGCGCATATCTTAATCGAAAACCCACTAAAGCCGCACAACAGCTCGGATCAGTTCAAGGTAAGCACATTTGCCAGCGAACTGATAAGCACGCACGATGGGCCGCAACATATCACAAACGCACGCACACGAATGACTGTACATATGTATATGTACTGAGCCCACACACACACGCACATACACAGACGATGCGCGTAATAAGCTGCGAAAAAGGTTCAATTTATCCTTTTCACGATTAACAGGTTTGTCGTGGCACTTTTATCTTTCGTATTTCGTATTATTGGTCGTTGTCGCTGTCGTTTTATTTTTATTTACGTTGTATCACATTTGTGAATCATTCATGTGTTCAGAAATTCACATATGTACAGCAACGTAATGGATTTCCTGTCATTTCAGCAAATTTAATTCGAGTTAAATTTTTTTAATATACTTTTGTACATTTTCTCATATGTAACGTAAAATGTTATTGCCTACTGTTGATTTTATTTTTATGACATGACATGACATCAGAGATTCAGAGATTTTGCTAAGACACGCATCAGATAGTTAATGTGGAACCTTGAGAAACTTTAAGGTGCTTCAGGGTGTAAAAGTCCTGAAAGTCTTGAATATTTTTAAAGTGTGGAACACAACAACACATTTTTTGGTTACTTTTTTTTAATTTGTTGAGACGAAAATTAAATGCTTCTACTACTACGACTATTGGAATTTAATTTAATTTAATGTTTGTAAAAAATATATCAGATACTAGCAAGGCCACGCAAGTTTGAAGTCAATGGGTTCAATAAATCAAGTCTCCTTTAACCTTTTGTTGACCCCGTCATTTTTGTATGAAAAAATATTCATCTTATTATTTCTCATTTGAAGTGCTTTCACCATATTTGAAGTCAAAAGGCCCATAAAATCTTGTTTCTCCATACAAACTCTTAACCCATTGTTGACCCCGTCAGATTTTTATTTTCGATAAAATAAAAAACACGTATTGAATCATTTTGCATGGTAAGTGCTTTCACTAAGTTTGAAGTCAAAAGGACCATAAAATCTTGTTTCTCCATACAAACTCTTAACCCATTGACCCCGTTAGATTTTGATTTTCAAAAAAGTGAAAAACACCTGTCGAATTATTTTAGATTTCAAGTACTTTCACCAAGTTTGAAGTTAAAAAAACGCAAAAAATATTGTTTCTTCATACAAAGCTTAACCCTTGGTTCACCCTGTTGGGTTTTGATTTAAAAAAAAAATAAAAAACGAGGCAACTATATTTTACATCCATATTTCTCATATTTCTTCTGTTTTCATACTTGAAGAAGAATAATGTAGGCCCTGGAAACCCCAGAGAAACTGTGGAGTAACCTCTAAAACCACAACCAGTGACAGGATTAAAATAAAAATATCATAATTCATGAAAATATTGGTTTTTCTGTTGATTTTTAAATAGCTTCATGTTGAAAAACTCTCTAAATCGACAAAAGTTTTCGACCGATTACCAGTTAAAATTAAAAACAGTTGATAGGTTTTCAAAATATTAGCTCGAAAACATAAAAATATGTAAACGTGTTTGTTTTCATGGCGTTGAATTTTTCGGAATTTTAAAAGTCCAGATATAAGGAAAAAAGAACAGATTTAATTATATTTGTTTATTATTTATTGTTTATTTTTTATTTATTATTTGTTATTTATTATTTATTATTTATTATTTATTATTTATTATTTATTATTTATTATTTATTATTTATTATTTATTATTTATTATTTATTATTTATTATTTATTATTTATTATTTATTATTTATTATTTATTATTTATTACTTATTATTTATTATTTATTATTTATTATTTATTATTTATAATTTATAATTTATAATTTATATTAATATAATTTATAATTTATTTTTTATAATTTATTATTTATTATTTGTTATTTATTATTTATTGTTTATTGTTTATTATTTATTATTTATTTTTTATTTATTATTTATTATTTATTAATTATTATTTAGTATTTAGTATTTGTTATTTATTATTTATTTTTTATTATTTATTATTTATTATTCATTGTTTATTATTTATTCTTTATAATTTATTATTCATTGTTTATTATTTATTAATTATAATTTAGTATTTATTATTTATTATTTAGTATTTATCAATTACTATTTATTATTTATTAGTAATTATTTTTATTTATCTAACGAAAATCTGGTGTATGTAAAACTGTAGAAATATTTTTTATATTTTGTTTTTTTTTCATTATGTTTATCACTGATTCGGTGTTGCATTTCTTGCTAACTTAAAAGTCCAAATGCAATGAAAATAAATAGCAAATTTCACGTATTAACCATTAGCAGTCACTTTAAGCTTACAATTCTAGTTTGTTGCGTAAGTAACAAATACACTGAAACAAATTGTTCCCGGATTCCATTCAAAAATAGCTTTCAATCTGTTTGATACAAAAACCAGCAGGTAGTCAACTGCATGAAAGAAGTTGCTGTGCGTAGTAAACACACTTTGAACATGCAAATTTTTTTAATCTGAATTTTTTGTTTTTTGTGCTATTTCTATTTTGTCAAGGAAGAGTGACAGTCAGTGTGTGAGCGAGTCGAAATTGCATTGCTTCGAATGGCGCTGCAAATTGCCCAGCAGCTGTGAATTCGACATGCAATTCCAGTGTCAGTCGTGCTTAACCCGCTGCGACACAGCTCGACCACACTCGCTGCACTTTGCACTTAGTAATTTTTGTTGTTTTTTCTACTCGCACTGGCGACTGTTGAACAGATGCAAATTTTCAAACAAAGTGAAATGAAAAAATGCAACCACTTATCACTGACGTTGTGCACGAGTATGCTCCGCTGTTTGCGCTGACCTCGTCGTCATTCGTTGCAAAATTTTGCCAGCCTTTGCAATCGTAAATTTTCCCAGCAAAATGCAAAAAATACACAAACTACAAAAACGCATACATAATGAGCGCAAATGTGAGCATATAATACAACAACAACAACAATAGGAACAACAACAACAACAACAACAGCATCAATAATAGTGCCACAGCCAAACAAAGGTCATGAGAACAACACTAAATGCAACAAGCATAACGGAAAGCAGCAACGCCGATATCAAAATCAAAACAAAAAACAAAAACAACAACAATAACAATAATATGAGTTCCAAAAACAAAAATACGCCCACTGGTTATCGCAATGCAATGGAAGGGAATGTTCCAGGCATGAACGACGCAAGCTTGAATATTGTCGCTGTTATATGAAATGTTGTTGTTGTTGTTATTGATGTTGCTGTTCTTGTTGTTGTTGTTATGTTGGTTTACTTCAATATCCATTTGCGGTTGAGCGAACATATGGCGGTCGCTGCATGCATTGCGTTTGCTTTTAGATTTGGCGGTGCGGTTGCGGCGCGTCCGCTGTTCGCCGTCAAATGCGCTGCGTAGGCATTAAATGGACGCTGACGTTAAGTTGCAGAAAAATACGATTTAACGAGCAATAGTTGACTTGCCGGCCATGTAAAATGCCATTTAATTAAGGCCGCATTGGAGCCAGAAGCGGAAGCCGCGAGTGCGGTTTGCGTGCCCAGCGAAAGCCAAAAGCGGGCGTTGGGCGGGTGGGCGGCGGCAATGTGGCGAGCGTTTAGTTTATGCATTTGGCAAATATCAAATCAGTTGGCAGCTGACGTGTAAACGTAATCATGCCTTAGTGCGCCTTGAAATAGGCAACAATTAATTTTCATTACAGTGTTTGTGTGCTTGCCTGACTTATTAGGTTAAAGTTTGGCAGATGGCTGTTAGCCGCGTTGTTTATTGTAGTTGTTTGCAGCACGCAATGCCAAGTCAGCAACACTAACTGCCGCTAAACGGCATCCGCCGCCCGGTTAGCCGTGGCCTGCACGTATGCGGCGTCAGCTTTTGAATGGCAAAGTTGGTTTCCGCTAAAGAGCGAAAAATTGGAACAACGAAATAGGCAACAACAATAAAACAACAAAAAACATAATAAATATTATAAATAAACCGGCCATGTCCACAGCCGTGGCAGCAGCCATGGTCGGTGACAATGCCAACAACAACAACAATAATAATAGAAGCCGCAACACGCCCAACAAACAATACAGCCGAACGAATGGAACGAGCGTAGAAAAAAACCGAAACTTTTCCTTAACGGAAATTACGTGCCGAGTTTTCCCAATCCCATTACGGTACCTAACCGTGACGTACAGTGTTGTGCGCCTGTTGTTGTTGCTATTGTTGCGGCAGCGGCACGACATGCGGCCGAGTGTTTGTTGGTTTGTGCCTCTTGTCGGCGTTGTCTAGTTATGCACTCAAAACAGCCACAGTCACAGCCACAATCGCGGCGCGTTCCCTTTCGATTTTGTGCCGCCGAAGAAAAAATTACTTCAGCAAAATGACAATTTTTCCGGCTCACACAAAATGTGACACCAGAGCAACAACAAACACAGACATCTGCAGGCGTCGTTTGTACACACACACACACACACACACTTACACACACAAGCAGCTTCAGTCTCGCACTTGGAGTGACATTCTACATATGACACGGAAAATATTATTGGCAGGGCTGCTGTCGAAAAAGAAGCGGGCAAGGCTGATTCCTTTTTCGATTTTTGCTTTGGCGTGCTTTGTTGGTTTGCGGAATTCAACTCATTTAAGGCAGCACGCAGACTTTAGACTTTTCTGCCAACGTCATTCAGGCGTATTGGCGTTGGTTTTGTTTTCTGTTGTTGCTATTTTTTGATTTTGAGCATTTTGGAGGACAGATAGCAGAATGTGGGCACTGTTGCATATGACGCAAAAAATAAATTCGCTGAAGCAGATTCTCGTTTTGGTTTGATTTACGACGCCCAAAGGTGTTAAATGGCCATAAATGTATGCACATTTTTAATAATTTATGGCTAATAGCAGATGAGCGCTAATTTGCTTCAAACTTATTTAGCTTAAAGGTCAAAACGTGCTTTAAAATTAATTTGACCTATGCTTGAAAAACCTATTGATTCCCCTAAAAATGTAAATTTTGCTCAAATTGTTCAATATTCACAGTTTGATTTGTTTTAATGTGCAATTTTGTACAAACTTGGCGCACCAGCTGGCCTAAATGGCGTATGAATCACGTCGAACTCTCATACGCAATGTGTGTCGTAATTTATTGGTTGCGTGTTTTGTGAAACTTAACATTGCCGGGGGCGAGGTGAGGGTGGACAGTTTTGCATTCTCTGTAAAGATTAATGTTTAGCTGATGTGCTAAAATATTGAAATATTTGACCGCAGTGCAGTGGCGTACACATTAATTGTGCGCCTAAAAACCAAAAAGCCAACAGAGAGTTTTAGTAAAAATTTACTTACTAAATTTTTTTGATATTCTTCACTGCTGTGTATACAACAACAAAAATATGAAACAAACAAAAATGTAATACAAAGTTAAAACAAAAGTTTGGCACGATTTTCTCAAGTTTGTGTAGAAAATTGCTTCGTTTTAATTGCCTAACGGGGCGTATGAGTCACACGAATTCAATGCCGCACAGTGTCGCGAGTGTGGCCAAAAATGGTAAAAATCAATGTTACAAAATGACTAAAATGAATATGACAGTCGACAGATAATATCTCAACTAAGAAAAATCCATTATCCGATCTTCAATATTCTACTCCGTTCCATTTTTATGTAGCTTCAAAGTTGATGTTAAAAAATACGCATTCGTTCCAAGTTTGTGGGTAATTCTTTGTGCTGAATGAAAAATCAAATAAAAATATAATTTATGTAATAAAAATAAAACTTTGGAATTTTTCCTGTATGGCAGTACTATTTTTTGGTTTGTGATTTGAAATAACTGTGAAATCCCGTTACATTGAAAAATTACGTTTTTCGGTTTGCTTCTAACAAAGAACCAAAAGTTTGGTGGAAAAAAGTTTAAAAACGCCAAAAAACACTTTTTTAGTTCCAACCCTAAATTACTCATAAAAGTATGTATTAACATAATCCGGAGTAATTTTTTGCTTATAAGTGCTTATTTGGTGGTTATTTGAATTTTTCTAGTGACGCCTCCACTAAAAAACCGTGATTTCTTCGAAGTGTGGCGTAAAGCTGAGTCCAGAAACCGGTCAATAAAACTTGATTTTTTATAAATTTACTTAAAGATAAGACGGGCGTTGATGTTAATCATGAAGTTTGCGTCCCCACCTAAACATTTACTTTTTGTAGTGGCACCTACAGTAAAAATTTTAATTTTTTCGAAGTATGGCTTCCGACGCACAATGAAAATAGCGCCAAAAGCAGCGGCTGCAATGATGAGTTCTATAAAGGACAAGGTTAGCACATTGTACATATCATCAAAAGTAGGCAAAATGCCACGCCCACTTTAAAAATCTAAACATTTATACTAAAATATGGTATTACAAGGTGAAACAATTAATACACAAATTCATAAAGGGAAAGTTTTGGCCACTTAATAAATATGTGCCAGCTGCCACGCCCACTTTTAGGGGTTTAGAAAGCTTACCAACGAGTATCGTAAACAGCCTCCTAAAAATACAGTTTTAGTTGTAGTAAAATACGAATATTTTTGAAAGTGGGCGTGGAAGATCGCCCATTTTTAGTGTGAGCTTTTAAGTCATTATTTTAAGCTCAAATACAAAATTTCATAATTCTATCATTAATATTAAGCAAGTTATTTCAATTTTACAGTTCCTTTCGTATGGGAGGTGGGCGTGGCAGTGGTTCAATTTTAATGATTTTTTGTGAATTTCTTAATTTCCACCACGAAAACAATCTCACCAAGTTTCATCGAGATAGCGTTGTCCTAAGTATTTTTGGCCACGGCTTATATGGGATCGCGACACTGTGTGCCGCCTTCAAAGATATTTCAAAGTGTAATTTTAAGTAACACAAATTTGCTAATGACGTTTTTTTCTTACTTGTTCACTACTCTCAGTAGCAAAGGGCCTCCACAAGACTCTTCTATCTTACACAATTCTGGGCTGTTTTTTTTTTTGTTCCAAGTGCTGTTGACAGTAGCTATGTAGTTCGCCTAGAGTCGACCTTGCCCATGACTTAAGTTTCGTATTAGCATTCACACTGCTTGGGCCCAAATATTCGGCACTGCTTGCATTTCTGACCTAACCAAAGTGCTTTCATTGGTTCGCTCAACAGAAACTGGCTCACATATTTGCACAGTCACCGCACTAACACTTTGAAACACACACACACCCACACGCGTCACTAACACAATGCCTAATTAATATTAATGTCTAATTACACAGATTTCAGGCAGAAGGTAGCACACAACGCAAACTTGAACACCAACTTTCGGCACGTGCGAGCAGCAATTTCGGCCGCATGCCTCACTGCACGGCCAATAATTGGTGGTTAAAATTTAAGTGTATTGGTGCGGCACGAAGAAATTAGCCAGCCGCATGTCTTGGCAAATTAATTGCAAATAGTTATGACACAATGGACTGTAACAAAGATTTAGGACGTTTAATAAGCTCGCTTCGGCACCCTGTACCTGGCAAAGGACTCTATACAATTTTATTTAGCGATAAACTTTCGTAACATCTCAGATGCTTTTTCGTGCGATTGTCAGCCCGTTTTGTCATTTGTTATACTTGAGTTGTGCAGCTGGTGTCGGCGGGGCGAGTGCGTTGCGTGCCGGTGGCCAACCATAACAATTTGCTGTTCCTACTTTATGGCTGTTATGTTTCAATGCTGTGTGACAATGCTACCACCAACAACAACAATAGCAAAGCAGCATGTTACGAATTTTCAACTGTACATACATATCGTTTTGGTGCTGCTGGCAACAGTGGCTGCTGTCGCCACGTGACGCTTGTGGCATGATTAAGTTTTGTGAATTTTTTTTAAGACATTTCGCTTTGAGGCAAATAAAAACATATGTATATATATGCAATACTAGTATATATATGTATATATAAATTTTATGTATGTATGTGATTGTGGTTGAGTGAAAATGAATAACAATTTGGTTTGGTTGGTTGGTTTTAGCATTTCAGTTTTTGTGATTTTTTGGTTAAATTTGGTCCTTTGTTAGCTTAGATTTATTGTTTTCTTAAAACAAGAAATGTGGGCAACTTATTTTGGAAAAAATCATGCGTGAACAATGCGATTTTTCCAAGGTGGCTGAATTTGTCTATTCATTGTTGTCTGCTTTAGTTGTTGGTATACAATTTGTATGTGTGTATGTGTTTGAAGGATGCAGTTGATGCTCTGAATGCTGTTTCAATACAATAAAAAACTATTCTTGGCGCCAGCAAGTCTCTTAAAGAATATGTGGGCAACTTCATGCTCATCTATGTTGCGCTGCAGAGCATCGATTAGGGACATTCAGGACTTAGAAGTTGGCGCTCTGTATGCTTTTTTAATAATAGCAAAGCTTGTTATTAGTTGCCACAAATCTCAAATAGGTTGAGGAACTCTAAAATAAATGAGCTCACGCGACAGGATACTATACTATCAAGCAGATTGGCCAGGATGTAACAATGCTCGAAATTTCTCTTAAGACTTGTCACCTTTGTTCTTATTCAAACTATGTAAAAGAAACTCAACTCAGGGCTGAGAGTAATGCAGAATTTACTAATTACGTGCCAAATTTGATTTAATTAAGTCTCTGTCGTGTATAGAATTTTCTCACTCAAAATGGACTCGCACTCTTGCTTACTCAAAGGGTCCATATTTATTATTCTGACGGGTCACTAACAGTTCGAGATACTTTCTAATAATTTCTGCATGAGTTGCATGGATTAGATGATAGATAAATAAAAGTATAAGGAGAATGTATTTAATTTTCTTCTGTCTTTCTTCTTTATTTTTGTCCTGTACTCTAGAAGAAAGAAGATTGGGTAACCTTTTTTCAACAATCTACGACAGGAATATATACAGTCTACTTTGATTCCTTTGATTCGTTACAAAAACAGCTATACAAAAAACTTTTAGAATACTTTTCTCCCTACTTCCCGAGCTAGCAAGAAAGGCCGTACCCTAAAAAATTATGTTGCCACATTTTTGCGTGTTCCCATTGAGCACCGCAAGGTACAAATCGAAGCTCTGGCTGGACAGCAAAGCCATACATTAGTGGAAAAACACTGAAGGTAACAAATAGGTCAGAATATTCATGCCCAGCAACAATCCAGGCTACTAGTGATGCTCAATAGAATCGGAATACGAGGGTTGCCTTTTATATTTTTTCAAGAAGGATGAAAATGCATTTTGTTATCATCAAAAATTGTTTTATAGCTTTTCAAAGTATTCTCCTTGAAGATTTATACACTTTTGCATGCGCTCAAACCAATTGTCGAAGCACTTTTTTCACTCCGATTGAGACACCTCAAAAACATGGTTTTTGAATGCTTCATCAGCAACTTCTGGTGATGAAAATCGTTAACCACGCAATTTTTTTTTGATGTGCAGGAGTAAAAAAAGTCATTGGGTGCTAGATCAAAGTTGTATGGCGGATGACCCATTAAATTGATGCTTTGGTCGATCAAATAGGCGGTTGTTTGAGACGATGTGTTCTTCCTGGCGAAGAATGATTCGGCGTCGGCGGTTGTTTTTCCGTATTTCATTGAATACTTCTGTCAAACAAATTATTGTGTACCACTCAGAATTGACCATTCTACATTGCTCTAACGGCATAGTAGCCACATGACCAGTTTCGCCGAAGAAACAGGCAACCATTTTCTTCGATGTGCTGCGTGCCCGAACAACTTTTGATGGATTTGGCTCGTCTTGGAAGACCCACACGGTCGATTGCTGTTTTGTTTCGGGCTCATACGCATATATCCATGATTCGTCACCTGTCACAATCTTATAAACGTCTTTCGAAGTACCGCGATCGAATTTTTTCATCATTTCTTTGCACCAATCGACACGAGCCTTTTTTTGAGCGATTGCCAAATTATGCGGGACCCAACGAGAACAAATCTTTCTGACAGCTAAATGTTCATGCAATATCGAATGCACGGGCGTGGAACTAATGCCCAAAGATGCCTCTATCTCACGGTATGTCACATGATGATCTTTCATTATCAGTTCACGCACAGCATCGATGGTATCTGGCACAATGACCGATTTTGGACGACCTTCACGAAATTCGTCCTGGAGCGAACGGCCACCACGCTTGAATTCGTTAAACCAGTTATAAATTGTCTTGAGGGTTGGTGCTTCATCACCAAATGCCGAATGAAGGCGATCGAAGCAATGTTGTTGAGATAATTCACTTCGGAAATCGTAAAAAATTATTGCTCGAAAATCCAATTACTTAAATCCAATTTTTGACGGAGATGAATTTTTTAAGTCAGTGTAAACAACACAAATAGCGCTTGAACATAAAAATGTTCTAAGCACGTTTATGGTAAAAAATTACAAACTTTTCAATGACAATCTCAGATTTTTCGAAAACTTACTAGACCATCCCTATTGAAAAAATATAAAAGGCAGCCTACGTACGACTTGTTACGGATTTTCGGGCTGGCAATTGTGGAGTTAACAAATATATGTCAACTTTAGGAAGAGTACAGGACGGCATATACAGGGTCTGCAATGAAGAAAAGAAAACAGCAATAGACATGTGTCATGGGCTGACCAAAACGAAACTCAATTTCTTATAGGACACAATTTTTTTTCCACAAGTCAATGTCTTGTTTTGGGTTACGTTACCCCTTTCGCTATGTGGTATCCATATGGATACATGATGTTTGTGGACGTCTGCACAAGCCTAAATTCTAAAAAACGTCTGCATAGAAGCCTAAAGTTTAAAAATTTAAAATTTTAACTTTCCCCAGTAAAAATCTGTAGCGAAAGGGTTAATCGGTTGCGTTTTTCTGCCAGGGTAGGTGATTAGTATCCCGCAGGTAGTCCAAAGTTATCGGGCTGACATCTATCGCCGCTTAGGAACGACGCCCCGATGTTGTGGGCTTGTGGCGACACTGGTTCGTGCATCGAGCGCTGGCAGGACTGGCGAAGCAGAAAACCGAGGAGTCGAAAGCTGGCAACGACGCAGTGCGCACGCGTAAATAGTTAGTTACTGTTCCTTGAATAAAGCATTTGAAATTGAACCGCCTTGAGTCTTATTAATCGTGATAGGCTACCGCTCGTAGCGCCATCTGTTGTGTAAAGGAGGTGACAGCATGATGGTTGGGGACTTTGCTAAGATCGGTTTGGTGCGTTGTTTTTCGCTTATGTCCGCTTACCCTTACAGGCGTTGTTGGTGCACCGTGTAGCTGTTTATTGGTTTGGTTTTACAGCCGCACGAAGCATGATTGCGTGGGAGTGAGTGGAAAAGGATCATAGTTATACATCATAGTTAGAGAATATTTAGAGGGCAGGAAAAATTAGAAAAGTTGAAAGAGTGCGGCACCATGTACCTGGTAGGAGTCGAACCCACGAACTCTGGGATGATAGGCTACCGAGGCTGCACAATACTTAGTAAATACATACCTCAGAGATATAGTTCCGTACCTTCTGAAGCTATAATTTTCAGGGGATTTATAATACATGTAATGGGAATTGAGGATTGTCATGATAGGACCACTTGGGCTGCGTTTACTAGGCAACTGAATCGCGACCCCGTGATTATTCTATTCTAAGCCACATTCCACCATAGTAATTGGCGTATTTTGGCTTATTTCAGCGTCTCCTTTTAGCTGGCACAGTAACTTAATTTAACATAACTTCGCTAAAAGTTCAAACTAGATCTTTAAGGACATTCGAGTTTAATTCTGTGGTATTACAATGGACTTCTATAACCTCTAAGCTCTTCTTGAAGTCACTTCTATATATCATGTTCGAGGGGCAATGACTTGACGAAAGTATTTTTTACAAAACTTTAGCAAATAATGCTGTATGAATATCTGAAAAAGTTAATCCCAGCAGATTATAATTAAAGTTGATTCAGCCCAAATAAACTCTAAGCTCTAACTGGTTTCACCCCATACATCAGTAGATGCTGTGAACAAAATTTCATAATGTCCAATTCAACACGAAATATGTGCAAACTCGAACTTATCTCAAATAAAGCTAAATGAAAAAAAAGGTCATACCATACCATTTTCCCATTTACCTGCTTCTGCTTATAAACTCATTCTTATGCAGTAAAAATGGTTGTCCTTCTTCCGGGCACTGTGAATGCACATTTAGTACCATTTGCATTAATTTCGCATGAATTCACACAGTCTGCGCACACAGACATATCTGGAAAACGATATTCTAGTGAATGCTTTATCAAAGCATTGAATTTGTTTCAATCGGTTTTTGCTTGTTTGGCTTTTTCGTAGTAGTTTTTCTGAAACTTGTTGAGCAGTAATTTACACAGACTTTGTGGCTAGTGGCTATTTAGCATGAAGAATTTTATATGACAATTTTTGGCTACAGAAATTTATTTGTGTGGTCGAGTTTAGATTACACTGCACAACAGCATGTCTGTTGCATGGAGTTTTTTACATGAATCTGAATCGTTTTTCCACACTGTTTTCAAAACCATACTCCGTTTTTATGCAACAGCTCTAGTTTTCGCAAAAAATGGGCGTGTCACTTTTTCGAATTTTCCTCGGTTTTTTTTCTCGTTTTCGACTGTAATTTCTGAATATAATAATCCTATCGACATGATTTTTATATAGTTGCACTAACAACATCTCACGCCATCTTTTCTGTCATTTATCAATTTTACGCGTTCTAAATTGGCGTTGTAATAAGGTTTCAAAGTAGGAAAATATTGAATTTCAAGGGGTTTTTTCTTTGGCGAAAATTGTACAGATGTTTCATAAATCAAGTTACGAAGTATATGAATGTCTTAACACTTTCGTGTCCGCTCTCTGTGCAGTTAAACTAAAACCTATTGCCGCTTTGTTTACGTATGCCGTTGCGTTGGGGACGCTATTTGTAATTTATTTATCTTAACAGTTAAATTACAATTTTTAATAACATAAAAATACGTGAATGGCTCCTACGTTTGTTAGGCATAAAACGTAAAAATACGTGAACGGCTCCTAGGTTTGTTAGGCACAAAACGTAAATATACGTGATCGGACACGAAAGTGTTAAGAAGAAACATCAAGCAATACAAAACAGCCAAGTTATTTGGCGGAATACACATTCGCATCGAAATAATAGCAAAAATGTACCATAGTCATTTTCAGTCTTGTTCCTTAAAAAATTAGGAGCCTCAAAATATGCAAAGTTTTTAATTTTTTTTTGTTTTGAGCAACTCAAAATCTTTTTGGTTTTTGCTTGTGTTTCAGACTATAAATGTAACATATAAAAGAGCATATTTTGAGGCTCCTAGTTTTTTAAGGAAAATTTATGAAAAATTATGAAAATGACTATACTTTATTTTTGGTATTATCTCGATGCTAATGTGTATTCCGCCAAATAATTTGGCTGTGTTGTATTGCTTCAAGTGTCGGCTTTCATTATACACCTAACTCGTTAATTAATTTACAAAAAATGTGTATGTTTTTGACCATCAAAGAAAACGCCTTAAAATTCCATATTTTCCGACTTTGAGGACCAATTACCGCGGAATTTTAAAACTTATAAATATAAGTTGCATCGGAAAAGAAGCCGTGCGGTGTTGTTAATGCGATAAGGAGAAAATCATGTGAATCGGTTTTTTGGTTTAGAAATTACGATTAAAAATATGGAAAAAGTAGAGGAAAAACTGAAAAAAAGACACGGTACCTATATCTCACTAACTAGAGCTGCTAGAAAAAATCTGAGGATAGATTCGAAATCAGCGCACCCAAATTAGTAAGAAACAGTAGAAAAACTCCATGCAACAGAAAAAAGTGTTTTTTGTTGTGCTGTGCTATTAAAAAAACATTAAATATTTATATGCTCATAAAATCATTGCGAAAGTTATTACAAAGTGTTTATCTTTTTTCAACCAATGAGCCGCAGAAGAGGAAGTGCCTAAAAGTTTGCGATGTTAAGTTGATTGCAAAAACAAAAACAGCAATTTCATTTTTTAAAATTGTCAAATAAACGTAACATACATCAGTATTGATATTGATTCCGTTTTGTTTCATGCACTTTGTTTCATGAAAAAATTAATAAATACCCATTACGGAGGGAGAAATCTGCGAATGAACTAATTGTGATATAAAAAAATTGTATTTAATTACTGAAAACAAATGAATTATTGAAAAGCAGAGAAAAGAGGATTTTTTAAATCGATTAAACGATACAAATACGAATAGCAAACTATTGAAATACAAAAATAAAAACAGAATATTGAACATATTTTTATTTATCCATTTTTAATTAAATTTGATATGCCAAAAAAACTGTCAAAAATATTAACATTTAATATTCAAACAATTTCGCTCAATATTTTTCATATTTCGCTATCGTTGCGCTTCAGCGATCGTTGCATTTCATCTGCGTTGTATGCAGTGGCGCACGCAGGATTTTGTTTCGGGGGTGTTTTGTGTAACTTTTTTGAGAACTTTGAAATAGAATAAAATTTAGATGTATGAATCTACAGACTGAGATCCAAAACATGTATGTTTTTCAAACCTGATATATTTTGGTCCTGAACGAAAATAGAAAATTTAGTTAAAAGGAGACAAATTTTCTCTTTCATTTGATACCCATATCTTCATCATTGCATTACCGTAAATATTTAAAAAAATATTTGAAATGTGTATGCCCTTAAAATTTTAAATTCCTTTAAAAAGGACTTTGGGTCAGAAAATGAAAAACTGACTATGCCAGGTTACTATAAATGACCACTAGTTTCACGTCTATATCAACATTAGGATGGGTCTCGGCAAATACAATTTTTTTTTTCGCCAATGTAAAGTTGGTGTTTTCACTCAGTGCATCATAACTTTCTCATTTTTCTTTCGATTCTATTGATGTTAGGCTTAACATTTGACCCAATAATATATCTTTCATCTTAGATTTTGATACCAGAGGAGATAATTTATTTTATCTATAAAAAAATCATTCGAAAATTCATAATTTTTTAAAATGGTCGTAAAATTCACTTTTTTACAACTTTCACCATCAGTAACTTCACCAAATCTCATCTGTTTTGGACCTTCTATATATCGCTGGAACGGTTCTGTTGAACGTATTATCCTCATAACTGAAACAACAGGGAAAAAATTGGTTTTTCGAAGATTTTTCGAAAACGCTTCTTAACCCTTTCGAACCCGAATTTTACCCTGTGGATATTACTTTTTGGTATTTAAATCATGAAACAGCTGCCTAAGAAGTGTGCAGACGACATTTGAAGTCGCCACGCCTCTTTGTTAGAGTTCTAGAGCAAGTTTATTTTTAAACAATTTTAGCTTAAAACGGGTTAAATAAATTTTGTATCAATATTTTTTAATCACAGAAAAATGATTTAGTATTTATGGAAAAATACAAAATTATCACTTTTTGATTTTATTTAACCATTATTAAAGAAACATGGTTTTGATCAAACGTGCCCAATTCGTAGACTTCAATTAGAACACAAACTTTCGCTGATATCGCTGCAAAATATTGGACATTATTTTGGGGATAACAGTAAAATTTTTGTAATTTGCTTTGAATTCACGTTTAAAAATATCAATTTGTTGGTGCCTACTTAAATTAAACCCATAAATCAATCGTAGCTTTTGCTATAAGTTGACAAATAGGTGAAGTTGCTCTCAGGCAACTTTGGGGTCGAAAGGGTTAAAGAAATTTTTTAATCTTCAGTTTCGTGTTCAGCGACCCAAAGTTAGTCTAGAAAACATGTTTATTTTTAAGTGCATTTTTTGTGTCGAGTGGTGTTATTGATGATTGAACATACATATTTCAGGGGGGTTTAAACCCCAAAACCCTCCCCTGTGTGCGCCACTGGTTGTATTCAAATTTGGCGCGATGAAGTGCGCTCTCAACATATTCATTCATATTCGTGTATTGTGCACATTTTAATGTATGCAGGCTTTGCTTTATTGAGCAATGCTGTTGACGCGAGCAGCGACATGTCAAGTGGCTCAACACTGGGCGGCGGCTGCTGTTCGTCGGCTACGCAGTTCATTCGCAACAGCTTACCGACTTGCGGCTAATAATGTGCGGCCTGGCAGCTCGTGCAATATTTTATGTTACTCATACGCCGCATGGGGCGGCTGTAAAAGCTTTAGCCAAATTCTTGCTGAAATCCAGCGAATGTGCTGCTAAATGATATTTGCTGGATTTGTGCAGCTTTGCGCTGATGCGGTGCGTGCCTGGCTGTTGTCGGCAATTCTAGTTGTTGTTGTTGTTGATGTTGTAAATGCTGTCGACAACAAGCAGCTGACAGTGGATGTATTAATGCATGAACATCGCATGAAAATTGAGGCGTGTGCGCGCGTGTGACGTTGTGTCTCAACGCGAGGCGAACGCTGTTCACTTCAGCCTGTGCCGCACTTGTCTGTCTGTCAGTGTTGTGACACTTGCGCATATTTCAGTTTACGCACTGCCAGCTGCTTACTTAAGCCAGCAGTTGCTGTCCTGTCTTGTGGCGCCAAGAGTTTCGCCAACGCACACACTTTCAAGCGCCGTTCTTGCACATTGGCGGCAACGGTGGCAGTGCAGCAATAAAATGTCGTCCCAAAGTTCAAGCTGCAACAATGGCAAATTGAATCATGGCCAAGGCACCGTGAAGCACGCACACGCGCACCGAACCCTGGGCCCCTTGAGCGGCCAGTGCATGAGTCAACGGACGCGCAGATTGAATGAACCCAAAAAAAGTAAGAAGCAAATGGCAAAAAATAAAGAAAGCAAAATAAACACACTCGATGGTAAATGACGACGATAAAAATGCCAGCATACTATAAAAGCGGAAAACGAGAGGAAAATCCATAGCTACGCGCACAGTCGCATTGAGAAGCATACACACACACACACATACAGACGCATCGCAGTTGACGTGAGCTGAGGACAATCTTTCAAATACCGAAACGACTTTGCTGTCTGATAAGTGGGGCAGCAGCGGCGGCGGCGACATAAAAGGCGGTCGCAGTCAAGCAGGTTGCTGATGATTAGAAACCCCATGGGGGCAGGGCGGGGTAGGGCACAATGTAGTGGCAGCGCATTGCGTGCCATTAGCAACTCAAGTGGCAGCTGGTAGAGGCTTATGCGGCGGTCAGGCGGTCAGACGGTTACTTCGGTGCACTGCGCGATGGACAGCTCGCCGCAGACACCGGCAGCAGATAGGCGACGGGGTGCTGGGGTCAGGTCAGCGCTGGCTGCCACCGATTTGCACATTCGTGCGTCAGTGTGCGTGTTCAGTGTTGTAGGCGTGTACATGCGCGTTTAACGTGACTAAGCTGTCGGTATGTAACTGCTTTACGTGTGTTTGTGTGCTTGTGCTAATGTCTGTGGTCACAAGTCATAACCGCCTAAGTCTGTTTTTCAATTTTTTCAGGAGAGCAGTTTAAAGTTTCCAATCCTCACCGCAAATCAGGAGTCAGTTTTTTTCGATAAACTTCCTAACAGATTCTAAGGAAACGTATTCTTTTACTTGCTTCTTAAAAAAAAATAGTTATTTATTGTTGTAATCAAAAGATATTAGGAAAAAATACACTTAGGCTGTTATGACTTGATAAACGGGAAAAAGTCAAAAAGTTTAAGTTGAGTTAGGCTGTTATTCCATATGAAAAAAAAAACTTTAAGTGCGCCTAAAACAACTTAAATCGTTATTCCATGTCAACATTTTTAAGATTTGATTTCCCATGTTGAGTTAGGCTCTTATTCCTTAGTGGGAATTCACGAACTTTATTAGCTTAGGTTACATTTTCCCATTCAATTTTTTCAATTTAATCAGAACCATACTAGATCCATAATCACAATACATAAATTTTGTTCTGAGATATTTTATTAAAAAAATCCATTTTATTTAATTCAAAAGAGGGTTTTACAAGAATATTTTACTTTTGTTTAAATATCTTCTTCGCTGGTGCACTCTGTCAAATCGGGATGGGTATTTGGTTGTTCTGTACATGTTGAAAGATTGTCATAAAATGAATGAAATTCTGGGCTTATAAACTGCTTCAAGTCCATAAGATCTCTTTTTTTTCTAAGGATATGCATGGTAGATTATTACTTGTAATTGATCAAATCCTCTTACAACAGCACCTCGTTTGCCCACCTTTAAAATTTTAAAGGATTCATGTTTATCTAAAGACATTTTATATTGTACTTCATTACAACTTTTTGTATAACGAAACCATCGAACATTGTTCCATAGAAATTTTTCGCCATCTTCATTAATACGTTTCCAAGAAAATTTTAACTTGAAAAAATCAGAAAAATTATAAAAATCATTAGTTTTCATTTCAACTGTTTGAATTTTAGGTCCAATCGTATTTATAAACTGATACCAATCTCTTGGCGTTTCAATTTTAACATTTGTTTTCGTTTTTATTCGTTCAATAAGAGCGTGGTCGCTATCACACTCCATGTGCGTATGTCCTGGCTCTAGAAACTTGTGGTCGATGTAATCCAACATTTGAACATTTGCAATAAATGAAAGAAACATTGCAGAAACAAAAGAGTTCTTATTTTGTCCAATACATGAATCACTATAAAATGTAACTGTTTTTGTTTCTGCTGGCAACATTTTTAAGAATTTGTAAAGACATGATGAAATTTCATTTCCGCCACGCCGGGCCATGGCTTCGTGCCACATGAAGCATTTTGCAATATTGGTTTCAAGGTCATGAACTGTTAAATTAAATGTCCAAAGTTGTCTTTTATAGAAGCTTATAGAGTTTCTAAGGAAAGGTGTTGGTAGACATTGTTGTAAGTCAAAGGCAAAACTTTTCATTGCATCCTTTTTGTCATTTCGCTTTGACTCATACGCCATTTCAGCTTTAGCTAAATGATTTTTGTTTTGTTCAACCAATACACTTTTTTCTTCCTCAGTTTGAGCAATTTTTATTCTTGCAGCGTAGGTATCGCAGGTACTACAAGTGTCAATTTTGGGTGCTTTGAATTTAAGACCCATAGTTTTGAATATCTGAGAGTATTTAGAGAGGCTTACTGGATTTTCGACCTTCAATTTGTAAAGTCGGTGCATGGATGATAGATTCAGGCTGGCAGGCAAATATTTTTGACTCGTATCACGTCGACTGTAGTGGCTCTCATACGCAGGGAAACTTGAAATATGTTTTTTGGCGGGAGTATGCTTTCCTCGAAGATTTTTGAATTGCATTGAGGGACAACCAATTTTTTTACGAATGACGGTTTTAATAAAACTATCAGTTTTATCACAACACTGTGCAAAATGTTTTTTGCATACCCTGATAACATTACCGTCAATTTGCAACGAATATTTCATGGAGTTTTCACGATTTCTCTTACGGTTTACATTACAAAGGGTATCACTCTTTTTGTCCTCAATCGCTATCAATGACCCGATGTATATAATTCTTTGATCATAACTTCCTAAAGACCAGTAATGCTTAAATAGTGATTCGATTTGCTCAATTCCAACTCTCTCATGGCATTTGCTTCTGCAAATGTCAAATGGGTTATAAGCTCTAGCTCTTACAGTGTTCCCAGAGAGCGTTTGATAAGAATTCCCACTATTTCGAAGCTGAGAGCGAAGTATTTTTTTTATTTCACTTTTGGTGTCATCTCTAAAACTTTTTCAGTTTGAGCTCCCTGAGAAATTGTTTCTTCGTCTGTCTGAGAATCAATACTAGAAGATGAACTTGATAAATTAAAATCTGGGTCTTTTATCGAATCGTCTGAGTCAAATGCACTGTTTTCAAGAAAAAATTCATCACTGGTTTCATTACTTTGTGATTTTTGCATTCGTGAACCTAAATTGTAATAAACATACCATTATTAGAGTTTTAAATAATAAATTATTCCAATTTTGATTTCCACTAAAAAAAAATTTCGCTTACTTTTGAGCAAGTCCAGATTAAAGTTGATTCCAAGCATTGATGACATTGTTTCGTTTTGCACGCATGGTGCAAAATTTGGAATGAAATCATTTCGAAAGTTTTCATTGTACTTGGCTGAACTATCTGAAGTTTCTTGCATGTTAATTTTAATGTTCTCTACTTAAGATGAGCCGGTTTCAACACGTCTGACTAGAGTAAAATTTGAAACAAGGCTCTTAGGTTTTGTATTCAGGTAAATTTGTATAACCTAACCTAGATTTGTATATGATATGACAGTCGTTTATAGACGTATAGCGTAAAAAACTGATAACTACTTTTTACCGAATGCCTTTTTCTCAAGAAGCTGTTTTTTTCACTCTATGTACAAATGGTGTAATTAAAGAAAAATGATACCAGTATCAGTTATTTTTACAGTTCAACAATACCTACGTAACATTATTTGTTATTAAATGAAACTCAAATTTTTCAACAAAGTTCGACAATACCAATAAACTAATTCTTACTTCACTTACTTTTGTCCTTAGGACATTCTGCCATCATCTTTGCCAATTCAACCATTTTTGCTGCTCTGCCAGACATTTTGCATGTATTAAATCAATCACCACTGTAACACACTTTCAAAGCGACCTGTGCGCATCGACCTAACTCAACTTAATGACACACTTTTGAAAAATTTTCAATATTCATTGTTTTGAAATAACAACCTAAGTCTACTTAGACTGCAGTTTTTTCAAATTCAAATTTGGAATAAGCACTTAAGTTGAAATAATATTTTCAAAAATAAATTTTTTGTTTGGAAAAAGAGCTTAACTGAATTTATGATTTTCAAAAATTAATATTGTAATTTGGAATAACAGCTTAACTCAAGATAGGAAAATTAAATATTTTCTTCATTTTGCGAAATAACGACTTAAGTTGATTTAGGCAATAATGAAAAAATAACGTTTCTAATTGTTGTAATCCTAAATTAAGTTAGGCGCTTATTCCAAACTACAAATATAGAATCAGAAAACGCTTAACTTGAGTTAGGAAATTAAAGTCGAAAAATTATGAATTAGGCTGTTATTCCAAAACAGTCATTAAAAACAATTAACTTAAGCTATTTGGTTTTTAATGGATAACTTCTGTCCTAAGAAAGATACAAACATGAAAAATTGACAGCAAATAAATTTAGACACGCTGAACATGATGGCAACAAAAACTGAATTTTGTCCTAACTCGAGTTAGGCCATTATGGTTTGTGGCCACTGATGTATGCAAGCGATGTTATTACAGTACAATAGAATGTAGTGTAGATGAATGCAGAAATGACAAGAAACAAATATGTCACGCATTATGCATCGCACACATACATACACAGGCATACACTTATAGAAAACACTCAACAATAGAAGCGCGCGCACACACACACACACATACACTGAAATGTTTATTAAGGACACGTATGCAAATGTTGTCAAAGCCGCCGCTTCGGGGGGATTTTATGCTCTCTGGAAAGAGGTTTTAAAGCTGTGATACTTATATTTAGATAAGTTTGAGATATATATTCTAGATGTATTGGCATCCAAATAAGACCGGAGCATTTCAAGCAAAGCGGATGCCAAGTAGAATCGATCACAAAACTTCAATCGAGTTTAAAGTTTTTTTGCATAGCCAAAGTCAAGACTTAGCTCTCAAAAGCATAGGTCCGCCTCAAGACGTACATATGTTCATATATCTATATATATCAGGGACCGTACCGGTCAGATTTTAACGTTGATCTTTTAACTTTTATTTTTCCCGATAAAAATAAAAGTTATTTGGTGCCTTTTACCATATAAGGCAAAAATAACTGTTACTTTTGACTTTTATTTTATCGGTCACAAGTAACAGTTATTTTGTGACTTTTATTTTTTTGAGCAAATATAGTATATCAGGCAACTTGAATTTTTTCAAAGGCCATTTGACCGATTAAAAAACTATTGATACCATTTTTTTCTTCTCAGCACACCGCACATTCTGAGCTATAAGACTTGTGCGACGAAAAAATGGTATCAATAGTTTTTTTGTCGGTCAAACGGCCTTTGAAAAAAATTCAAATTGCCTGACATATTTGACCGAAAAAATAAAAGTCACAAAATAATTGTTATTTTTGACCGAACAAAATAACAATTAATTTTAACATTTATACTAAAAGTCTAAAATTTAAAAGGCGTTTAATATTCGTAAAGCTGAGGCCATTACGATCATAACGGTATATTTGAAAAAGTCCACCGGCAATTTTTTCGTTATGTCTTTTTGATTTGAAAATTATAAAATAACAGTTATTTTTGGTCCCTGATATACATATATGTATATAAAACTGAATGCAGTTTTTTTGTTTGTTTATTTGTCTGTTTGTTGTTCACACGACACTAAAACTTAAAAACTAGACGACCGATTGAGCTGAATCCTTCACGGAATATTCGTTTTGACTAAATCTCGGTGAACCATATAGTGCGAATACGAACCAACAGGTGGGCGTGGCACCTATCATACAAACAAAATTTTTAATATAGAATATCTTCGGAATTATAGGTCGGACAACATTGAATTTTTATATACCGTTCTCCCATGGATGTGTCATTCTACTAAGTAAAATTAAAAAATTGTAAAATTTAATTGGCGTTGGACAAGTGGTGTGTCAAAGTGGATTGCACCCTTTGACTGGGAGAATGGGTTGGGCATTGCATAAAAGGGGCGTGGCATTGCCCATACAACTCAAATAAATATACATATAATTGTTTGCCCTGATTGACTGACTAATTGACTGACTCATAGACTGACTGATTCATCACCGTCCAGCCCAAACCGCTTAAGCTATAAACAAGAAATTTGAACTGTAGATACATTTAAGAAAATAAAGTTCCGCTTAGACAGAATTTTTTGAAATTCTGGATCTAAAGGGGCAAAACATGGGTTAAAGGGTTGTATGAAGAAACTTGATTTATTAGGCCCATTGACTTCAAACTCCCTGCTAGTGTTTCGTAAACATTTATAGTTGTTTCTATGTGGTTTTCTGCTAGTAAGTTAAGTGAGGTTAGGTTAGAAAGGCAGCTTGCTGATTTCTCAACAAATAGATTCGGAGGCCTCTAGGGCCCTTGTGATGCCTGAAGAAAGTGTAGGCGGTGTTGGCAATTCCATATTGACATATCTTTGACAGGAAAAGTGACATCAATTGGCACAATAATTCGAAAACAAACACACAGATGAAAAAATTGTTCCATATGCAGGATTTCGGAAACAATTTGGCCTCGCAATCGCATTGAAGGCTTTGACGGCATGAGCCTTGGATCTTTAATACTAGGACTATTTTCTTTAGTAAGTTAATTTCTGTATATTCTTTAATTATTTCTCTTATTCTTTTTCTTACTCTTTATGTTTAGCAATCGCTTTCATATTTTACTCAAAACAAAGTATTACATAATTAGTATTTTTGTACTGTCATTTCCTTGAACCGTACTTCATTCTTTCTACTACATGAACCAAAAACAAATGTCCACAAATTACACCGTGCGACAAAAATAAAAAAAATTTCACACCGGAAAATCCATATGGGCGTGAAACTAGAGACCAAACATAGTAATACTGCGTACTCAGTTTTTCATTTCTACATTCTTTGTCCTTTTAAAAGGACTTCAAAATTTTGAAGGGGATAAAAAATAAAAAAATATAAAACATACTTAACCTCGTTAGAATGTGGCGATATGTATATCAAATAAAAGAGGAAAGGCTCAAGAATTTAAATAAAATTGATTTTTTTATCTATTTCTAAAAAAAGGATATGAAAAACGTCCTTTGAAAATTTTAATCCTTTATATCCTTGAACATTTTTATAGAATTTTCTTGAAAAGTACGTATGTTAAAACCCAAAATCTCCTTGATCACGTGTCAAAATTTCATTATTCTCGCTTCATTGATTTTGTATCTCTTTATTATTTAAAATACTGATACTCAAATAAATTCGAATTTTTGTACTTCATTAGAATTGCATCTTCCGCTTTTTTTCTTAATAACTTTTGAACCAACAAAGTTAGAGTAATGCAATTTTGACACTTCATATTTTATATTTTTTATGTGTTTTTGATTTTTTATCACCATCAAAATTTTGAAGTCCTTTTAAAAGGACAAAGGATGTAGAAATGAAAAACTGAGTACGCAGTATTACTATGTTTGGTCTTTAGTTTCACGCACATATGGATTTTTCCCGGTGTGAAAAATGCTGTCGCACGGTGTTATATTCCATTAAAGCACAAAGTTCATCATAATTCTGAATTCTGCTCATGCTTTATTGTAAGATTGTCATTGTTACATTGTTAAAGCATCATCATTACCCTCTAAACATCAGTAGGTGTAATTTTGCTTAAGTGTAAACAACATACTTGCTTTGTGCTCTAATTATGTCAACAAACCACAATTTGCGGGAAGCGCGAATGTTTCTGCACATCAACGCTCGCTAAAATGGTGTAAAAGTTGTCAAGGAAGCATGGCAGGTGCTTCAATGGAATGTCCTACCTCATTCGTCGTATTCAGCAGACAATGCTGTTTCTGTTTACAACTTGTTCCCGTCCCGTCCCTGATTCATCACTTGTATTCTTACGAAAAAGCTAACAATTTTCATCACTTGTATTCTTACGAAAAAGCTAACAATTTGGTCGATTCTTGGATCGTCCTAGAAGACGGGAAATTTCATCAACGGGGAATTCGTGTGCTGTCTGCAGGATGGGGGGAAATGTTGTAGCTAACGATGGACAAAACTTTGAATAACATACATTCTGTCTTTTTGATTAGCTTTTCATAAACGGTTTTAAGTAAAATGCTTAAAGTTTGATTTTCATGTCCAACGTTTTCTGGATTTAGTAAACTCTACTTAAGTCATTACTGTAAGCAGCTGTAGTCATCTAGAAATCTCAATATATTCCTTCCCACTCCTTAAAGATCTTTTTATTCTGGACTCTTACTTTTTCCTATTTCGGATCAGCAGATATTTTGGAAGATATTTCAAGCAAGCCAAGTTTTATTTTAACCAGATTAACTGAACTTGAATAATCAAATTTCTTTCGTCCTAAATTAGACTCATTGAGCTGCGATTCTAGTTCCTAATTTCCCAACTACATATTCTAACATCTTCAGTCTGTCTTCTGTAAGATTACATTTAGACTACAACAGACCCTTTACTCTAATTGGCTCACAAATTTGTTCGTGGTAACACAACAACTTAAATTTTCCCTAAATCCGATTCACTGAGCTCAAATTTTCAAACTTCTTTCGTCCTTAATCAGATTCGTTCAGCTGTGACTCTAATCTAACCCAAACTAAATATTGTTACAGAACCTTTACCCTAATTAGCTGCAATTATTTATTCAACGAAAAGGTGCCCAAGATTTCAGTTGCTTTCCCGCAATTTCAAAGACAATTCACATCGAAAAAAATGTATCGGGATAGCAACTAAAGAACTAATTTCACACAACAATTGCTGCTTGCTCAATGTTTTGTACCCTTTCGAAATTCTCATTAAGCCACGCCTGCATATCAACAACAATGACCCAGCAACTCATACACACACACAGGCACACTCCCACCACCCACACATGCACGCAAGCCGTTTCGTTTTTATGCTTAGAAAGCATTAATGAAGAACACGCGAAACACTCTGCACTTTGCAGAGATAAACATTGACAACAACAAAAACAGCGACAACAAAAAGCGAAAGTAACAAAACAGAAAAGATGAAGACGGCGAAAAAAGTTTATAGGAAACTAAGTAAAATGCTTGTAATCATAACACAACTCACCTAAGCGCCAGAGGACTTGTGCCACATATGCGAGCGCTACTTTTTTTACAACTCGTGTGCATGTGTGCGTGTGTACTTGCGGGTGTTTGGTGGCTCGGCCGGTTGTGGTTGTGTGCGCGATGCAATGAGCGTTTTATGGCCATTGCTGCCAGCTTTACTTTCGCCGTGCGGCGGCCGTAATTCAATTGACTGACTTTGGCGCATAAATCACTTGAGTGTAGAAATAGATAAGCGGAAGACACACACACACACACACATATGCACATTTGAATATCGCACATATGAATATCGCACATGCATACAAAAACACTCTCAACAAACATATCGCAACACATGTGGCTTATGCTGCGATGCAAAAAGCATACAAATAAAAAAGGGTACGAGATTGGCATATAAAAAAATATGTAAATAACCTTTTATGGCGCTTTGATGGCGCGTCTTTTGGCATTGCTTTTCAATAAAATTGTTGAAATATTGTTGCGTTTTTTATCTCATCTAAGATGCTATGTTGTACTCACTTTCGCACTGGTTGTAGTCATGCGGCCATTGTTAGTTGTTAGAAATTTAAATTATTATGTTTTTTTTTGGTTTTTTCTTAAATTCTTTTTAATTTAAGTTCTCGGCGCGTGTTTGACAATTTTCTATTTTCAAGTATTTTTATTTTTTTATTTCGATTATGTTTACTTTAATTTTATTCAACTGTTGTTAGTTTTGTGATGGGCTTAAAATAAAGTATGCGTTTAGGTCCCTGGGTCGCTATCAGCTTTGCTGAATGTGTTGTTTGTAGCTGGTTTGGCACACAAACTCAGCGTGGCGTTTCGCAGCAGGAAACGTTGCACTCCGCTCCCATGGAGACACCAAATTCAACTGATGCGGCCAGACAGCGGCCAAACAGTGGCTGCTGCTGCTGCTGTTGTTGATGCTGTTGACGTCTTTGCAGCTGTTATGGATGCTGCTGCTGGTTAGGCTGGTTCGTTTGGTTTCAAGTTTCGGCAAGGATGCGGGACAGTGGTGTGATACAAAAACACAAGAAATTAAAAAAATTAAGAAAGAACACAAAAAAGTTTACAAAATTGAAGAAAGTAAAGAAAAAAGGAAAGACATTATATGTTAATTGTGGAAATATTTTTATTTTATTTTATTTTATTTTATTTTATTTTATTTATTTATTATTTATTTTAATACAGATAATACAAAATTTAGAAAAATAATAGTAATTTAATATTTAAATTAAAAAAAAATTACAATACAGAAAACAAAGACTTAAGAAAAATAATAATAATTCAATATTTAAATTAAACAAAATTAAAACAAAATTAAATTTCACTTTAAAAAAGAATAGTAATTTCAAATAAAAGTAGTTTGAAAAATAATAGTAATTTAATATTTAAATTAAAAAAAATACAATACAGAAAACAAAGGCTTAAGCAAAATAATAATAATTCAATATTTAAATTAAACAAAATTAAAACAAAATTAAGTTTTAATTTAAAAAATAATAGTAATTTCAAATAAAAGTAGTTTCAAAAATAATAGTAATTTAATATTTAAATTAAAAAAATTACAATACAAAAAAAAAACAAAGGCTTAAGAAAAATAATAATAATTAAATATTTAAATTAAACAAAATTAAAACAAAATTTCAAACTAAAAACAATTTCAATTTAAAAAATAATAGTAATTTCAAATAACAGTAATTTAATATTTGAATTAAAAAAAATTACAATACAGAAAACAAAAGCTAAGAAAAATAATAATAATTCAATATTTAAACTAAACAAAATTAAAACAAAATTAAATTTCAACTTTCTAAATATGATCTTTAAAACGTTTCTTGAAGTTTTTGAACTCATAACCCTAAAAATAAAATTTGAAAATCCTTTAAATCCTGTTGTCATCAAATCGAAATGGCGCCTCCAACTAATTTTTACCATATTTTAGACACAACATTGAATTGTTTAAATCTTAACCCTTTCGACCCCAAAGTTTCCTGTCATCTTATAGCAAAAGCTGCGATTGATTTATGGATTTAATTTAAGTAGGCACCAACAAATTAATATTTTTATAAGTGTATTCAAAGCAAATATCGAAAATTTTACTGTTATCCCCAAAATAACTTCCAATAAAACTAAAAAATAAAAAATAAATAAAAATAAAAAATAAAATTTAAGTCTACGAATTGGGCGCGTTTGATCAAACCCCTGTTTCTTTAATAATGGTTAAATAAAATCAAAATGTGATAATTTTGTATTTTTCCATAAATATTAAATAATATTTCTGTAATTAAAAAATATTGATACAAAATGTATTTAACCCGTTTTAAGCTAAAATTGTTCAAAAGTAAACTAGCTCCAGAACTATAACAAAGAGGCGTGGCGACTTCAAATGTCGTGTGCACACTTCTTAGGCAAATGTTTCATGATTTAAATACGAAAAAGTAATAGAGACACAGGATAAAATTCAGGGTCGAAAGGGTTAAGTTCGGATTTGGTTTTTATAAGATCAAAGTCCATATTTTTTCTCGTGAAAAAATGGCCGCATGAATAAAAAATTTGGGTGTTTTTCAAATATGCAGAGAACTTTATTTTGTATTAAATATAAACTTTAAATAAGAATTAAAAAAATAAAAAATAAATATATGCAAAAAATAATTCAAAACATTTTCCTTTTTTCAATTAAAAAATAATTCAAATATAAACATAAGATGTTAATCGCCACTGCTGCCGCAAATCACTCTTCAAAGTGGGTTAACAATCTGTCTGTTTACTTTCGGCTTTTCATATTGCCGAACGGCAAGTACGCGCCTTTGCATTCGGCGCATGCCTGGCGAAGCTGTTAAGCCGCACTCCCGACCGCACCACTGTATTCTTATCACCGCAAGCTGGCACGCACGCAGCATTGGCCAACCGAACGAGGAGCACATTGGCTGGCAGTGCGGTGCGACGGACGCAATTATCAGCTGTTTGGCTATTGCGTCCTGCTTTTGCTGTTTACTCGCCGACTGAAAGCAGCAGTTAAATCCCAATAATAATAATAACAACAATAACAACAACAACTTGTAAGCACTTTGTGGAGCACCGGCCCTGGGTATGTGAACAATGTAAGCACTCAGTTTCCAGCGAAATGCATTTCCTTGCAAATGTTTGCGAAATTGAATACTTGACGAAAGTCGTGCAGGCTGTGATGATAGCCGCCGAGTGCACTCGAGCACTGGCCAAGTGCATAATAGACACTCGAGCTGTTGCAAGTGTGTTGTGAGTAACGCTGAGCTGGTGCAATCACTGCGGCGCGTATGTAGGCCGTGCCTGGCTGTTACGGCTCTGCGAGTGCAGCAGCCATAACAGCTGCTGTTAGCCGTAACAGCAGCTCTGTTGGCGTTAGCAGAAAGCTCGCGCTGTTGTCAGTAATGTTGCAAACCATTTTCGAATCGGCAGCAGTGTTAATTGCTGCTGTTAGCTATTTAGTGCTGTTAGTAGTTTTTCTAGTGATTTGCTTAGTTCTGTTGTTGTAGTGAATTGAAATGCTACGCTAATAGAAACCAACTTGAGGCAAGTTCCTTGAATAAATAGAATGTAAATGAGTTGTTCTTTGACAGGAAAGCGCTCAGGTACAATTAAGTGTTGTCTTTAATTAATTTAATTGCCACGTAATGTGGTCTGAAGTATTGCCACGACAAGCAAAAAAAAATGAATCAAATGTAAATAACAATTTAAGTTGTCTGACAAACCAAAGATTGTAGCGGAAGTTAGGTTAATTTAAATTGAAACGATGAAAATTTTGGTTTTATATCATTTTTCTTAAATAAAAATTAAATGTAGAAAATAAAATTATTATTATATTAATAATTTTTATATTTACAATACATTTTGAATAAAATATAGTAAATAAAAAAACTCAGAACTGTTTGGTTATTCTTCTTGAATGGTGCAATTATTCCTGTACAAACATTTTTTTTATGCAAATTTTATTTTGTAAACACTTCGTACTCTACAAGATTAACATATTTTTTCATACAAGGTAAGTGCCAAAGTAAACAGGATATTTTAAAAGTAATTGGGTTTTGGAAATCCGATTTATTTGATACAAAAAAATGCCCTTTGGGCTCTAATAGCAATTTGCAGGGTCTAAAAGTATGTCGAATGAGTGCAGCATGTCGCTAGAAGGTTTCTTAATGACGTCAACATCCTCAAAACAGTTTTTCTTGCATTGCCAAATGCATTTTTCCGAAAACGTGAAAGTCGCAATGTCCCAATAGAAGGATTGGTTCATTGTTAAAATGCTTTTTTTAGTCAAAAACTGGGTCAGAAGTGTCTATCGATGAGATGGCGTCAATCAACTTGTGCAGAACAAACCGTTCACACACTTTTCGGTAGTGAAGTGTTCAGTTAAAGTGCAATAAATTGATGTATTTGAGATGCTAAAAACCAATTTCCATGAATTTTAATGAAGATTTTGGCTGCTCTTCGACGACAACAAACCCCATTAAATTATTCTTCTAATATTGGCTTCTTGGTCGATATTCATTTTTGTACCAACCCACAGTGATTCGACTCCATGCAACCGCGGGACAAAATTAGAAGGAGTGGTCCATTCTTCATAAAATTTGGTATACTAGTTAATCATGGTCTGCTGAATTGAAATCTTCATTTTGTTTTTCTTAAACTTTTGTGGTTTGGCAATGTCTGAGACTTAAATTTGCAATTTTCGTTATTTTTGGTGAGCTATAGCAACGAGTGTGTTGGCTAGTTTTTTTTAGATTTTACATTAAATCGGTAACGTCAACATTGATAATTGCAAAGAGTAACATAAATTGTCTTAGAACCCTTTAGTTTTGCAATAAAAACGATAATAATAGATGTATGTTTTGCTTTTTTCCAGTTTTCTCAATTTTTCATGCTAGCCTACTTTTAGGGATGAATAAAATAAATTTTGTCGAAAAATAGGTGTGGTATTGCTGCATACTTTCAGGCAGCAGATTAACAATATGGCAACAATTTGGCAACAATTTGGCAACACAATTATTTTTTTGGCAAACACATTCAACCAAACAACACAATTGTTGCCATTGGCAACAATTTGGCAACACAACTTTGGCTGCATACTTTCAGGCAGCAGATTAACAATATGGCAACAATTTGGCAACAATATGGCAACAATTTGGCAACATTGGCAACGGAATTTTTTTGAGTTTTGTACGGACGGAGTTTTGTACGCAAACTTATTCTGCACCGTTTTGTGGGGGCTATTCAGTTATTCAAATTACTTTTCAAATTGAATTATTTTCTGAGATCGGAAGATATCGGAGAATCTAATTACATTATCTGACAAAGAACGAATGCTTCTTAAAATTAAAAAATCCAGGACATACTTTTTAGATATTTTCCTCTAAGTTTTGCCAATTTCCAGATTTTTAATTTAGAAAAATATTTTGAATTAAAAGTGATGTAAAAGCCTCAACTTTGCAAATTTTGAGAAAACATTAAAAGCGAAAATGGCCACATCATCTCTTAATCTATATTGAAAGGTTTGGCAACTTCGTGCTAACCATGTATTTTTATAATTTTCTTTACTCAATAGACTAAAAAAACAGAAAATATGTGTTTAAATTTTTTTGTGAAAAAAGTTTCAACTTTGAGCCGCTTTTGCACAGACACTAATTAAGTTTTTGCACAGATTTTTTGGGGTTTTCTTAGTTGGAGTTTTACTTTTCAAATTACATTAAAATCGTTAAATTCTGAGACTATAAATTTTTGGAATTTTGTCTACGGACCGAATCACTGTGCAATGACAGAAACGTATCTACTCTCACTTCAGATGCAACAGTTTCGCTTCCAGTGAATCAAATATCATGAAATTTTGACTGGATATTGGGAAAAGATATATCTCTCCAATGCACTAAATAACATGTGCTATGTTCTAAAAATCCTGTCTAGTTTGGAACACAACTTGTATCTTTGTATGTATGTCGATTTAGGCAAATGAGCAAATGAGTGACCAATACATCCTTTATTGGCACTTTTTTGCCGCAGACTATGTGTGATAGTTATTCAAGGATCTGCTGTACTTATCTTCTTCATTCTAATAACTACACTCAGTGTTATTCTGAGCGGTGCTTTGTAACTGTTCCTAATTCAGACTGTTTTTTTCAAAATGATTGTTTAAAATTAGAACTTTTTGCTCGTCAAAGCTGATAGCTGATGGTGTATCGGTGACTATGTATTTAGTTACATTTGCTATTCGGCTTTCTTACCCTCCTTCCACACATACAAAAAACCAATTTCTTAGAAAATCATCATAGTTCTCTGTGCTGAGTTGGGAAATTGATGTCGTTCTGTTGTGACCTAAATTTAAAGATTAAGTGTGACGACCTCAACCTGGTCCCACTCTCACTTCTAAGCAATTTTTTTCACATCACTTTTGATCCTTAAGTACTCTGAAAATGATTTTTCCAGTCTTCTTTTAACACTTGAATGCGCAAGGAAGTAAAAATGACTACTCTGTGGTCTTTTATTATAAATCACTTTTATGGCATTGCATTCTGAAAGAAAATATTCCCTAAATCTTACTAAGGCTGTTCATTCTAGTGATTATTCTTAGCTCGTCTAATTTTTATTTTTTCATGCGCTTCCTATTTTCATTTCTTAATCAACTGCCTTTTCTTTCTATATTTGCATTTCTTGCAATTTGTCTTCCTTTTGAACTGGACGAGCTTTTAACTGACTTTTCTTCTTCAAAGAAACTGACAAAAAGAAAACAGTGCGCTCGATGTCTGTCGGTTGGCTCAAGGTCCATGGCATGGGCACAACAACAACACCAATAAAAACACTTGAAATGCTGCAAATGAAAAAATTGCTTTACATATTCAACGGTGGCGGTAACGAGACAAAGAAAAAGAATGTCGACAAAAAAATGACAAGCGACAACGAAATTTTCACAGCAAATTTTCAATTATTGTGCAATGTGCAGAAATTACAATAGCAACAACAACCTAGTGTAGCGCAAAAAGTAACAACATTGACCTCAACGCTATGCAAAAAATCAACATGCAGCAGTGAAAGACCAGATGCTCCGAGCTAAAAATACACTTTAACCTTTGGCAGCACAAGTTCAAGCGGCAGATGGAGATTAGCATCAATGAACGCGCGCTGAAGTACAAATTCCGAAAAACAAACAAACAACAGAGCGAGCGAAATGAAAATCGAATGTTAGACGAAAAGAAGAAGCAGCAGCAGCAACAGTGGCTGGGAGAAGAAGCAGCAGCAGCAGCAGTAGAAGCCAGCAATCGAGGGGAACAAATGAAAATGGTTGAAAATGGTGCGACTGTGTGCGGGTTGGTTGGTTGGTTGGTTGGTGGCGCGCAGCTAAGCAGCAAAAGTGAAAAGCATTGAAAAAGTAACATTGCAAAAAAAAAACAGAAAATTCACTTTCAGGCGTCAATGACAGCGACAGACCAGCACGTGTGCGGGCGAATGCGGTTGACGGGGCGTGAAGGGAGCATTGGGCAGGCGACCACGAAGTTTTACATTGCACGCGCCGCGTGCGCATTCAATGCGGAGCGCCGTTGCACAGTGATTCTACTTTAGGTAATGTATAGAAAAAAATTAGAAACTATTTTAGGTTTTTCTAATTTTGCGCATAACTACAATCTTACCTTAAATAAAATTGCTTCTTTAACCCTTTCGCTATTTTGTTGCCATATGGCAACATGCTACTTTGTGGACGTCTGCACCCTCTATGGTTGCAAGAATAAATTTTTTTGTTGGTCTTTAGAATAGTTTGAAGTTTTGGGAAAAATACGAAATTAATAAACTGAATATTTAAGTTTAAAGAAGAGAAGTATACACGTTTTTTAATGGTATATCTTGACATAGTAAAGGAAGAAGAAGCAGAAAAAATGAGAGAACTTTTTAATTTGAGGTTTTCTTTCAATTTAGATCCTTTTTTTAACTTTGGCTGAAGTAAATGAAGAAATATTCAAATTTTCGTTATGCGAAAAAAGTTTTATGTTTAAGTAATTATTACAGCCACAACGATGTGGTTGCTCTCATATAAAAGCACACTAAAATACAGGGTCCTAGCATAAAAATTAAAAAATGTCTTATGGAATGTTGCTAATGCCACATAGAAGCCTAAGACGTAAAATTTAAAATTTTAACTTTCCCCAGTAAAAACCTGTAGCGAAAGGGTTAACAAATTTTTGTGAAAAAGTCGTATTTCGGAAATAACTGATAATCTTTTTTACAAAAACAAACCATCTTGGAATTTTTTTTATAACATATTTTTAATAATTTTTTTCCATGAACGACTAAAAATTATTACTGTTCGTATTCAGAAAAATGTTTCAAAATCCTTAAAAAAATACAAAATTTATCAACATTGCTGACAACAATTTTTCTTGTAGTTTTCCCTCTGGAAAGCAGTTTTGAAATTCCTTTTAGTTAACGACAGAAAATTCATTACTGTTTGTATTCAGAAAAATGTTTAAAAATCCTTACCAAAAAAACAAAATTTATCAACATTGCTGATGACAATTTTTCTTGGAGTTTTCCATCTGGAACTCACTTTTGATATTCCTTTCCGTGAACGACCAAAAAATCACTACTGTTTGTATTAAGAAAAATGTTTAAAAATTCTAAACAAAAAATAGAAAATTTATCAACATTGTTGACGAAAATTGTTCTTGGATTTTTCCTTCTGGAGAAAATTTAGTACTATTTGTATTCAGAAAAAATTTTCAAAATCCTTAAAAAATATACAAAATTTATCAACATTGCTGACAACAAATTTTTCTTGGGGTTTTCCCCTCTGGAACGCACTTTTGATATTCCTTTTAGTTAACGACAGAAAATTCATTACTGTTTGTATTCAGAAAAATGTTTAAAAATCCTTACCAAAAAAACAAAATTTATCAACATTGCTGATGACAATTTTTCTTGGAGTTTTCTTTCTGGAACGCACTTTTGATATTCCTTTCCGTGAACGACCAAAAAATCATTACTGTTTGTATTCAGAAAAATGTGTAAAAATTCTAAAAAAATAGAAAATTTATCAACATTGCTGACAACGATTTTTCTTGGAGTTTTCCCTCTGGAACGCACTTTCGATATTTTTTCCGTGAACGACCAAAAAATCATTACTGTTTGTATTCAGAAAAATGTTTCAAAATCCCTACCAAAAAAATAAAAAAATACAAAATGTATCAACATTGTTGACGACAATTTTTCTTGGAGCTTTTCCTCTGGAACGCACTTTTGGTATTTTTTCCCGTGAACGACCAAAAATTTATTACTGTTAGTGTTCAGAAAAATTTTTTAAAATCCTTAAAAAAAAACAAAATTTATCAACATTCCTGACAAAAATTTGCACTTTTGATATTCCTTTCCGTGAACGACAGAAAATTCATTACTGTTTGTATTCAGAAAAATTTTTCAAAATCCTTCAAAAATATACAAAATTTATCCACATTCCTGACAAAAATTTTTCTTGAAGTTTTCCCTCTGGAACGCACTTTTGATATGTTTTTCCGTGAACGACCAAAAAATCATTACATCACATCATTATAGAAAATGTATCAACATTGTGGACGAAAATTGTTCTTGGATTTTTCCTTCTGGAGCACATTTTGACATTTCTTTCCGTGAACGACAGAAAATATGTTACTGTTTGTGTTCAGAAAAATGTTTAAAATTTCTAAAAAAAAAATAGAAAACTTATCAACATTGTTGACGAAAATTGTTCTTGGATTTTTCCTTCTGGAGCACATTTTGACATTTCTTTCGTGAACGACAGAACATTTATTACTGTTTGTATTCAGAAACAATTTTTGAAATCCTTAAAAAATATAAAACATTTATCAACATTGCTGACAACAATTTTTCTTGGAGTTTTCCCTTTGGAACGCAGTTTTGAAATTTTTTTCCCTGAACGACCAAAAAATCATTACTGTTTGTATTCAAAAAAAATTTTCAAAATCCTTAAAAAAAAAATAAAAAATTCATCAACATTACTGACACAATTTTTCTTGGAGTTTCGCACTTTTGATATTTTTTCCGTGAACGACAGAAAAATCATTACTGTTTGTATTCAGAAAAATGTTTCCAAAAAAAAACAAAATTTATCAAAATTTTTTTCTTGGAGTTTTCCCTCTGGAACGCATCACTGTGCACTGTGCCAACCTGAGCGGTTTGTGAACTGCTGATTGCCGATTGCTGATTGTGACACTCGGTGACGACGACGACGACGGCGATGGCGTGTGACACAACCAACCGTGAGCGGAAATTCATTGCGGCAGCGCACTAAATGCTGGTATTAGCAAAACAATTCGTTTTTGATTACATTTTTTTAGTGTCCGACCGAAACCACTTTTTTGGGCCGAAACCGAAACCGAAACCGAGTTTCGGTTTTTTTTTTAATATTCGGCCGAAACCGAAACCGAACCGAAACTTTCTAGTTAAAATAAAAATCACCATATCAAGCATTATTTTTCAACAAACGAATTTTACATTAAGTAAATAAAGAACAAACATAACATAAATAAATAAATACTTATTAATAAAAACAATTTATTCATATTTTAAAAACATAAACATGAAAAAATCACCCTTTCATACCTTACTTCCTAATATTCAAAATTAAATAATTTAATATTATATGCTAAACAAAAAGTTTATTTACATTGGGGGCATCCAAATTACTCCTCCTTTCACTATAATCTGCTACACAATAAAATGTAAAAAAATTTTGTAGAAAGTTTCGGTTTCGGCTTTTCGGCCATTTTTTGGCCGAAACTGAAACCGAAACCGAAACCACTTATTTGGGCCGAAACCGAAACCGAAACCGAATATTCGGTCGGACACTACATTTTTTCCTTTATTCATTTCAATTGCTTGATATCTGTGTATATCTCCTTTTGTTGTTGCCGTCTTTGTCCAGTCAGCCAAATTGCGAGCTGATTTACGCAGTGGGAATTTCAGTTAACTAATCCAACCATAGCTAACCAACAATTCAGCGAGCATCATTCAACAACAACAACAATGTACTAACAACATCCCACCATCCACTTGCATTGTTTATGTACAATTTGTGTTGCGGCGGTGATTAACGTTTCGTAGCGCATTCAAATTACGCACCCGGGTTGCGTAAGTTGCAATCTCGCCGAACGGGCTGGCTGGCGTTGACGCCGCGGCGCACTGTCGCTGTTTGAGGTAACAAACGGCGCGCATTAATTTTCTCCCACCAGCGCCCAGCCCATTGTTGTTGTGCGCTTTCATAGGCAGCAGCGGCGCCATCAGCAGCAGCATTAACAACAACAACAACATCATCATCAACGCCGCCCGTCGACGTCATCGTCATTGCAGACGTCGTCGTTGCTGCTGTTGGTGCGCCTCTTGATTTATATTTGCATTTCCATTGTTATTGTTGTTGTTGTTGTTGATGGCTCATTTCTTCTGCTTTTGAAGTGCAGCCGTTTCGCGCAGCCAACGCAAGTCGTTGCAAAATGTTTGCGATTTTACATTTCTGCATCACGCGGCGTTACTCGCCAACTGTGACTTGATTTGTATGCAGCAACATTTCAAGCGGTTTTTGGCCAAAAAAGTAAAACAGAAAACCGTATCTGTTGCTATTTGCATTTTCATTTTTATTGCTTCAAATTTGCGATTTTTGCATTCTGTGTTTCTGCTTTTGTTGATTTGGTTTTATTTGCTTAGGGTTTTTTTGTTTTTGTTTTTGGTGTAAAGAAAGTGTACAATTTTTGCGCAGTTTGTGTTATCTCGCATTGAAATGAAATTTTTTGCACAAAATCGCTCAGTTTCACACGCAATTGTTGACTCGTTATTGTTTTTGTTGCTGCTGGGAGTTTTGGTCGATTGCCATCGTTCATCAATGGTTTTTATTGCGCAACTATTACGAGATAATTTTGCCATAAAATATGCAAATTGCAATTTGCAAAATTTTGGGTGGGAGTGAAAAGTTGCATTTGAAAGCAAAGCGTATGCAAAATTTGCTAATGTCACTGGAAAATGAAATGAAATTCACAGATAAACACATACACACATAAATATTAGACATAAACATAAACATTAGACATGATTAAGTGCACGATTTTTCGATTTCGGTGATGAAGAATCTCTCATTTTATGCAGTTTAGTGTAAAAGAGTTGAGAGTTGAGTTAAATGTGGTCGCATCGAGGGCAAAGTTCACAAAAAAAGCTAAGAAATTTGACAAATTGCTCCACAGCTTCACAGTAGTTGCTCTTAGAGGGTTAAAATCTATGACTGACCCCCACTAGTTTTCTCTACTGAACATTTCTTTTAAACATATTTATACCCTATCTCCAACCCTTAATGGGGCTTCCATACAAAATGATGGTTTTTATAAAATAGGCTCCAACTGCTCCCAGGTTGCTCTAAGTTGTGTGAAATGTAAGACCGACATTCATTTATTTTTCCTTCCGAATGTTTCTTCCAAACATACCTACCCGCTATCTTCAAATCTTAATGCTGCTCCCATACAAAATTGGTAATTTTCTATGGAATTTGCTCCCCACTTGTAAATGTAGTAGTAAAGTAAGCGAGGAAACATCGTATCTCGCAAACTTCTAAACCAATTTGAATGATTTATTCAGCGATCGGCAACATTCTTTAGTACAAAAAATACAAAATTAATGAAGGTTCAGAAATTCACCACCAGAGGGCGTCTCTCATACAATCTCACAACTCCGAGTAGTAAACTTTTATGTTTCTACGAAGCAAAAATCAAAATGTATTCCAGAAACCCCATTATTCACATAATGCATAACGTATATTCACATCTTAACGTCTAACTTATTTCATACTTCATACTTTCACCTTTTTTTTTTTTAAATAAAGTCCATACGACTCACTAAAGTTCTCGCAACTGTACCACTTAATCTCTTTTATTTGCCCCAATTTCACTTCAACTTAACTCTGAACACGTCAAATTGGCTTGACACTGCAATATTTTCCCATGGAAGACATGGCAATTGTTGAAAGCAGACAATTTCAATAGACTTCCTGCACTTCCGCCGCAATATTTTCTTTATAGTTGAACAATTGTTTGATTTCAACACAGACAGACTCGCATTCGATTTAGCGAAGGAAAATGTTATTTGCATTGCGCCAGCAAGAAACTGTCAAAATAACGAGCGCGAATGTCGACAACGAAATGCGAGCAGCAAAAAGTTATCAAGCCATCGTTGGTCCTTGCAGCGGCACTGCGCACTGGAGTGCACACTCGATGTGCTGAAATTTGCTGAAAACCGTTAAAAATATATTTTTGCACTCTGCACAGCATTGTCGAGGTTTGTTCGCCTTGACATGAACTTTGTAAGACCTAAAAGGAGGGAGAAGTAAATACGATATGTTTTATGTTGGTATATGTGATCCAGGAGGAGGTTAGGTGTTATTTTGGTGTAAGCAGTGATAGTTAAGAATGTTAGATTGAATGTCAGAAGAAGAAGAGTGTGATGCTGACATGGGTCTGAAACACGTAGGAATTGCAGATAATAATGCTTTAAGATACTTTGCATAAGATGTGGTTTGAGACCGTTTTGTTGGCCCTACTGAGGCCTTACGTGAGGCCTTACACCTTACATGCGCGACTGAGCATCGTCACTGAATTCGTTAAGTGACCCCCATACGTGTAAATTTACAAAATTTTCAAAAAATTTTTTTTTTGTGAAATAGACTCCAGGGGGTCTTAAGAATATCCCCCTCAAGTGGTTTTTAATTCTGAAGACCCGTTCCCCTGCAGCAGCGCTTTATTGATGGTCAATTCGTTCCGCATGATATCGGTAACGCAAAGTTTAAACCGAATTATTTCGAAACACTGGTTTTTGATTATGGAAGTAGAATATCTCGGCAAGTTTCAGTCCCACTGATCTAAAATTTGGGCAGCAACTGTTTGAAACATAGAACTTCTAAAGTAACTAAAAATGTCATAGTTTTTGGCGAAATCCGCAGCGCCATTTTCGGGAAATTAAGAAAAAAAGGTAATTTTTTTCGGATGGAACGTATTTTTGTATTTTCGAGAAAATATTTCTTTTTGTTAGTTACTTTAGAAGGTACATATATTTTCTCATAATAACTAATAGCAATATTTATTCAGATGATTTTTGGGGCGCCGGCACAATTTCTACTAGAATTTGGGCCCAACGTTGGACCCCCACCACCGCCGCCATTTTGAGCACGCCAAAAAAAAATTGTTTCTTGCACTGCTACCTTTTAATAAAAGAAGGGGGAAAAAAATTGTACATTGAATTTTTTTCCGGCGTATGCGCGATTCCAAAAAAATACCGTTTACACGTATTGACCCCCTTAAAAATTTCACATCAAAATTTTCTTCTTTTAAAGTGATTTACAGCCAATTTAACAACTGCAAAAGAGTTCAGTTGCAAAGTTCAGTTGTGGCATTGACTTATTTACTTTGGGCGTAGCTACAGAGTAGGGCATGAATAAGTCGGTTTAGGCCGACTGCAACACTCTGATTTTGGATTTTATGTGCATCTGGTGCTGCTTAATGCACACAGCGCTTAAGGGCAAAAACAATGCTTGACAAAAAAAAACAATCCGTACACTTTTTTGTCCACCCAATGAAATCACATTCACTTATTTAAGTATACTAAATTTATTTTAGGATTTACTTATTTGTATGCTTTCGTTTTTTAACATTTTCTCTAGTTCGAACATTTATTTGCTTTGACGATTTGTTGAATAAATAAATTATTAAATTTAAATTAAAGCAATTTAAAATTAATTACCATCAATTATTATTCTACACTCAATAAATAATGCACGCGACATGTGTTGCACAAAAAACAATGTTGCAACAAAAATCTGGCCAATTACTAAAAAATAAATATTAACGCGTACACGTGTGATAACAATTCGCGGCTAATGGCTACGCATACGAGCCACCAATTAGCGGCGCGCAGTCAGCCCCGCCCATCGTCGCCTAACCGTGGCGCTGTCGGTAACGAGCCATTAACTGCAGCGGTGGCGGCGCGTGCGGCGTTGTCACATTCGCCGCCTCTGACTCCTGTGTCGCCGTTGCCGTTGTCGTTGTTGCTTTTGCCGCCTCGACAGCGACGTTATCAGCTGCGCTCGCCATGGCCTCCGAATCGGTTTCGCCAATGAACGGCGCTGCCGGCGCCACATTGCCGCTCAAATTTTCCACCTCACTCACGCTGCCAGCTTCAGCTGTCGCATCGCCAGCTGATGCATCGCCAGTTGATGCCTCAGCCTCATAATTGTCGTTTTCTTCTGCTTCGGCGTCATAGTCCTCTTGCCCGGTGGCATCGGCATCCACATCGATCGGATTGTCGTTGCTGTCGTCCACGTCGCCGTCCGCTTCATCGCCATCCTCTTCGCCATCAATGCTATTGTCGCTGCTGTCATTATCGTCGTTCGCGCCTGCTGCCTCTCTCGCTGTGGTCGCTTCAACTTTTGTATCTGCCGCCAATATCGCTGCTGCTGTTGTTGCTGTTTCAGTTGGTGTTGCCGCCAGCGCAACTGTGTCAGTGGCAGCATCGGCTAACTGTTCGAACGAATCTAAGCCGATTGTTGCTGTAAGCGGCGCAGCGCTCGTTGTAGCCGTTGGAGCCAACGTAATTGCCGCAATTATTTCGTTTTGTTGCGGTTCATAGGCGTCAGTGCTGGCCATGTCGCTGCCGATGCTGTCAACGTTGGCGGCCTCCGCATCCTCGTACGTAGTCGGCGGCACTGTTGTTGTGCCAGCGCTTGACATTTCACTTTCTTGCTCGATTTCCATTTCTGCTGGCGCCGGCTGCAGTGTTGCCACTGCTTGCTGCAGTTGCTGCATTTGTTCCTGTATCTTTTGTTGTTGCTGTATTGCTGTCGTCTCGTAAATTTCATTCGCTACACTTTCGCTAGGCGCGACGTTCTCGTTGTCGTTCTCGCTTTTGTTGTCCATTGCATTCTCCTCGTCGTAGTAGTCTTCGTCGTCGTTGGGGTCGGTTTTCGATGTGGTGGCCACTTCCTCGACTTTGCTGCTGGACGGCGGTATGACCGGCTGGCCGTTCTTGTCCACGTACTGAAGGCCGTCCAAGCCCATTTTCATGCATTGAAAGTGCAGCTCCATGGCAGTCGCCGTTGCTACCCGCACCACAGCGTCCATGCACATGTTGAGGTTGTTGCCCTCGATGGCAACGTTCGACAGCTGAAAACAAATGGATGTCGGAATGGGCAGCATTATCGGTACGCACAGTGGTGAGGGATTGCGTGCCGAGAGGGCATATTTTGCGATGCGTTCGTCATTGAAGTTGATGTCCAAACCGATCTCCTCCTTGCTCGGGACGAAGCCGATATTCACGCACACTGTAAGCAGCGAGGAGAGAAAAAAGTGACGTGAGTTATTTGCAAAAGTTGGGAACTGTAGAAATAAGTTGGGTATTTGTGAAATTCGTTTCGACATTCGACATTTTACTATGTGTAAATTAAAACTATGAACGAAAGAAAACAGTTTTCACGTTTTGTAAGCGAACAAGTTTATTGCAGGACTTTTGTTGGTACATATATAAAAGGGGATATTGAATAGTTGATTAAATGGAGTTGTATGGAGTTTCTTAATAATGGCTTCTCGATGCTCCGCAACCTCTCATTTTATGCGGTTTGGTGAAAAAGTGCATAAGCCAAAAAATTTTAGGGCTAGAGTGGGGCTAAATGGCGTCGCATCGAGGTCAAACGTCACAAAAAAGCTGGAAATTCGACAAATTGCTCCACAGCTGGTTAGAAGTTGCTCTTAGAGGGTTAAAATCTATGACTGACCCCACTAGTTTTCCCTACTGAACATTTCTTGCAAACATATTTATACCCTATCTCCAACGCTTAATGGTGCTCCCATACAAAATGACCATTTTTATAAAATATACTCCAACTGCTCCCACGTTGCCCCAAGATGTATCAAATATAAGACCGACACTCATTTATTTTCTCTTCCGAATGTTTCTTCCAAACATACCTACTTGTTATCTCCAAGTCTTAAGGGAGCTGCCATACAAAACTGGCCATTTTCAATGGAATTGGCTCCCCACTTGTAAATGTAGTAGTGAAGTAAGCGAGGAAACATCGTATCTCGGAAACTACTAAACCAGTTTGAATGATTTATTCAGCGTTCGGCAACATTCTTTAGTACAGAAAATACAAAATTAATTAAGGTTCAGAAAATCACCGCCAGAGGGCGTCTCCCATACATTCAGAGTTGTGAAGCTGCCAATTTTTGGGTTTCAAAGCAAGTACGAGGGGCATTCAATGTATTCTCGCTATCGGGGTGATTTGATATTATTGTGGGTAATTAAAATATATCATTAGCTAACAACATTATCTGAGGGTATTTATATAAAATTTCATGTTGATAACTTCATTAGTTTGTTTGCTACCTCCAGTCAGCGACGACGAAAATGACTGACGCGACAATGTTGAAGAAAATCGAGCATCGTGCGGTGATTAAATTCCTCACTAAACAAGGAAAATCTCAAAAAACTATCCATGAAGAAATGGTAGCCGTTTATCAAGACTCTTCTCCTTCATTATCGACCGTACAGAAGTGGTCAAGTGAATTCAAAAGAGGCCGGGAAAGTATCGAGGATGATACCTACCCAGGTGGGCCAATCACGGCGGCTACCGAAGAAAATGTGAAAATTATCGAAAAACTTGTATTAGAAGATGCACGTGTAAAAATCAAGATGTTGGCAGAAATAACTAAGCTATCCGTTGGTACTATACATACTATACTTCATGATTATCTCAACCTTACAAAAGTTAGTGCAAGATGGGTTCCGCGCATGCTCACTGCGCTTCAAAAGCAGGCGCGGGTTGACACTTGTAAGGAGTTTTTAGAGCTGTGTGGCGACGATCCAGCAAGTGTTTTCGAAAGGAACAACAACATCACCGAAAGTTACAGGTGATGAAATGTGGGTTCATCACTATGACCCCGAGAGTAAACAGGAGTCTATGCAGTGGCACAAAAAGGGATCAGCCCCTCCAAAGAAGTTCAAAGTCATTCCATCCGCTGGCAAAATCATGGCCACAGTTTTCTGGGATTCTAAAGGAATACTATTGATCGAGTACACCAAAAAAGGTGAAACTATCAACGCAGAAAAATACTCAACCACTTTACGCCGTTTGAGAGAAGCAATAAAAGAAAAAAGAAGAGGAAAGCTGGCAAAGAATGTGTTGCTTCTTCACGACAACGCACCGGTTCACACTGCGCGGCTCTCCAAGGCTGCTGTACGAGAGTGCGGGTTCGAGGAAATTAACCACCCACCCTACAGCCCGGACCTGGCCCCCAGTGACTACTTTTTATTCCCAAATTTAAAAAAAGACCTCAGGGGAAAGCGATTTGCTGACGATAATGAGCTCAAGTCCGCTGTAAATGAGCATTTTTCGGGCCAAGAAGAAAATTATTTTTTTAAGGGAATAGAAAAACTTATTTCGCGATCAAACAAATGTATTGAAATCATGGGAGACTATATTGAAAAACAAATTTTTTTCAAGGTTTTATCTTTTTCTAACATACCCATACCGAGAATACATTGAACGCCCCTCGTACGTATTTAGTACGAGTGCATCTAAGTGCGTGGGACTATTGCGGGAAGTAGAAGCTAAAGCAGACAACTTCATTAACTTGATTATAAATTGAGAACATTTATCATCACATTTAATCTTTAAATACAACTTATTAAAAAATTAACATCTGCATCAAACATTTTAGTTCCGAATTGAAAATCTTTTGTTAACATTAATCTCATTTTTAAATTTTATTTACAATACTTAAACCCAACCAGAATAGGTTTGAAAAAAGTTTTTTTAATTTTGTATTTTTTCCTTTTCATTCAAATAATGTCAATTAACTTCGAGTCATTAAACCGATCACATAATTCCAAAGCGAAAGCAATTATTTTGCATAATCTTCACTTTCAGTCTGCATCAGTTCAATCGATTTGCATGTAAAATGCAGATAACATCAAAAGGGCGTAATTTTCGACATAAAAAAATTCATAGCAAACCATTTGACGGACTGTCAGCGTTGCTCTTCGCCAACAACAAGTCAAGCAAATGTTGCATGACACTTGCTGACACATTGGTTACACGAGAACAGAGGGCAAGAATTTGGTTGCAGGGTAATCAGCCACACAAACACGCACACACATCCATACATTCAAACGAGTATAAATTGTTTGATAGCGCTTGTCATTCGCTTTTTTTCACTGTAATGCAATGCATTTGTTGCATTCGACTTGCTACCAGCAACAAGCGTCGCGTCTTGTGAAAGTCAGCTGGTGTTACAATTAATTCAAATGGCATTTTAATTGGATTATTGTTGAGCAGAAAAACTTATGTCTTGCGCGCATAATTGTGTGCCATGACTGCATTAACGTTTGTTTTATACAAATTATTATTATTATTAGTTTTTTTTTCGTGTTTTCAGTTGTTAATTTTTCTTAATTTATGCCAGCATTAAATACTTTGCGCGCAAAGTCGCAGGCCAACTTTGTGCGCAAACAAATGAGCTCGGCGCCAGCGTTGTGGGACTAAGGAAAAAGCAAGCTGCAAATTAGCACATCAACGTTGGGCGGCATTGGCTGACAGGCAACAGGCTGATTCTGCACTGCAGCACAACCAAAATGCAGTGCAAACAAGTGTGCAAATATTTGTGCATTTGTGTGTGTGTGTGTGCATGGGGGAAGAAATACTTTTGAGGACTTGCCAACTCTCCAAAGATGCATTGCGGTGTTCCATGAATTAAATTTGTCTAAGAATGCAACGAGCGCAGGCAAAAAGTTTTTTTGACGTCGGATTGTGCCAAATTATAAAAGTGTGAAATTTCAAGATTTTCTTAGAGAATTAGAGCTCTTGAATTGTTACACCAAAGTAGCTTTCTGGTTAAACTTAAGGATTGTTTTCATAATATGTGGTGCATAGTTTTATTTTTATTACTTATAATAAAAATAATAATTTTCAAATGTAAGTCTTCTGTATTTCTTTCATTTAATTTAAACTTTAAAGCCTGAAATTGTATGTTTTGGCGCACTAAAAGATTTTGCGTGCTGGTGGATGTAGTCTTAGTACTTTTAATTAAAGCCAAATGCCTTAAAAGAGATCTTTGAAAAACGAGTGTTTTATATTTTTCCTGTTACTTTCGCTTATCTTGCATTAGGATAGGTTAACCCGATAGCGCCTAGCGTGGCCATATGGTCACACTAAACATGCACTCAAAAATTGTAGTTTTTCAATTAAGCTTCGCCTTAAAATCGCTCAAAATGTGTTTTCGCCAAATTCCAAAGAGAAAAAATTCCGGCATATTTGGGTTAAAAAGGAATATAAACCCATTGGTCTGTTTCCAGAACAAACTAAATCAGAATTTTTTGACATTTTCCCAGCTTCCTCGAAAAAAAACAAAATCACCATTTTATGTGATAGGTACTAGAACACAATGATTCCAGTGATGACTACAGGTAGTTCCGGAATCAAAAGATGGATTTGGTTGAAAATAATTGTAATTGTGAAAACAATACACAAAAAATAAAAAAGGTTTCAGAGAAAACTATTTGAAAAGGAAAAGTCAGAATACTTCTAAGATGTTTAAATTGTGAGAACAATAACAAAAAACAAAAAAGGTTTCAGATAAAATTATTTGAAAAAGAAAAGTCAGAATACTTGTAAGAAGTTTAAAAACTATTGAGAAACAAATCAAATTCAGATAGTTGCCATTTGGAGATATGATTTAGAAGCAAATTAATTTCAAGGACACTGCAAATTATTCGCTAGAATGGACTAAAATAATTCTCAAGCATGGAGAAAGTGCGGAGAGCAAACCTCCAAAGCAGCTTTGGATCAGTGTTATTGTTCCTGAAGCGAAGTTTATAACTTCGAATAGGAAGTTTACGATAAGAAGGTCTCGAGGCAAAAAATTGAATCATTAGTGAAGTTAAATTTCAGTATTAACGAGGTTTCAAAGTTAGAAATCAGTTCTTTATGTGAACACATTGTACACCTGACACGGCCATTTAAAGCTCATAACTTCGAATAGAGAATTTAGGAGGTTTCGAAGTTAGAAGTAAATTCAATATTTGAACACATTGTACACCTGACTCGGCCATCTAAAGCTCATAACTTCGAATAAGCAGTTTAGAAGGTTCGAAGTTAGAAATTAATTCAATATTTGAACACATTGTACACCTGACACGGCAATTTAAAGCTCATAACTTCGAATAGAGAATTTAGGAGGTTTCGAAGTTAGAAATTAATTAAATATTTGAACACATTGTACTTCTGACACGGCCATCTAAAGCTCATAACTTCGAATAGAGAATTTAGGAGGTTTCGAAGTTAGAAATTAATTCAATATTTGAACACATTGTACACCTGACACGGCCATTTAAAGCTCATCATTTCGAATAGAGACTTTAGGAGGTTTCGAAGTTAGAAATTAATTCAATATTTGAACACATTGTACACCTGACACGGCCATCTAAAGCTCATAACTTCGAATAAGGAGTTTAGAAGGCAAGTTTCGAGGCAAGAAATCAAGCCATTAGTGAAGTTAGTTTTGAGTATTTAGAAGGTTTCGAAATTAGAAGTTAGTTAAGTCATAATTCCGAACAGGAAGCTTATCTTTAGAAGGTTTTGTAGCAAAAAACCTTCAGTCATTGGTGAAGTTCTAATGAACTTCTAGTGAAGTTTTAATGGCATTTATGAGGTTTCAAAGTTAGAAACCAACTTAAATTAAAATAAGTTTTGACAAGAATGTTCTGGAACTAGAAATCTGACAGTAACTGAAGTTCACTAAAAGGCTGATGTCTTAACCGATCACATTTTTAGGACTTCTGAAGCAAATGTCTCATGGAAAACGTGGGCCAGAGTTCCGAGTGCTTTAACGGTTATATATCTGATACCAATGTGATTTAGCTATAGTTTGTTATTTAATCTAAAATATTCAAGTATTGTATTTGTTGCATGGTGCATTACTTTTCCTGTCGAAGTTAAATCTATTCAATTTGATGCCTGCACAGCAGCCGCAATGGATGCCCTCGCAGTTGCACAGTTCGCCCGTTTTCGACCAGATCGACTCCTTGTCCGAGCGCTTCGCGTTGAACGGTGAGTAGCCGCGCGACACTGTCACCTTCGGTGGCAGGAGCGCCTGATGCGTTTGTAGATCGTAGAATATTAAACCGTTGTAATAGCTACGATTCTCGACTAGAACACAGCAGCCGCCGAGCAGCGCCAACGCAAAGCCGAATGTCAGTGTTGACATTTTGGATTTTGATTATTGCTATTGTTGTTGTTATTTTTATTGTTTTTTTGTACACAGTTAATTGCGGTTTTGTATATCCTTTGATTAGCGAGTTGAGTGTATTTTATTTATGCGGCCACTTGAGCTTAACACAGACGTTTGTGCGACTAGTTGGTTGGTTGGTTGGTTGGCTGACAGACAGACAGCAGCACTGCTTTATCGACTACGGTGCGCGCGCGTTGAAAGTCAATTAGGTATTAAAGCGCCAGTCGGGCTGAACGTTTGTTTAAAAATGAAATGAAATTGAAACCGTTTCGTTGTGGCTGCCAGCTGTTGAGCGGCCAACTCTTGTGGCAGCGGCGGCGACCGTCGCATCTGCTGCATGGAAAAAGAGCGCGCGCGCCATTGTCATGTTGACTGTTGGCAACAATTCACAAAACCAAAGAAAACGACACACAATCAGCGGCCAACAATAATAACAACAACAACAACAACACAACAGTAATAATTTGTATTGCAGCATTAGACGGTGCGATGTGCGCTGCGAGTAGGTGACAAGAAAATTGAATTGCTTGCAGCTGGGAGTGAGCGGCATTTAGCGCTGCTGAGCGGTTGGCGCTCTCGCCGCAATTGCGGCGACTAATTGCCTGCCTGCCATGTGCTTCTGTTGCTGCTTCTGCTGCTGCTGCAGATAAATGTTGGTAGTGGCTGCTGGCGTGTTGGCATTGGCGCCGGTGATTAAAGTAAAGTGTACGTTTTGGAAAATGCCATCGATATGCAGTAATGGGCTGGCGGGAGAGATTATAGTCGAGCGATGCGCGCTGGTGTTGTGTGCCGAAATTCCTAGGTGGAAGCAAAGCGCTCAGAGGCCGCTCTTTAGTTATGACCATCAAATGATTGTTGAGTTTTTAGGCCTCTTAAGTTTTTTACATAAAAACTGAGGCAAAGTATACACAAAAGTTGAAGTATAAATACAATTTTTTGTATCATATTTAGATAATCTTAAATTTTCTTTTATGTTCATGCACAAATAAATGCTTTCTCAATTTTGTAAGAAATAATTAAAAATATCAACAATAACCATTAAAAGTCATTGGCTTTTGTTAAAAAAAGGTATTGAAAAGAGTTTCAGGGCTGTGGCGACTGTTTTGAATACAAACCAACATCCGCGTGAGAGGCATTCGAATTGTTTTATTTATTTATTTTTATTTATTGTTTTTTATCTATTTTTTTTTGTATTTATTTAGCTTTGTTTTATTATTATTGTTTAAGGCTAATAATAACTGCCATCCTTGGTTTAGCAATGTTTGAGTTGAGGCCTTTTAATAGTTTAACTCTTTGGGGATCTAGTTGAGGATCTAGTTGAGGATCTAGTTTCTATATGTTCTTCAGGGCTAAGGTTGCTGCCCTCAAGTGGAGAAATCTTTTTCTGCTGTGTTGCCATGCAATCACAGTGAACATGTAAGGAAGTTTCTGGTTCTTGGTTGTATTTTCTGCAGACGTTCGAAGAGGAAATTCCCATTTTATTGAGACGATACCGTAGTGAACAGTGATCAGTCAGGTAAAGGGAAATTTCTGTGTAAGAATAATTTTTAATTTTAAGGGAACTTTGATATGATTTGAAACAAAATCAAATTCAAATTCTTTAGATTTTCCATTGTCTAAAAACGTTTTTAAGAATTTTCTTAAAAGGCTTATAATATAAATATTTTAATTTTACTTTATTTTGTTTGTTAGTCTGTATGAATTGTTACTTAATTTCAGGCTATTTGTAATAAATAAATAAATAAATTAATTAATTATAAATAAATAAATAAATAAATAAATAAATTTATTATTTATAAATAAATAAATAAATAAAATATTTAAGATAAATTAGAATATTATTTGAATTTTGAAGTGTTGGGTTAAAAAATTAAAGAAACAAATTACATATAAAATATTGTTTTCGCCCTTTTAAATGTCATCGGTTTTGGAAATCGTCACCTACTCCATGCTTCCAGTTGAATTTTGTGGTTTGAAAGTACTTTGCAAAGTAAGAGAACAATCCTGTCCTTGTCTTTCGTCTTCGTTGTACTCTGTGGTATTGTAGACTGTCTGTAGACTCCTTGAGAGGATTTTCCTAAATATTTCAGCCAGATCTCTTCGTTGCTCAGAGTTTTTCCGTTGGCCTTTTTAGGGCTCTGCATGCTTGAATTGCACCTATTTCCAGAGTCTAATTGAGTTTTATAAAGTATCCAAATATGTCAAGATTGATTTTTAATTTTCAAAAAATCGATTCATGTATTTAACAATTTGTTTATAAGTAGTATAACTTATGTATTCTCCAATTCTTACGTACACTTAAACTGTGTTCAACTTAGTTTATAAAAATTTTTACTGGCGATTGGCTAAATAAAAAAATAAACAAATAAAACCATGACAAAAATTGGGTTTTTAAAGTGTTTGGCTAATTTTAATAATTAAAAACAAATTTTTTTAATTTGGCCTGAAAAAAATTTGCGTACAAAAAAATTCAAAATCAATTAAACTTACATACAATATTTATACAATCAATAAAAAAATCGCCTGATAAAACAAATTTGTAGTTTAATAAATTACAAAATTGTAAAAATTTAATGTTTTTTTAATGTCGGATCTTCCATGTTGCGGGCAGTGGTCGCTCTAACTGAACTTCCCGCTTCTCAAAGCCAAACGCAAAGTCAAAGTAAAGAGACCAAAAAAACGTCAACGATACCCATGGGCAACATGCTATAACAATCACTGCACCAACAACTACAACAACAATTAAAAGTGAAGACATACAACGCGGTGAGTGAGCAAAAAGTTAAACTTTTATTTACAGCGACGGCATAACAATTCACAGCAACATAAATACATTAAAAACTCAAACACACACACACACACACAGACAGACAGACAATTATTCAATTCGTTGAGTAAAGCAGCGTCCAGCGTGTTGAGCAGACAAAACTATTTATGCTATTTTTTGCGTTTTTTTGTTTTTATAATTTCACTTTTCATCAAAAGTGTTCGTAAAATGTTCGCTGCCAGCGCGAGTAGCGATTACGACGATTGTGATTGTTGTTGTAATGGCTGCTTTTGATATTTATTGTTGTGTTGTTTTTGCAATTTATTGTCTTTTGCCTTTGGCATAAATTGTCAATGTTTATTTGTTGTTGCTGCTGCAGTAAAATCTGTTGACAGCATTTTTATGCGTCAAATCGATCAGCAAACAGGTGACATTTGTTTGTTTTGTTGTTTATTTGTTTCTTTCTTTTTTGTTTGCATTGTTTAGCAAACTGATTTCGGTTTTTTATGTTGACTTTTGAGTTCATGTGGTTGTTGTTGTTGCATTGTTTGTGAGATACTATGAATTGCCACTTAAAATGTTGTTGTTTGAAGACTCGCATGCCAAGCTTAAAATTGTTAAAGGCTCTGCAATGGCAGCGAAAACGGCACTGAAAATTGTTGAAGAGATGATAAGTAAAATAGTTTAGGCAAAATATCACTTTATTGCAGTGTGTTACAAACATATATTCAATATATTATTTCATGTCTTAATTGTCTTAAAATTTTGCCAATATTTTGAAGAATTTTCAAGTTGCATGTAAATTTGTTTTAGTGTTGACAAACTAATAGCAAAGTATGTGTTAGCTGTTTGCTGATGAGTTTTACTTATCAAAGCGCTTTTAAAAAGTACTTATTTTGTTTAATTTTCAGTAGGAACAAGCAATTTTGAAGCCTCGATAATGCACTGAAAGAGTCAGTCAAACAAGTGAAAATATCTGTAAGAAATAAAGTTATAGACTAGAAAATAACGCGTTGAATATATATAACATGCTGCATTAAATGGGTTAAACTATTTACTGATTATCTTTAAAACTATTCTCGATGCCATTTCACCACCACCACAGAACCTTTTCTAATTAAGTTCAGCATTTTTACCTTTAAACAACAACAGTATAAATGACAATTTATCTTCTGTGTACCACAACAACAACAATTATATTACTAATAATAATCACGTAATATCAACACAAAAAACTTAATTTAAATTACAGTAGGAACCAAAAAAGTAAACCAATAAATTGGCAAAAGTCATCTGTTTGTTTCTCGATTCTCAAGCAAGGTTTACTACCCAGCAACTGCAACTAAACTTTTACAATTTGTAGCAAAGATAACAGATATTTAAAAAAAAACACAGAACAACAAATTGCATATTGCAATTTAACAAAAAAAAAACACAGAACAACAAATTGCAAAGGCAGCAATCACAACGTCAAGAAACACAATTTCAGTCGCCACATTTTTGATTTTATAGTTCTTTTTATTATTTTTATTGGTTATATAACACCACGCCCACATAGATCTTTTATGCAGCCTTTGTTTTAATTTTTCAGGTTTAAGCTTTTGAAAAAATTTAAGCACTGTCTGAGCTTGTGACTTCCAAAAGGTTGAACGTAAAATTGACTAAACTGGCCAGCAACTGTTTCTCTGACGTAGTCCTTTTGAATTGGTTCATTGGTCAGCAAAATCCCAGTCCATTAATTTCTACAGCCACCCTGAATGTGGCCTCTTGATAGTCTACAGGATAGACCTCCCAATTGTTCATTGCTGTAATTCTTTCATGCCCTGACGCCTGTCCAGTTGACTCCAGAGATTGCAGCTGTCCGTCACCAGCTTTGAGGCAGTCGAATAGGTTTCTAGCGCCTTTAGGACTGCCTGAATTTAGAATAATTTATAGTTATGTGTACTAAACAATTTCCTGCGTAATCATTCGCAGTAATGACGCATTTTCTGGCTGGAAGATGGTTGCCAGCTTTCCTGCTCTGTTTTATGGTTTTAAAGAGTAATTAAATTATTTTTAACAAAGAAACTAAAACATAGAATAGTTTTTGTAAAAAGTGAAATCAACTATAACAAAAAAAAAATATAAAAAATATACAAACAATTTAATTTGCTCAACTTGATATCCCAAGATTGTAGACGTTTTCTGTAAAATCCCATCAGACTGTTTGTCTCATCTAGATTCAATTAAAAAGAAAAAAAAAAGCAGTGGCAGGCTGCACTATTAACTATTTGGACTATTTGGACTAATCAGTTGGGCACTTTTAATTAAAAAAAAATCATTTATTCCAAACTCAAAATGAAGCACGAAACTGGCCAACTTGACGCAACGTGCCGAATCACTAATCGCACGAAATACAAATCTGATGGCTTTTTAAAACTTTGCGCACACACTTTTGATAATATCTGCTCGAAAGTGGAACAATAAACTACTGAACTGTGGGTGTTGCCAATTTTTACAATTCAATCAACACCCAAATTGCGTAACGTACTCGTCAAAGTGCGGCACCGCTTTGCGCATGCAGCGCAGTTAAGTTTACAGTGGGCCACACTTTGCACTTAGCCAAATAAAGTACACCTACAACAACAACAACAACAATTAAATTGAAAGACAAAATTGCGTACGCTATGCTGAACATGCCGGAAGAGCAGTTTTGCGAAGCATTTAAATTCCGCTGGACTTTGGCTGCAATTCAAAATTATGTCAATGTGCACTCGATGTGCGTTTAGCGCAGAAACGTTTTGCTTGGTTTTTGTCTGCATTCCTTTTGTGCTGTTTTGTCGCTTTGCGTAATAAATGTTAGCAAAGGGAAAAACAAAAACAAACGAGTTGAAATAAAAAAATTAAATAAAAAACGAAAAGCTTTTTATGCGTGAAGAGTACCAAAATGATAACATTTTACTTACTTGCTCACCAAGTCGCGTACGTGTACTTAGCGCCCCCCTTCACCTTCCACTGGTCCCTTTGGCGCTGGCAATCAACGCAGCTGGATGGCGCATTGAAATGCATTTAATTGAAAACGCACCGCTTGAGTGGCTCGGCCGGTGCAGCGTCTTTGGTCCGATTGGCTGCGTCGCGCAGCTTAGCGGGTATTGGCATGTTTAGTGGTCCGCTAGTGACGCGCCGGTCAGTTGTTGGTTATGTAAAATTATGTCACCTCCTACTTACTGCGCGACTATTGTGTCATGGGCGCTGTTCATAAAGCGGGCGGTGAGAATTGAGCTTGCAGATGTCAATTGCAAAGTGGGTTAATATAGTTTTTCGGTAATTGCATGTAAGAGAGTTAACGTATTTTTTAAAGTGAAATATAAAAAAATAATATATTTAATATTTCTCATTAAGTTTTAATTAAGTAGGAATTGAAAAAAATATTATTATTATTATTATTAAAATTTGTACAATAATAAATTATTCAACAAAAAATGTGAGCACTAGCATCAAAGGCTTCTGGCTCTTAAAAAATATATAAACAATATCCATTAAAACATATTTTCATTTATTTAACGAGAACGCTTGTTGTGCCTGTAAATTTTTATAGAAACGGCAGCAACCATATTGTTGTTGTTATTGTTGTTAGTTTCTCATAAGCAATTCTACTCTCATTGTTTTGCCGTTTCTTGCTGATAAGGTAAGAGTAAACAGTTTGGTGTTAGCTACGACGGGGACTCACACCTGTGTTCGAGACGCGCCTTAAACTCGCGATTCAACTCACTAACTGTTTGCATCACGGAGATTCCGTGAATATATAGTTTTAAACATTTTTGCGTGATATTAGATCCGATAAGATAAATGTGCTTCTTCATATATATATACTAGAGAGCTGCATAAATCCATTTATACTCGATGCCTTCACGTGCAGTTTCAAAAACGGAACACGTATCCGAAGAGAAGCCGAAAAAAGGTACTCATTTTTCGGTACCTCTAAATTGTCGAGTAACTGCACGTTGTTACTCGACGCTGAGCGAGCAGCTTCTCGTTGCTACTCGACGCTAGCAGACTTCCTTCTCGTTGTTACGCAAATACTCGCGGAAGGTGTCGAGTATGTCGGAAGATTTGAAACTGCATGAGGTACCGCAAATACTTTGTGAAGTTTGAGTTGAATGTGCTTCAAAGGAATGTTGCAAAGCATTGCGCGAAGCATAATTTTTTGTATTTTATATTTATTTATTTATTTATAACGAATAATATGAACAAATATATGTTATTGTAAATATTAATTTATAAAAAACGTTTCCCTTCCCACATTAACAACATTCATTGATTTCAGCTTCCACGCGTAATCGCCCGAATTTTGATTACGGGATGATAAATTAATAAGTAAATAAAATAACTAATAAATAAATATTTTAATTTTGATTTATATGGATTTAAATATATTTAATTATAATAAGTATTGAAAAATTAATAATATAACTATAATAAATAATATACCTATATTTTAAGATTTTAAATCAATTTACTGCATAAAAATAGCAAAAACATTCCAAGTCCAACCACAACGCCATTAGCAGCAGCAATATCTGGTCTGCCGTTGACCTTGAAGCTGCAAAAATTATCGAGCTTCCGTAGGAAGGTACCTCATACTCGCGGAAGTTTTGCTATGATGTTCCTATTTTTACATGTTCCTATTTTTACATGTTCCTATTTTTCGAAATTCTGTGCTTCTCTTCTCTTCTCTACGCGTGAGCAAGTGAGCGAGTAAGAGCAGTATACATACTCGACGGCGATCGAGTAAGTGAAGTATACGTATCCGACACCAAACTTCTCATGTGCAGTAAAAAGTTATCCGATTCAGCTCTCTAATATATACCTACATTACTGGAAGGGCCCCGCGGCTTTGCACGCAAGTTTAAAGTCAATGAGGCCAATAAATCAAGTTCTTCTTAATCCTTGGTTCATCCCGTCAGATTTGTATAAAAAAATAATTCTCTAATTATTTCTCATTTGAAGTGCTTTCACCATATTTGGTGTCAATTGGCGCATTAAATCATGTTTCTCCATACAAACACTTAACCCATCGTTGACCCGTCAGATTTTTATTATCGAAAAAACTAAAAAAATACGTGTCAATTATTTCTCACCAAAAGTACTTTCACCAAGTTTGAAGTCAATAGGTCCATTAATTCATGTTTTTCACAGTTTCCCCTTTAACCCATCGTTGACCCCGCCAGAGTTTTATTTTCGAAAAGTGAAAAACATGCATCGAATTATTTCGCATGTTAAGTGCTTTCCCTAAGTTTGAAGTCAAAAGACTCATAAAATCTTGTTTCTCCATACAAACTTTTAACCCTTGGTTCACCCCGTTAGATTTCGATTTTCGAAAAAATAAAAAACACGTGTCAAATTATTTCTCACCAACAGTACTTTCACCAAGTTTGAAGTCATTAGCTCCATTAATTTAAGTTTTTTCACAGTTTCCCCATACAAACTCTTAAGCCATCGTTGATCCCGCCAGATAATTATTTTCGAAAAAAATGAAAAAACACGTGTCAAATTATTTCTCACCAAGAGTACTTTCACCAACTTTGAAGTCAAAAAGCGTTAAAAATCATATTTCTTCATACAAACTTTTAACCTTTGGTTCAACCCTTTAAGTTTTGATTTTCAAAAAAATGAGAAATATGTGTCAAATTATTTCTGATTTTAAGTATTTCACCAACTTTGACGTCAATAGGCAATGGCTGAGGGTTTTTTGAAGTCTTTCCGTATGCGAACCTTAACCCTTGGTTTACCCCGTTAAATTTTGATTTTCAAAAAATTAAAAAATTCGGATCGAATTATGTTTGATTTGAAATATTTTCACCAAGTTTTAAATCAATACACCCATTTAATTGCATTTCTTCATACGACACCTTAACCCATGTTCTGCCCCTTTAGACCCCGAATTTCAAAAAATCCCGTCTTAGCGGCAGTTCATTTTTCAAGATGTATCTACAGTTTAGATTTCATATTTGTAGCTTTAGCTGATTTGGGCTGGGCGATGATGAATCAGTCAGTTAGGACAAACTATTATATACAAACTATATACATATGTAATATAGTTTGTATATACTTGTAGATACATAGATTCGCATTGTATGAGCGATGCATATCGATCCATAGAAAACAAAAGATACACAAAAACATTTGTCCAGACATACGCGTTGTGTCTAAATTTCGCATGAGTTGGTCTAATAGTTTCCAAGTCTGTAAAAGACAAACAGTCCAATCGGGTTAATATTTGCAATCTCTTCATTTTTTTCCTACTTGCCTTTTACTGAGCATATAAAAACAACTGCGGAAAATAAACTTCAAAAAAGTAGTTATTTTCCCATTGCTTTTCGCTGGTTTGTGTCTTCGCTAACTAACCAAAGCGACATCTGCTGTGTATGATTGGCAACAGTGCTGTTAACAACAACAAAAACAATAGCAACAGTGATGCTGCTTCCACTCTATTATGAATTGTTGCGTATACGCCACGTGGCATCAAAGTTTAATTTATTAGGATGACACGATAAGAGCGGCTTGCACTCAAACAGCAGATAAGAAAAATATTACAAATATTACAAACAGCAAAACGCAGAAAAATACAGCAATTGAAAGAAGCCCAAAAAGATAATCGCCAAAACGAAAGATGGAAGTAGGAATAAAAGTAAAACAAAAGATGCGCAGCGCACAGAGTGATAAGATTTGGTTAAAAAAAAAGAAAATATGATGATGACCAACACCAACAATAAATAAGCTTCGGTAGTCGCAACAAGCGGAAGATTACAAGGAAATTGTTTTGCTACAAAATGTAAACAGTGCAAGTGGCGAACTGTTAAAGCAGCTGGCGTGACGCAACGCAGGGGCGCACTGCACTCTTCATAGCTCAATCGCACTTGCACGGATTACAACATGAAAGTTTAAGCAACTTTCGAAGAGTAATCAATCAAAATGTAAGTAATAGACTTGTAAGCAGACGCCGACACACACACACACACGCGCATGCAGACCACAAAAAACACATAGCGTACAGACGCATGAATGCGAGTGAAGCGCAGTAAACAGGAGCCGGCGGTAAAGCTGGAACGTGCAATAAATTGTTTCGTCGATGCAAATTGAATGCAATGCAATTAATTTAAAAAATTAAGTAAAAAATTAAATTAAATCAGTAAATTAAAAAAATAAAATAAAATAAAATAAGAAACTGCACTTAGAAAGAGGGGAAATGCAAGTTCATAGCTAAAAAAAACGGCGAGAATGAGTTGGCAGCGACAGCGAATTTCGCAGCGAGTCTGAGTCAATTAGAAGCTAAATTAGAATTAACTGACTGTGGGTGCGGCAGTAATGTGTCCGCTCGATGCATTGCAAGGTCGTGTAGGTAGGGATGCATATGAAATGCACACATACATACCAATACATACATACATATACAAACACACACACATCTACGATAGTTCTAAGCGCGTGCATTCAAATCGCTGCCAGTGGCGGCAACATGTGCGCGCAGGCGTTTATGTTAAGCAAAATAGCAACAACAACAACAACAACAACGACACTGACACCAACAACAAGTTCCTGAACATCAACAACAACAACAAGATAACGACAACAACTACAGTAACATTGTGCGCATTGTGCAATTTAAAATCCAATTTAGTTGCTCGTATTTATGGTGGCAGGCGAATTTAAGTGAAATCCATTGCAATGGAACTTTTGTTGGTGTGGCATAGCTGCTGCGGCTGTAACGAGTAGAGCAGGCAGAGCGTGGCGTGGAGTGTTGGCGTTAATTATTTTTTAAGCTACATGCACCCAAACTTTATGGCGAATGGACGAATAACGAACAACGAAATGGCAACCAAAATGTGCGCGTAATTTAGAATATTTGTGCTATATATAGTATACAGATAAATATTTGTATGCTCTGATTTTTTTTTAACTTTTCAAAGCAATGTAAATGTAGTTAAAAAATATTTGTAAGTATATTTACAGATATATGAACACAGATAGGAATGTACGAAAAAGTATGTTTTAAACACACACACTCGCACAGACATGATGTTGTCAAAGTGTTGGCAAAAGGAGGTTGTAGCACAATTAGGGGAATGCTGGAAGAGCTTGAAAAGGAGAGAAAATTTCGTAAGGCATTGATTATGTAGAACAGAGAAGGAAAAGAAAATAAAAAGGGCAAGGAAATCACATTATAATGAAGATGAATAGGAAAAAAATGAGGAAATAGTTCAAAAGGAAGGACGACATTGTGTTGCGTTTAAAAGAAGGGAGACAAGGGAGATGTACGAGGGTGGTCTGAAAAGTTTGCGACATAACAAAGATAGAAGACATGTTTTTCTTCAACTTGGATGTTTATACACTTCTCCGAGCTCTGATGTATGAAGAGTAAAAAGAGCATTGCAAATGTTTTTTTGAACACGTTTTTCGTCTAATCATAGCTTCTGTTATCTCTCTCACTTTAATTGGACGCTTGCGATGTTGCAGAGTTCCTGTACACAGCTTCCAAGTTGTCTTTAATTTGCTTATTTAATGACTTGAATTCTTCCAATTGCAAAAAACACTCACATCGACTCCAACCATTCTCAACCAAGATTTTGCATTTAAAAAGAGTGACATTTTGTTGAGTGCCATTCAAAAGATTCGCAAACAGATTCTTTGCATTTTGTTGACGAGTGCTGCCATCTTCATGTTAAGATTCAAAACTTTTCAGACTACCCTCGTATTATGGATAAAAGAAAACCCCGCAAAAAGTATTCGCAATCTTCGAAAAATGCCAAAAAGTTGAAGACAAAGAGTGACTAGAAAGTGGGACAAGAAAATTGCGTTGCTTTAAGGGGGTATTACGATTTTTTTGGGCGATTTTCAATGAATTTTCAACTTTTTTTTTTGAGAAACTGAAAAACTTTTTTTATTCAAATCTTTTTACACATCGTAGTATCAAACTTCAAGAGTACAAACAAATTTTTTTTTTGACATTTTCATTTAAAGTGTAATTTATAGAGGGCGCTGAAGTGGACATCCCAGTCGGCAAATCAGTTGCGGTTCCAGCTAGATCAGCAATTCTGCATATCTGAAATCAAAAAATCAAAGTGTTTTTGAAAGATAAGTACAATATCTAGTGCCTGACGAGAGGAAATTTTTCTAACTTTAAATGTAACAAAATGGCAGCACTTTAAAAAAAACATACGAAAAATGGTCGTTTTTTTGGGACGAAAAGTCGTGTAGAAAAAAAAATACGAAGTAAAAAAAAAAAGCTCTCGTCAGGCACTAGATATTGTATTTAAAAATAAGTAGAAAAAAAATTAGGCCGATTGCACTTTACAGTTTTTCTCCCGAGCTGGAACCGATTTCAAAAACATGATTTCGAGAAAAACGCGTTTAAATGAGCGCGCGCCCTGCGTTCGCTTCTTTTTCACGCATACATATAACAATATATATATCAATAACTTTTTTTCTAATGTACGGATCGATCTGATATTCGGGGGACGAATTCTAGACGCATATACGAATAGAATGAAACAATAACAAAAAAATCGAAAAAAAAAATTTCAAAAATCGTAATACCCCCTTAATGAATAAATTTGTAAAAAAAAAAATAAATAAAAATTATGAAGTCGTGAATCCCCATGGAAATTGTTAAATGAGTAGGAAAAATTATGTTTGTTTGTGTTTTTTGTGCTGTCATGCAAGCAGATTTCTGTTGTCTGCATTGCTGTCTGCATTGCACTGTTGAAGCTTATAAATCTGTGAGTGTGTGTGGGGTGTTCACGTGGTGTATGTGTGTGTGTGTGCACGTTTTGTTATTGTGAAGGAACACCGCACATGTGGAAATTATAAACAGACAAGTTAATTGAATTTGACAATTGGGAAAAATTCCCACATTTATTTACTTTGACAGCGATTCACAGCTGCCGTTGAGGTCAGGCGAAATGGTTGAAGGGTGGAATGGGTAATGAAGAACAAGAGAAAAACACAGACGGATTGAGTGGGTGCAAAATTCTTTGCTTTGGAAGGAATTGAAATGGTGATTTAATTAACTCTTAAATGCAGGAATTTTTTTCTTTTGTGTTTAATAAACAAACAAGTTTTCTTTGCAATTAGCAGAAAATCACTTTGTGGGTTGAAAATACTTGAAATAAGTATTTATGAACTTAAGAATGAAAATTTAATTTGAAAAATTAAAAATTTTATAATTAATTATCAGATTTAAATTGAAATAAAATATTGTAATTTTTAAAATTGAATTTTCATTCTCAAATTAATAAATATTTATGAAAAAAATTATAATTATAATTATATTAAATTTATGGATTTCAAAAAAATGCCTTGTAAAAGTTCTTTAAAAAAATTATCAAGAAAACTTTAAAGTGAAATTGAACAACACAAAACCATTTTTGTAGAAAATACTTAATTACGCTGCCTTGAGAAAAAAACCCAACAAACAAAATTCATTTCAAATAATTAAAATTTTATAATTAATTTTAGAGTTTAAATTTAAAATTACAAAAAATTTATTGATTGGAGTAAAAATTCCTTGCTGTAAGTGCTTTAAAAAATTATCAAACAAACTTTAATGTTTGAAATGTCACAAAATTTGTTGAAAATATAAAATAAAACAAAACAAAACCATTTTCGTAGAAAATAATTACGATGCTATTAAAAACCCAACAAAACAATTAATTAAAAAAAATTAAAATTTCGTAACTAATTTTAGAACTTAAATTTTAAAATTATAAAAAAATTTATTGATTGGAGGAAAATCCTTGCTTTAAATTCCTAAAAAAATTATTAAAAACAATTTTAAAGTTTAAAGCGCCACAAAATTTGTTAAAAATATGAAATGAAATTACACAAAACAATATTCGTAGAAAATAATAACGCTCCCATCAGAAAAAAACAACAAAAAATTAAATTTAAAAATTAAAATTGTGCAATTAATTGTAAAGTTTAAATTTAAAAATGATACAAAAAATAATGGATTTGAGAAAAGATGCCTTGCAAAAGTTCCTTAAAAAAATTATCAAAAAAACCTAAAAAATTTTTAAGCGCCACAAAATTTGTTGAAAATTTGAAATAAAACTACACAAAACCATTTTCATAGAAAATAATTACGCTGCCATGAGAAAAAACCCAACAAAAATTAAATTAAAAAAATTAAAATTTTATTATACCATTAACGAATTTTCAAACCATTTAAAGCGACCGAAAAGTCCGCTTAACTACGATTTGGACAGAGAAAAGTGTAGCACAAATTTGTTGTTTGTTTGCTAGTTATTTGTTATTGTATCACACGATTATTTATTTATACGCTGCTTTGCTACAATTTGCGCTCGAGGCAGTCCAAGTGTCATTAAGCTGTGATTTGGTTGTTTTTTCGTGAAATATTTTATTTAATTAATTGAATTTGCTCCAAGAATAATCCATACAGAATTCTGGTTTGTCAAATAATATTCCGTGTATGTATGTGTTTGTCATTCGCACATTTCACGCTCGCCTGGGCAGCATTGTCACGTATGAAGTGATGCACATTTCCGTTCGGTTATTGCCTGCAACGCGATATAATCGCTCAGAAAATTGCAGCAGATTTGTTGTCATTTGCATTGCACTTTTTGTATTGTCGTTGTTGTTGTTGTTGGTTGTTGTGCGAACCTTAATTATTGAAATCATTAAATAAACTTAACCAACTGTTAAAATATAAACTAAAATGTATTTAACATTGGGCTTTGTCTGTGCTGTTAACACATTTGACGCAATTACATGCACATCACCGGCAATGATAACTGCAACAACAACAAAAACGACAGCAGTATGATGATGTAATGATGATGACAACACTAACCACATAGCAAAAGGTTCTGTGTGGAGTGGGACATGTTGTGGCCAAATGATGGCCGGTTTCGATAAAACAGTCGGCTGGCTTTGGGCACTGAACATGCAGCAGCTGCATTGGGAATTTCCGCTTTTATTTTCAAAATAAAATTCTAAATACAATTCAGTACAAACCATTCTTTTGAACTAAAAAGTTGTGAAAACTATGTATTTTCCAGTTCCTTGGATATTTTTCCGCTTGTACCGAAATTTCGAGTACTTTTTTCGTAGACTTGAAAACTTGAGAGATTTTGCCAATTAATGGAATCAACTTCGTCTGAATTTTAGCTTCAGTTGTTATTTGAAGGATTTTGGAAATCTGGGTAAAATAATGTTTAAAACAAATTTAGAAAATTGAAAAAATTCTCCAACGTATGCAATCAGCATTATTTGGAGCTCGTCTTCAGTTCCCTCTTTTAGGACATTAAAAAGTCCATTTTTTTGTATATTTTTTTTAACTTCCATCACACTTGCTGACCAATTTCGGATTCTTTTTGTACAGATTTAAAAACTTGAGAGAATTTGTCAATAAATTGGGTTTAACATTGTTTGGATTTTGGCTTCAGTTGGTATTTGAAAGCTTTTAGAAATCTGGGGAGATGTATTTTTCGGTATAAAGAACTTTTTTCCAACTTGCCGTGAAATTTTAGAAAGTTTTTTTTTTAATGTTCTTCGAACTTGCTGACCAATTTAGGGTTCTTTTGGTACAAATTTTAAAACTTGAGATAATTTTTCAGGAAAGTGGATTCAACATTGTTCAGATTTTGACTTCAGTTCGTCTATGTGGGCCTCTAGAAATTTGACCAATTTAGGGTTCTTTTGGTACAAATTTTAAAACTTGAGATAATTTTTCAGAAAAGTGGATTCAACATTGTTCAGATTTTGACTTCAGTTCGTATATGTGGGCCTCTAGAAATTTGGGAAAAAATTCAAATTAGCTTAATTGACATTTTTTAAATTTGGTGAGACTATGTGTTTTTCGGTATTTGGGATTTTTTTTTTCCAATTTGTTGAGAAATTTTGAAAAAGTTTAGCATCGGTTTTAAAACTTAAGAAAATTTGCCAAAAAATGTGATTAACTAAGAAATTGTGGGTATTTTTGATACTGATTTGAAACTTTAAGGGAATTTGCCATTAAATTGGGTTCAACATCGTTTGGAATCTGGCTTCAGTTCGCACGTATTCGTTCTTAAAAAGTTGGGGAAATTATGTATTTTTCAGTATTTGAAACTTTTTCTGATTTGTCGAGAAATTTCCGAAACGTTTAGCATGGATTTAAAGACTTGACAGGTGACATCATAAGTTCACTTTTGTGGGCATTGAAAAGTTAAGAAAATAATAAAAATGCATCTTATATATTTTTGTACTGTTTTTCAATTTCCTGAGAATTTCACACCACATATGCAATGATGACGCAAGGAATAATAGAGTTGCGAACTCCAGCAACGAGTAATTTGTTTGTTTGTCGCTATTACGAATATGTTCCATAAACGTGATCTAGCTTGTTCACTCTCCTTTTGGAAATTTTTAGAAATTTATTACTCGCTAGAAATCGTACTGTATGTAGTTTTATTGAAAGCTTCAATCAAGATTTCATACCAGAAATATAAAGTTTTCGTACCATTGGGTTTCGATCCTTTGAAACTTGTACTGCTCATTGAGATGTGTGGGCGAAACTACGCCGTTTAATAAGCACCCTTTTCCCCTTTTCCCTTTCCTCCCTTTTCCACTGTCGAGAAACATGACCCAATAGTAAGTTCGATCTGAGTGTCATTTGACTTATAGTTCCGAAGTTATATAAAAAATTAGGATCGTTAAAAGAGGGCCACGCCCATTATTAAACGCCCATGAAATATTTCCAGTGGAACAATATGTCTACATGGAGACACTGCACGAAATTGCAATGTTGTATGACTCATAATTTCGATTTTACTTCATAGTAGAAATATTTGTATAGGTAGCGCCACGCCCTCTTACCTACACAAACCAAACCAAAAATGCCAAAAACATTTATCCACGAGACTTTGAAACCAAATCTATTAAAATTTACATACTTCATAGTAGAAAGATTTGTATAGGTAGCGCCACGCCCTCTTACCTACACAAACCAAACCAAAAATGCCAAAAACATTTATTCACGAGACTTTGAAACCAAATCTATTAAAATTTACATCGCATTGACCAACTTCTTGCGTTCAGTACTATGGGTCATAAAATGACCCTAAGGTCAAATTTGTATAGTTGCTCATTTGCATGAAAACCAGTGTAGTTAACAAAATTAAATTTAGCGTATATTCAAATGGCATTCAATTCGTCACTGAGTTTTTAGATAATTTTTACACTAAATTTTCGACCATTTTAACTTCTGGCTACGAGGACAAGTTTTATTTAAGACGTCGCACAGTGGGGTAATATACAGGGTTTTTCATTTCGAACCGAAAACTTTGACAGCCCTGCGTTCGACAACCGCAGCTGTCGTCTGTCGTTGCATTGTGTTAATATTGTAGTTTAGTGTTTGCCATTTATGAAAATGGGCCGATTTAGCATCGCTCAACATGTAAACATAGTGAAAATTCACTACAAAAATGGTGAAAATTTGAGCACCACTTTTCGCGCACTAAAGAAGGATTTCGGACGTCACGGAAGGCCTGTTTTGTCAACAATTTCGGTTTTATTGGCGAAATTCGAACGAACTGGTTCTGTACAAGATGTACAGAGGCCAATATGTAATCGCGGTGTGCATTATGGTCCGGTGGTGTCATAGGGCCATATTTCTTCGAAAATGACGAAGGACAGACCGTTACCGTCAATTCTGAACGTTATGGCCGTATGATAACCGAGTATTTCTGGCCAGCGATCGAAGATATGGATGTGGAGGAGATGTGGTTTCAACAGGACGGCGCTACATGCCACACAACACGACCGAACATGACAGAATTGCGAACCAGGTTCGGTGAACGCATAATTTCGCGTTTTGGTGATGCCAATTGGCGGTCAAGATCGTGCGATCTGAACCCTTTGGACTTTTTTCTATGGGGCTACGCGAAAGACCAAGTCTATGCAGACAATCCGCAGACTCTGGAGCATTTGAGGGACAACATACGTGCAGTTCTTGGCGCCCTACAGCCTGCTATATGTAAAAAAGTCACTGAAAATTATTTAAAAAGAATCGAGGTGTGCCAGGCTGCTCGTGGCGGTCATTTGAATGATGTCCTATTCCATTACTAAGGGCACAAACCAAATATTATTTTGATAATAAAGTTTCATCAAAATTCAAATTTTAATTGATTTTTTTTCTTTATTTACTTTTTCGGCTCATGATGAAAAACCCTATATAAGTAAAGTGCCGATTAATTCAAAAACGAAAAATAAAGATACAAATATTTTTTTGGTACCGGGTTAAAGTGGATAAAATTCTGCATCACTATGTGAAAAAGTTGTTGCAAAATAGTTAAAGTTTTCCCGTAAAGCACTCTAAAAGTTTACATTTATTTTCAGTTTTTGTGCGAACAGGGATTAACGCGTTTTTTCCTTTACTTCAAAACGATTTCTTTTTGTGAATTTCAAAAAATATTTAAAAATTAATTATGCAACCTTCATGTCCAAGTATTTCAGTAATGCAGTGTGTATTTTGTTTTGTTAAAAATTGTTTATAAGTATTTTATTTGATTTTTTGTTTAAAAGCTTAATAATTATTCAGTTTTGGACCTTTTCATAGACATATAGTTGTGAGTCTTGTGAGATCGAGCAAAACTTTTTTCATTAGCGTATAGCTTAGATATTTTAGTAATATTTTATGAAAAAAAAAGTTGCGCGAATGTTGCGCACTTTTTTAGCATTTCGATTTTTGTATGCGAACTCATGGGCCAAATGGGCCATGTATGAGAACAAATAGAAATGTGCAAAATAAATTTTTTTTATTTATTTCTTTTTTAGATGAAAACAAATAAGCAAAAGGTTTTATTGTTGTTTTTATTGTTTTTTTTAAATGCAGAAATATCTGCATCAATAATAGAAATCGATGTAGACTTGAATCAAAACATTCATACCATTTTATGGTTGTTTCTAGTGAACATCAATCGAAATAGAAAAATTTCGCAGCTATGGATAAAAACTGTAAAATGCTATTCCTGCCCACAATTTTCCACAAATAGTTTTTGTATCGACCGCAAATCATATCGCATGCTTTGTTGCCAATCGGCCAATTGTCGGAAGAAGCACGGAATAACGATTTCAAGTGTTGCAGCGAGAATTTTTTACGATTTTTAGATAGATTTTTTTTAATTCTAACCCCATTGTATCAAGTATGAGAAAATTGCCACAAAAAAGTGCATCATGCATGGAGTTAATACTAATGAGGAATGATGATAATGGTGATGGTGAGGCTTATAATGTAAATGATGAAGATTATAATGATGATAATCATCATCATAATGATGATATTGAATTGGCTGCAAGAGGTGGCGATGAAATGTTTCAATTAAACTGTTCAACTTAACTTTCATTAGAATAGTGCAAGATTTCTCTTGCGTAACTATTTTAGTTTTTACCGTTTTTTTAAAAAATGTCCACTGAAGTATACCCAAAAACATTTGTTTTTTTTCTTTCTAATGTTCGATTAACTAAACCTAATAGTTATTTCATATCTAAATAGCCTGGGTGAATTAATTGGCATTTTCGGCATCAATTACCCCACTGTGCGTCGTATAAGCACTTGGCACCGCGTGCTGATTCTCTTGTTCTCTTTTTTCTTTCTGGCTGGCCTGAGCCACCAGGGGTTCCGAATTACCTCCGAGCCTTCTGACGTATTGGGAAATGTGTGCGAATAAATGCAACATTAAATTTTGTCTCGGTCAGACCTCAATAGGAAGGGTTTGTAATTAAAAAAAAAAAGGATACGGGGGGGTAGCCGATTTGGCAGAATATTTTTCCAAAATTTGTATTATATGGAAATTTGACAAAAACAATTTACCTGTGTAAAAAATCCAAAAATTTTAGAATATTGTTGTATAATTGTTGTATTATTGTTGTCTATTGTATAATTTTGTACAATTTTTCAAAACTTTCAATTTGATTTTCACAACTTTAAATTTAATTACATTTTTAACTTGGCACCTTCTGGCTCCTGGATACGTCCGAATAGGTTGAAGATCACCGGAAAAGGAAGATTTGATCCGCGTGTTAAAGCAAGTAACTTCGGTACTTAGCCAAAATGTCATACCCAATTGTAATAGATTGATGGAGTGGAATGTGCAACAATGAAATGTGCAATGTGCAAGAATGACAACTGGTGCAGATTTGAAAAGGGGGAAAAATGAAAATTTTAAGAAATTTTTATTTTTTAAAAATTATGTAAATTTTGTTCATTACAGGCGGAATGATCGGCTGGTCGTTCTTGTCTTCGTAATGAATGCCGTCCAAGCCCATTTTCATGCATTGCAAGAGCAGATCCTTGGTCCCCAAAAATGGTGCTCCCACCCAAGCCTTCATGCACAAGTTGAGGTTGTTGCCGTCGATGGCAACGTTCGACAGCTCAACACAAACGGACATGGCCGGTATCGGTGCGCACAAGCGTGGGGGATTACGCGCCGAGAGGGCATACTTCTTGATGGTTTCGTCATTGTAGGTGATTTCCACCCCGATCTCCTCGTTGCTCGGGACGAAGCCGATATTCACGCAAACTGTAAGCAGCGACGAGAGAAAAAAGTGACGTGAGTTATTTGCAAAAGTTGGGAACTGTGGAAATAAGTTGGGTATTTGTGAAATTCGTTGACATTTCACTATGTTGAAATTAAAACTATGAACGAAAGTAAACAGCTTTCACTTTTAGTAGGCGAATTAGTTTATTGCAGGACATTTGTTAGTAAATACTTATATAAAAAGGGGAAATTGAGGAGCTGATTAAATGAGCATTAAACTTTGTGCATCATCATCATCATAAAATATTCCCCAGCAAACATTTTAGTTCAAAATTGAAAATCTTTCGTTAACTTTAATTAAAATATTTTAATTTTATTTACAATACTTAAACCAATCAGAATAAGTTTGAAAATAGTTTAAATGTTCATTAAAAAATACAAATTTTTTATTTTTCTCCTTTTCATGCAAATAATGTCAATTAACTTCGTGTCATTGAACCGATAAATCCAAAGCGAAAGCAATTATTTTGATTATCTTCACTTTCAGTCTGCATCAGTTCAATCAATTGGCAGAAAATAGAGATAACATCAAAAGGGCGTAATTTTCAACATAAATAAATCCATAGCAAACCATTTGACTGTCAGCGCTGCTCTTCGCCAACGACAAGTCAAGCAAATGTTGCATGACACTTGCTGACACATTGGTTACACGAGAACAAAGGGTAAGAATATGGTTGTAGGGTAATCAGCCACACAAACACATACAAACACACACACACACACACACACATACACATACATTCCACCATACGTTTTTTGAATGCGCCAAATACGCCGATGATAGAGCTAATCTCGAAGAGGCAATCGGCTGTGCCTTAACACCGTCCTCTCTGGTGTCTTACATGCTTGCGTCGCCAGAATCATGGGACCGAGCGTGCAGGAGTATTGCCCGTATAATGCTCTTACAGAGACGAGACATACGGGACTGTTCGGTGACAATTGCCAATGACTGACTATCCGTCCGTCCGAACACGACATTTTTCGGCAGAGCATCTTATGACTCATGCCTGGACGTAGCTGAACGCTAACATATCCGCCTTCATCGTGAAGTAATACCTCGCGGTGGTGCCACGATGAAGGTACACGGACTGTGTATACAGGGGTTTTAGCGTGTTAAAGTCTCGCACTCGTTTGGCTTTCGATGCTTTCCCCTACTGGAAAAAAAAAAAAAAAAAAAAAAAAAAAACATACACATACATTCAAACCCCTACAAACGATTTCTCGATATAAATTTTCAGCGACAAATTCTCGAAATAATCTCGATAATGCTTGAATTTTTTGCCTTGAAGATTTTGAATATTTTCAAGTCAAATGAAATATTTTTTTGTCAAACGAAAAATTTTCATTACGTGAACGTGCGCGCATTTAAAACCGAGTTTACGTGTACTTATAATCGTTATTTGATATGAATAATGGACTGGCCATGCAACAGTACTGTAAAATATGCGTTTTATTTCAATTTTCAGAAAGAAAATAAGTTTTCGTAATGGTATCCAAAATGCTATTGAGAACAAGAAAAATGACGCTGTCGAAATGATATCGAAATTTTCAAAGTTTTCGACATCGTTACGATATCTCGGATAAGATAATTTCAATATCGCAACGATATCGAGATTTTCGAAATTCTCGACATCGTTACGATGGTGTAATTTTTCTCGTTCTCGATATCATTTTAGACACTTTAGCAATACTCGAAAACGAGAAAAATTCTCGCTTTAACGATATCGTTTCTATATCGTTTCGATATCATTTGGTTTGCTGGGATGCTTCTTTTCACTGTAATGCAATGCATTTGTTGCATTCGACTTGCTACCAGCAACGAGCGTCGCGTCTTGTGAAAGTCAGCTGGTGTCACAATAAATTCAAATGGCATTTTAATTGGAAAAACTTATGTCTTGTGTCGCATAATTGTGTGCCATGACTGCATTAACGTTTGTTTTATACAAATTATTATTATTATTATTAGTTTTTTTTTCGTGTTTTCAGTTGTTACTTTTTCTTAATTTATGTCAACATTAAATACTTTACGCGCAAAGTCGCAGGTTGGGATGAAATACTTTTGAGGACTTGCCACCTCTTCAAAGATGCATTGCGGTGTTCGATGAATTAAATTTGTCTGAGAATGCAACGAGCGCAGGCAAAAAGTTTATTTGGCGTCGGATTGTGCGAAATTATAAAAGTGTTAAATTTCAAGATTTTCTTTGAGAATTAGAGCTCTTGAAATGTTACACCAAAGTAGCTTTATGGTTAAACTTAAGGATTGTTTTCACTAATGTGGTGCATAGTTGTATTTTTATTATAATAAAAATAATAATTTTCAAATGTAAAGCCAAATGCTTTCAAAGATACCTTTGAGAAGCGAGTGTTTTATATTTTTCCTATAATCTTCGGCATTAGGTCAGGTTAACCCGGTAGCGCCTAGCGTGACCATATGGTCGTTTAGTGTCACTCAACAAATGTATTTTTTCAATTATGCTTCGCCTTAAATCGCTCAAAAGTGTTTTAGCCAAATTCGAAATGGAAAGTATTCCAGCACATTTGGGTTAAAAAGGAATATAAACCGATTGGTCTCTTTTCAAAGCAAACTAAATCTTCCGTGGCTTTTACTTGGGTCACTTGGGCTTGTCAGAAATTTGGCCATTTTCGCAGTTTTCTCGAAAAACAACAGTCGTGAATCACCAATTTGTGTGATAGGTACAAGAACACAATGATTCCAGTGATGACTACAGGAGTAGTACCGGAATCTAAAAATGGATTTGGTTAAGGAAAATTGTAATTCTGAGAACAATATACAAAAAATTAAAAAGGTTTCAGAGAAAATTATTTGAAAAGGAAAAGTCAGAATACTTTATTTATTTATTTATTTATTTTATGATAGTTTGACCTGAAAAAGCTGATGTGGAAAGTCTCTACGTGCCGTAGGTTACGTAGTGGAACATTAAAAGCTACTGTAATCAAAAGGGTCGGGCAATCTATAGACCCGTTTAATAACCCAACAATGAAGGAGCATGCAAGATAGGTTCGCCTAGAGTTTAGACTCAATAAGTTTATAAGGCGGCAGCGGGAAATATACGACGGCAACGGTAAGAAGTTTAAAAATGATTGAGAAACAAATCAAGTTCAGATAGTTGTCATTTGGAGATACGATTTAGAAGCAGATTTAATTCAAGGACACTGCAAATTATTCGCTAGAATGGACTAAAATCATTCTCAAGCATGCAGAAAGTGCGGAGAGCAGATCCCCAAAGCAGCTTTGGATCAGTGTTTTTATTCATGAAACGAAGTTTATAACTTCGAATATGAAGTTTACATTAAGAAGGCCCCGAGGCAAGAAATTAAATATTAGGGAAATTAGTTGTGAGTATTTAGAAGGTTTCGAAGTAACAAATTAGTTCAATATATGAACACATTGAACACCTGACACGGCCATTTAAAGCTCATCACTTCGAATAGGAAAACGTGGGCCAGATTGCTCAGTGCTTTATGGGTTATATATCTGATACCAATGTTATTTAGTTATAGTTTGTTATTTTATCTAAAATATTCAAGTATTATAGTTGTTGCATGGTGCATTACTTTTCTCGTGGAAATTATATATATACGTATCCAATTCGAAGCTTGCACAGCAGCTGCAATGGATGCCCTCACAGTTGCACCCGTTGATCGACTCCTTGTCCGAGCGCTTCGCGTTGAACGGTAAGTAGCCGCGCGACACTGTCACCTTCGGTGGCAGGAGTGCCTGATGCGTTTGTAGATCGTAGAATATTAAACCGTTGTAATAGCTTCGATTCTCGACTAGAACACAGCAGCCGCCGAGCAGCGCCAACGCAAAGCCGAATGTCAGTGTTGACATTTTGGATTTTGATTATTGCTATTGTTGTTGTTATTTTTATTGTTTTTTTTTGTACACAGTTAATTGCGGTTTTGCATATCCTTTGATTAGCGAGTTGAGTGTATTTATTTATGCGGCCACTTGAGCTTAACACAGACGGTTGTGCGACTAGTTGGTTGGTTGGTTGGCTGACAGACAGACAGCAGCACTGCTTTATCGACTATGGTGCGCGCGCGTTGAAAGTCAATTAGGTATTAAAGCGCCAGTCGGGCTGAACGTTTGTTTAAAAATGAAATGAAATTGAAACCGTTTCGTTTTTGTTTAAACAATTAGCCTGAAAGAGTCAGTCAAACAAGTGAAAATATCTGTAAGAAATAAAGTTGTAGACTACAAAATAAAGTGTTGAATATATGTGACATGCTGCATTAAACGAGTTAAACTATTTACTGATTATATTTAAATCTATTCTCGATGCCATTTCACCACAACCACAGAACCTTTTCTAATTAAGTTCCAAATTCTTACCTTTAAACAACAACAGTATAAATGACAATTTATGTCATTTCTGTATAATACAAAAACAACAATCATATTAGTAAAAAAAACCAATACAAAAATTTAAATTAAGTCTCTTAACAACCAAAAAAATATACCAATAAATAAACAAATGTCATCTGTTTGTTGCTCGATTCTCATCAAAACGCTGTCAACTAATTTTACTGCTACAGCAACAGTAAATAAACTTTTACAATTTGTAGCAAAGATAACAGATATTAAAAAAAAAAACACAGAACAACAAATTGCAAATTGCAATTTAACAAAAAAAAAACACAGAACAACAAATTTGCAAAAGCAGCAATGACAGCGTCAAGAACCACAATTACAGTCGCCACATTTTTGGTTTTATAGTTTTTTTGTATTATTGTTATTGGCTATAAAGCTCCACGGCTACATTGAAGTTTGAAGTTAATAGGTCCATTAATTTATGTTTTTTCACAGTTTCCCCATACAAACTCTTAAGCCATCGTTGATCCTGCCAGATTATTATTTGCGAAAAAAATGAAAAAACACGTGTCAAATTAGTTCTCACCAAGAGTACTTTCACCAAGTTTGAAGTCAAAAGACGTAAAAAAATCATATTTCTTCATACAAACTTTTAACCCTTGCTTCAACCTTTTAAGTTTTGATTTTCAAAAAAATGAGAAATACGTTTAAAATTATTTTTGATTTCAAGTGTTTTGACCAACTTTGAAGTCAATAGGCCAATCGGCTTAGTATTTTTTTGTAGTCTTTCCGTATACAAACCTTAATCCTTAGTTTACTCCGATAAATTTTGATTTTAAAAAAATTGAAAATCGAATTATAAAAAAATCTTTTATGTTACTGAGAGATTTAAAACTAAGCAGAAATGGCAAATTTTCGTACATTGCGAACAAACAGTTAGAATTTTTCATACAATTTGTACTGGTGTACCCGGGTACCTCATCACACGGGTAAGGGTGTTTTTTCAGCACACACACTAGGGTTAAATGGCGTTTCTTCATTTTCAGCTTCACCTTAACCCATGTTTTGCCCCTTTAGACCGCGAATTTCAAAAAATTCCTTCTTAGCGCAGGTCAATTTTTCAAGATCTACCTACAGTTCAAATGTCATATTTGTAGCTTTAGCTGGTTTGGGCTGGGCGATGATGAATCAGTCAGTTAGGACAAACTATTATACATATGTATATAGTATGTATATATATACATTGATTCGAATTGTATGGGCGATGCATATCGATCCATACAAAACAAAAGATACACAAAACCATTTGTCTAGACATACGCGTTGTGTCCAAATTTCACATGATTTCATATTAGTTTCCAAGTCTATAGAAGACAAACAGTCAAATCGGGTTAATATTTGCAATCTCTTCATTTTTTTCCTACTTGCCTTTTACTGAGCGTATAAAAACAAATGCGGAAAATAAACATCAATAAATAAGTTATTCTCCATCGCTTCTCACAGGGTTGTGTCTTCGCTAACTAACTAAAGCGACATCTGCTGTGTATGATTGGCAACAGTGTTGTTAACAACAACAAAAACAATAGCACATTCATGCTGCTTCCACTCTATTATGAATTGTTGCGTATACGCCACGTGGCATCAAAGTTTAATTTATTAAGATGACACGATAAGAGCGGCTTGCACTCAAACAGCAGGCAAGAAAAATATTACAAAGTGTTACCAAAAAGCAAAGCGCAGAAAAATACAGCAATTGAAAGAAGCCTAAAGAGATAATCGCCAAAACGAAAGATGGAAGTAGCAATAAAAGTAAAACAAAAGATGCGCAGCGCACAGAGCGATAAGATTTGGTTAAAAAAAAAGAAAAAATGATGATGACCAAAACCAACAATAAATAAGCTTCGGTAGTCGCAACAAGCGGGAGATTACAAGGAAATTGTTTTGCTACAAAATGTAAACAGAGTAAGTGGCGAACTGTTAAAGCAGCTGGCGTGAAGCAACGCAGCGGCGCGCTGCACTCTTCATAGCTCAATCGCACTTGCACGGATTACAACATGAAAGTTTAAGCAACTTTCGAAGAGTAATCAATCAAAATGTAAGTAATAGACTTGTAAACAGACACCGACACACACACACACACACACACACGCATACAGACACAGAGCGTACAGACGCATGAATGCGAGTGAAGCGCAGTAAACAGGAGCCGGCGGTAAAGCTGGAACGTGCAATAAATTGTTTCGTCGATGCAAATTGAATGTAATGCAATTAATTTAAAAAAATTAAGTGAAAAATTAAATTAAATCAGTAAATTAAAAAATAAAGTAAAATAAAAAACTGCACTTAGGAAGAGGGGAAATGCAAGTTCATAGCTAAAAAACGGCAAGAATAAGTTGGCAGCGACAGCGAATTTCGCAGCGAGTCTGAGTCAATTAGAAGCTAAATGAGAATTAACCGACTGTGGGTGCGGCATTAATGTGTCCGCTCGATGCATTGCAAGGTCGTGTAGGTAGGGATGCATATGAAATGTACATATACATACCAATACATACATACATATACAAACACACACACATCTACGATAGTTCTGAGTGCGCGCATTCAAATCGCTGCCAGTGACGGCAACATGTGCGTGCAGCCGTTTATGTTAAGCAAAATAGCAACAACAACAACGACACTGACACCAACAACAAGTTCCTGAACATCAACATCAAAAACAACAACAACAAGATAACGACAGCAACTACAGCAACATTGTGCGCATTGTGCAATTTAAAATCCAATTTAGTCGCTCGTATTTATGGTGGCAGGCGAATTTAAGTGAAATCCATTGCAATACAAAATTGCAATGGAACTTTTGTTGGTTTGGCATAGCTGCTGCGGCTGTAACGAGTAGAGCAGGCAGAGCGTGGCGTGGAGTGTTGGCGTTAATTATTTTTTAAGCTACATGCACCCAAATATTATGGCGAATGGACGAATAACGAACAACGAAATGGCAACCAAAATGTGCGCGTAATTTAGAATATTTGTGCTATATATATAGATAAATATTTGTATGCTCTGATTTTTTTCGAACTTTTCAAAGCAATGTAAATGTAGTTAAAAAATATTTGTAAATATATTTACAGATATATGAACACAGATAGGAATGTACGAAAAAGTATGTATTAAACACACACACTCGCACAGACATAGTGCATATGTTGTCAAAGTGTTGGCAAAAAAAAAATTGAGCACAATTACGGGAATGCTGGAAGAGCTTGAAAAGGAGGGAAAACGTAGTGAGGCATTGATTATGTAGAACAGAGAAGGAAAATAAAATAAAAGCGGGCAAGGAAATCACATTATAATGAAGATGAATAGGAAAAAAATGAGGAAATAGTTCAAAAGGAAGGACGACATTGTGTTGCGTTTAAAAGAAGGCAGGGAGACAAGGGAGATGTACGAGGGTGGTCTGAAAAGGTTGCGACATAACAAAGATAGAAGAAATTATTTTTTTTCAACTTGGAGGTTTATACACTTCTCCGTGCTCTGATTTATGAAGAGTAAGCAGAGCGTTAGAAATGTTGATTCGAACACGTTTTTCGTCTAATCATAGCCTCTGCTATCTCTCTCACTTTAATTGGACGCTTGCGATGTTGCAGAGTTCCTGTACACAGCTTCCAAGTTGTCTTTAATTTGCTTATTTAATGACTTGAATTCTTCCAATTGCAAAAAACACTCACATCGACTCCAACCATTCTCAACCAAGATTTTGCATTTAAAAAGAGTGACATTTTGTTGAGTGCCATTCAAAAGATTCGCAAACAGATTCTTTGCATTTTGTTGACGAGTGCTGCCATCTTCATGTTAAGATTCAAAACTTTTCAGACTACCCTCGTATTATGGATAAAAGAAAACCCCGCAAAAAGTATTCGCAATCTTCGAAAAATGTCAAAAAGTTGAAGACAAAGAGTGACTAGAAAGTGAGACAAGAAAATTGCGTTGCTTTGATGGAAATTTATAAAAAAAAAATATATTAAATAAAAATTATGAAGTCGTGAATCCCCATGGAAATTGTTAAATGAGTAGGAAAAATTATGTTTGTTTGTGTTTTTTGTGCTGTCATGTAAGCAGATTTCTGTTGTCTGCATTGCTGTCTGCATTGCACTGTTGAAGCTTATAAATCTGTGAGTGTGTGTGGGGTGTACACGTGGTGTATGTGTGTGTGTTGTGATGGTTGCCCTGTGGTGTAATGTAAAAGATTATAAAATGCAACCCTGCGTGCACTCTAGGCTAGTAATAGACGAACACAAAGCTGGCGAACTGCTGACGTGGCAACCACTGAACTGTAACAAACGAACTGCGGAAGGGACGGATGGACAGGAACGAAAAGGAAGCAGACGGTGACGAGCTAGTGAACGAGGAGACGGTGACGAGCTGGAGAACGAGGCGGACGGTGACGAGCTAGAGAACGAGGCGGACGAGATAAGTCGGGGGAAAAAAAAAAAAAAGGCGCGACAAGGCGGGAAGAGGGAAAAAAGGAGTTTCCTCCTAGCCACCACGCGCGGTGCCAGCAGCAGCCGCCACGTGAGCACCAGCTTGGCCACACCAGCCCGCGCTCGAGCAGTGTCATCCTAGCCACCACGCGCGGTGCCAGCAGCAGCCGCCACGTGAGCACCAGCTTGGCCACACCAGCACGCGCTCGAGCAGTCTCATCCTAGCCACCACGCGCGGTGCCAGCAGCAGCAGCGTTCGGGCTACCGCCACCACAGCGGCTCGATTGCCGACGCACTGCCGCGGCGAATCACGTTTTTTTTGAAAAGGGGGCGGACGAGAACCCCCCCCCCCCCCCTTGTGCGGTATCCCATACCATCTGCGATGTTTGAATTATTATATTAGTAACCTTAATTTCCCTTTTGTTATTGGCGCCTCTGTGCAGCAGCAACAGAGAAACAGAAGCAGGTCCAGCAATCCACGAATTCACCTGAGCTTCGCTGCATCGCCGAATTGTTTGCGCAAACAACGAGGGATCGCCGATCAGGACGCGTGAGTGTGACAGAATCCTAAGTAAGTGAACTTAATCGTATTTCTTTTTTGCTGCTTTCGCCTTCTAAATATTAGTCCGAATACCAAAATGTATATGTTTTTTTTGCGGCTTCCGCTTCCGAATCAATATTTTAAGTCTGGGTTGTTAAATTTCTCTTTTGCGGCTTCCGCCTCCTCATTAATATTTAAGTCGGAACTGTTAAATTTCTTTTGCGACTTCCGCTTCCTAATCAATATTTTAGCTTAAGCATCCAATGAATAAAATGTAAATAGATATTCAATGTGATCAGCGTCGTTGCCATATGGATGGGTCGGGAGAGACGGAAACGCTCTCGCTAAGGTTGGGAAGGGGAGAGCCGGGGGCCATTGACCACCTTAGGTCCCCCTCTGGTTGTTGCCACCTCGGTGTTGTCGCTTCACTGCTGCTTGCGTGAACTTATACTCTACACCTGCGGGGTGAACGAGTAGGTTCGTAAGTGGTATTGTCCGTCCGATTGTCCGTACGTCAAGTTGCATGGCCGGTTGATAGGTAGAATTGTCCGCGGTGTGAGAATATCATCTTCTTCTTTTACGGGTGTTTTCTAGTAAGAAAAACCCACGTGCATGAATAACTTTGTGTATTGTTGGTAGGTAGCGGTAGGTGCTCGAGCAAGAACCCCCCCCACAACCCGAAGAGCTTAGACCTGGTACCCAGCTAGCATGCACACCCGCTCGGCATTGCACTACATTAAATACCAGCAGGTCCTTTTGGAAGGGTCCATTACATAGATGGCGCCCAACCCAGAGGGATCATTACAGTGTGCACGTTTTGTTATTGAAGGAACATCGCACATGTCGTTGCGCGCTTCACAGCGGCCAACTTGTGGCATTTGGAAATTATAAACAGACAAATTAATTGAATTTGACAATTGGGAAAAAATCCCACATTTATTTACTTTGACAGCGATTCACAGCTGCCGTTGAGGTCGAGCGAAATGGTTGAAGGGTGGAATGGGTAATGAAGACCAAGAGGAAGACACAGAGAGATTGAGTGGGTGCAAAATTCTTTGCTTTGGAAGGAATTGAAATGGTGATTTAATTAACTCTCAAATATGGTTTTTTTCGTTTCTTTTTAATAAACAAAACAGAAAACCACTCTGAGGGTTAAACAAACTTGAAATAAGAATTTATGAATTTGAGAATGGAAAGTAAATTTTAAAATTAAAATTTTATAATTAATTTTAAAATTTAAATATAAATTAAAAATCTTAATTTTTAAAATTTAATTTTCATTCTCAAATTAATAAATATTTATTATAAAAATTATAACTATCATAAATTTATGGATTTGAGAAAAAATGCCTTGCAAAAGTTTTCTAAAAATTATCACAAAAACTTTAAAGTTTGCAGTGCCACACAATTTGTTGAAAATGTGAAAAACACAAAACCATTTTTGTAGAAAATAATTACGCTTCCATGAGAAAAAACCCAACAAAAATATGAAATTTCAAACATTAAAAATGAATATTTAAAAAAAATAATTAAAAAAAAATGATGGATTCGAGAAAAAATGTCTTGCTGTAAGTTCTTTAAAAAATTATTAAAAAAAACTTAAAACTTTGAAGTGCCACAAAATTTGTTCAAATGTGAAATAAATAAAACAACACAAAACCATTTTTGTAGAATGTAATTACGCTGCAATGAGAAGAAAAAATCAACAACAAAATTAAATTTAAAACATTAAAAATGTATATTTAATTTTAAAATTTAAAATTAAAAACTTTCAAATGATAAAAAATTTATGGATTTGAGAAAAAATGCATTGCAAAAGTGTTTTAAAAAAATTATCAAAAAAAAACTTAAAACTTTGAAGCACTACAAAATTTGCTCAAAATGTGAAATAAAACAACACAAGGAAATAATAACGCTGCAATGAGAAAAAAACCCAACAAAAAAATTAAATTTATAAAATTTAAAATTGTATTATTAAATTTAGAATTTAAATTAGAAAAAAATAAAAAAATTTGTGGATTTCAGAAAAATGTCTTGTTTTATAAGTTAAATAAATAAGTTGTTATTGTTAAATAAGTTGTAAATTATAATTGTTAAATAAGTTTTTTAAAAAATTATTAAAAAACTTAAAAGTTTGAAGCGCCACAAAATTTGTTGAAAATATGAAATAAAACTACACAAAACAATAATATCGCTGCCATCAGAAAAACCACCAAAAAATTAAATTTGAAAATTTAAAATTGTACAATTATTTGTAAAATTTAAATTTAAAAATGATAAAAAATTTATGGATTTAAGAAAAAAGCCTTGCAAAAGTGTTTTAACAAATTATCAAAAAAAAACATAAAAGTTTGAAGCCCCATCACACAATTTGTTGAAAATGTGAAATAAAACAACACAAAACATTTATCGTAGAAAATAATTACGCTGCCATGAGAAAAACCCCAAAAAAGTGAAAGCTAAACATTTAAAAAATTTAAATTTAAATTTCAAGAAAAATTTAAAAATGATAAAAGAAATTACGGATTTGAGAAAAATTCCTTGCTTTGAGTTCCTTAAAAATTATTAAAAAAAACTTGAAAGTTTGAAGCGCCACAAAATTTGTTGAAAATATGAAATGAAACTACACAAAACAATATTCGTAGAAAAGAATACCGCTGCCACCAGAAAAAAACCACCAAAAAATTAAATTTAAAAAAATAAATTTGTACAATTAATTGTAAAATTTAAGTTTAAAAATGATAACAAATTCATGGATTTAAGAAAAAAACCTTGCAAAAGTGCTTTAAAAAATTATCAAAAAAAAAATCCTTAAAAGTTTGAAGCCCCACACAATTTGTTGAAAATGTGAAATAAAACAACACAAAACATTTTTCGTAGAAAATAATTACGCTGCCATAAGAAAAAATCCAAAAAAGTAAAAGCTAAGCATTTAAAAAATTTAAATTTAAATTTCAAGAAAAATTTAAAAATGATAAAAGAAATTACGGATTTGAGAAAAATTCCTTGCTTTGAGTTCCTTAAAAATTATTAAAAAAAAAACTTGAAAGTTTGAAGCGCCACAAAATTTGTTGAAAATATGAAATGAAACTACACAAAACAATATTCGTAGAAAAGAATACCGCTGCCACCAGAAAAAAACCACCAAAAAATTAAATTTAAAAAAATAAATTTGTACAGTTAATTGTAAAATTTAAGTTTAAAAATGATAACAAGTTCATGGATTTAAGAAAAAGCCTTGCAAAGCCTTTAAAAAATTATCAAAAAAAAACTTAGAAGTTTGAAGCCCCACACAATTTGTTGAAAATGTGAAATAAAACAACACAAAACATTTTTCGTAGAAAATAATTACGCTGCCATGAGAAAAAACCCAAAAAAGTTAACGCTGAGTACCTCCTTGACGCGCAATTTAAACTACGACGACGTATTCATGACAATTTCTTGGCATTTTCCTCAAAGCTAGAATATTTTTCGAGATTCTTGTAAACATAACGTAAAGTGTATAATTTTTTTTTTAAATATTTTTGGCTTCTCATTATTTTAACATTCGTTCTCTATGCGCAGCGCTTCGCGTGTCCACAATAAGTTCGCTGCAATAAGTTTGCACGCGTCCGCGTCACCGTTCGGCGAAACAGCAACAAACAACACGTTGCAAGGCCAACACAGCAGCACTGAATGCGCTCGTCGAAGAGGAAAATCTTGCTAAGCGTACAAGCGAACTTGAATGAAAAGTTCACTGTGTGGAACTTTGTTGGCGTTGGCGTCTTTGAAAACAGAAGAATTTAAAATTGCACACACCGTGGAGAAGAAAATAGAAAAACACTAAACACGGGCCAAAAGTGAAACGAAATCGGCAAGAAGATGCCAAGCGAAAATTATTCCCTTTTAATTAAATGCGAAAACAAGACGAGACCGAGGAGAAAAAATGCACAAAACAGAAGAAATAATGAAGTTTTCGCTCAACTGTGCGGCACAAAGTGCATCAACGTCAGCACTAATGGCTGCAACATACGTGGGTTTGTGTGTGTGTGTCTATGTTCAGTGTGTATGTGTGTGTGTGTGTGCATGCTGCAGAAAACAAAGAAAAGATCAAGTGCTCCACTGAGAACGACAATTAAAACAATTGTGCTGCATTTTTACCTGATTTCCCCAGTTTTTCATTTCGTGTTTGCCTTCGTCCTTTTACATTTTCTTGTGTTTTATTGCGTACGTTTTTGTCTTTTGTTTTGTTTTTTCCTTGTGTGCACACAACTTCTGGTGGCTCTTTAGAGTTTACTGGATTTTTTGCGCGCTTTTTGTTTTTTAATTGTATGTTTGTTTGTTTGTTTGTTTCACTTGTATTCGACGATACGTTGTTCTAATTGCTTCATATGTGTCGTTGTTGCAACAATAACAAAAACAAGGGCAAAGCGAATTGAAACAAGAACGGACACAAAAACTGCGAATGAAAAGCGAAAGCAAATTGGCGCTGCAGTCGGCGTTGAATGACAAGTTGGCACAAGGAATTCAATTAAAAACGAATTTAATTGAAAGTCTGTTTAAAATTTGAAGCTCACATGTTTAATATTTTGTTTAAACAATTTCGATAAAATTAAAAATAGACAATAATTTTTCTATTAATTTGGCAAGAGTTTTATTTTGGTATTGGGAAATAGAACTAATTATTTATGGAACAAATTAATTTATGTCAATGACCTCTTTTACATTTTCTGCTGTGATCTTCTAACAACTTTCTGGCAACTCTACGATTCTTAAAGAGTTTTGTAAATTAAAAAAAATATGATAATCTGATGCTACAAAATCAGGGCTATGAGGTGCATCTGATGTATCAATTTCCAACCGAGTTAGAATGGGGTTTTGACAAGTCACCAAAGATGTGTGAGACCGGGTAGAACACAATTCCTTTGCAATTTGCCAATTCTGGGTTTTTTTTTCTTTATTGCATGCCACAGTTTTATTAGTTGTTAACAGTAAACATCTGAATTGATTTTCTAATTCCTTGGGAGCATCTTAAAATACACAACGCAATTCTAATCCCATCAAATTGACAGCATGATCTGTTTTTGCAAGTTTCAATGTGGTTGGTGCTGGTTCATCATGATCCATGATCTCATTTATTCGATCAATTTTTGATCACCAGTGATTATACTTTTCAAAAAAGAGTTGACTTCATTGCATGTTAGATGGATATCACAAACATTGATTCGTTGTGGTTAGTGAATCTCTTTCAACTTGTACGGAACTCGGAGCTTCTTTATGGGTCAAAGAAGTTTTAAATGATTACACTGTGCAAGTCGAAAATTAAGATTTGGGGGGACCTACTGAGCGACTTTCTATAGGTATACTGAGTTGAGATCCACCAGCCGTTTGGCTGGATTGACTCTAGTTTATGAGAAATCCGACTTTGAAGTTTGCTCATTTCAGTCGAGTTCGTCGTTTAAGTTTTCGAACGTTTAAATGCTAATAGGTCCTAAATCGTTCCGAATATCGCTTTACTGTCTTCGGCAAGCTTGTAGATATTTTAACGACCAACAAATTTGCTTAAGACACCAATCCAAAAAAAATACATTCAAACTGTGTTTTCGACAAAAATGTCCCAAAAACCCCACTTTCATCGAGGCATAACCACCACCAGTACAGCGAACCCTCGTGAAAAAAATAAATGAGTATGCTTTTATATAGAGGGTTGGCTCCTGCATCTAACAAACTAAAAATTTTGCCTGGGAAACGCCTATAAAAGGGGTGACTCGGAGTCAAAGTTCAAAGTTTTTATCAAAAAAACTCAATTAATCTCCAACTGATTTACACGATATGGGTATCAAACGAAAGGTATTTTTCATACCTTTCTTCTTATGTGAAACATTAGATACAAAAGATGTACTAATAAAACGTTTTAAGCGAAAAAAACATTTTTTTATAAAAACTTTGTTTTTACGGATTTTTTTCTCGAAAAAATCCATTACTAAGGTACAATAAGTTTGCTACCATATTGTAGCCTGTGAAATTCCCTTTACAATGAAATATAAAAATGTATACTTTTGTTTTTTCTGAATATATTTTTTAAATTTTTTTCTAACTTGACTCTGGGTCCAAAGCCATTTCATATTCACCTTCGCAATCGATTTAATGTTAAAAAATATATTCAGAAAAAACAAAAATATCGAAAAATATACTTGTTACTTATAAGAGTTATTATGCAACTCAAAAATATTAATTACGTGATAATAGTTATAGGCGACGTAAAAAATTTCTTATTGGGAATAAATATTATAATGCAATAATTATAGAAATTTCTTAAATTAGGGCCATTTTTTTATTCTTTTCTGTTTTTCTTTTCTGTTTTTTAGGGCTTTGGTTTGACTGTCATAAATTTTGTTTGGTCGCCCACATTGTTGGTCATCGTGTAGTGAAAAATCTCTAAAAGGAATTTTTAAACCAATTCTGACGCATAAGCTTCACTTACAAATCATTGGCCGGTGGGGGTACACGTGACCCGGTTTCAAATACCCTTCAACAATCATTGTCGCAATTGTGTGGTGAAGGACCAGAGAGAGGCATTGATCCACTTTTTGTGTACATGCTCGGGACTCCCCTCCCGAAAGAACTTAGAGCAATTTTAACCATGGAGATCAGGAAGTCTCTGTACTTCAGGGATCTTATGGATATGACACAAAAACTACACTTTATTTATTTATTTAATAAGTGTAATGTACATTTAGTATCTTACAGATTAATAACAAATTAGTATAAATTATTTAAAAAGGGTGTTTAAACTCTGTGCTACCTAGATTTAATATCAAGCACTGAACTAATCAATCAACTTCACATATCTCGTTGTGAGTCTCAGCGGCTTTCTTGCCTCTTCTTCAATAAAAGAGTAAAATATGCCGAAAATTTTTTATTTTGTATTACATTTTGAAATAAAACTGAATTAACAGCTGAACAAAAAGTGCGTGCAGTTTAATTCAAAATTAAGCTAAATATGACTGCTATCAAATTTCAAAAGGGGAAAAATCAAAACGTATACAAAAGTTCATCAAAACAATCCAAATGTCATCTATTTTTAAAAACCTTAATTAGGTATTTTCATGTCAACCAATTTTAGTATCCAAAGAATTTGAAAAATTCACAGAATTTTCTATCACTTTGTCAAGTTTAATATAATAAACAATGGAAGCGTCAATGTAATCGTCAAATCTAGCTAACTGACTGACTGACTCTGACTCGCAAACAGAAGAATTAACATTAAATTTGATGAAAAAAATCAAATAATGAAAATGAAATGATGACAATCAAATAATTATATTGAAACACTAATAACACTACAGTGTTTTGTAGGAGATTTTAGTACCGATTTTGATGAAGTATGAAATAAACACTTAAACACATTTTCAGTTTTGGCTTAATTCTGGCGTTGATGTTAATTTCTGAGCTTTGATGTATTCAGAGACCTATAGTAGAATTTTATTGTGAATATTTTCGTGGTACATTTTTTCCTTAAAAAGTCCTGTTTTACAGGACATTTTTGGCATTTAAAAAAAAAGGGTAAAATGGACCCATAAAAATAGTAGCTACAGGGTTAAAATGCTCCACAAAAATATTCTTCGTAGTATTTTACATCAAATTGCTGAACCCATCATATACCTAAAATGTAAGGTTACATGGTTTTCGTATGCCGAAGAATGTGCAAAAGGGGGAAAACTTTGACCTCCCTAAAAAAAAATTTAGATGTAAACTTTCAAAACGCCGATACACGTATATTTTTTTTTGGTCCCCTCTACCAGAATCAGTTGTTGTTATTTTTTTTTTGTGTTGTGCAGTGTAATTTGGATGCAGATGGTTTTTTATATCATCGACTCAAGTTATTAGATATTTTTTGTTGCCATGACAGCTCGAATATGTCGATCAATGGTTGAAACGATGAAATAATAAGGATAAGAATTAATATGAGGAAAAGGATATCGATAGTGAACTTCTGGTGATGTGAAGACTTACCGTACTGGACATGTCTCCATTTAGGCATTTTTAAGTTAGGTTAGGTTATACTGGCTGTCAGTAAGGCTGCGCATGGACACTATTAGGTCTTTAGCGATGCCAGTCGGAGTTAAGTGTAGGTGTGGTTAAAGTTTTGCTCTGTTAGCATTAAATTTGATGACGATTTAGATTTGATGACTTGATACAAAATTTTTATAATTTCTCAAGAAAAATTCTTAAATTTTTGAATACAACTTTTATATTACGTAATTAAACAATTTAACAATTCAATTAAATTTACGTTAAATTTTTTTATACCTTTAATTTATAAAGATTGCGTAATTAAAAAATTAAAAAATTTATTAATTATTAATTATTAAAAATTAATTAATTATTAATTATTAAAAATTAATTAATTTTACGTTAAATTTTTTTAATACCTTCAGCTTTTTTACGACTTGTAAATTTCGTATTTTTCTTAACTTTTTAATTTTTTCTCACCATTTTTACGAATATTGCCTGCTTTGTTTCACCTTTGCCCATAAATCAGATTCTGTTGCATGCAATAAAATAAAAGCAATAAATCAACTACGAATCGTTTGTAAGTGCTAATTACTTCATGGCAACGTCATTAATTGCAAAAGCAACAATTCCGTTTAAAGCGTCAAAGCATAAACCTTTAATTGCCACATGACGTACCAAAATAAAAGAGGAAATGAAAACGAGTAACAATAGCAGCAAATCAAATGACAACTGTTGGCTGTTGCATGTTAAGCGTATAAAACATACATAAAACTACACACACACCCACATACCCACGCACACACCTATATACATCCATGAGTATGAGTGCGCGTATTTATAGAGACGTCAATGTCCCATGTCAGTGTTTACTGCGGCACTCCACCGATTCAGTGCTTCCATGTTTTACTTTCATTTCTGCTTCGCATGTTCGTTCGTACAGCTGCCGTATGTCCGTCCGAAATGCAGCTGAACGTATGCCCAACTGCATGTGCACCTGTGTCTGGCTGTGTGTCTGTTGTCTAACCAATGTTACATTTCGCCTCTTCAGCTCTTGTTGCGTATTTCTGTCTACTCAATTGGCCAGAGTTGTGTCTATCTCCCCATTCGCTGGTTATAGTGCTTATTCTATGTGCTTATGTTTTTGTTGTTGGTATTATTGCCAGCATTGTTGTAACAGTTGCAATCGCTGTCTGTGCACCGCGCCGCACCGTTACTCATACGCACCGCATGCCGAGTGTTGCTGTGTGTGCGCGTTGTCTGTGGTGCAGTTTTACTGGCGAGGCGCTCATTTTTCCCAGTTGCGCGCACACCTGCGCACCGTCCACTGTTGTCATTTCATTTGTTAAATTGAGTTTGCAATGTAACGTGCCAACTGCGCTGCCGCATTCTGCCACATCGCTCGTCGCCCGTCCTTCTTCCCAATTCTCAGGCTGACCACGTAGCCGAGCCAAAGTGATTCCCGTGATCCGCACTTTAGAAGCGATTTTTTTCACTCTTTAGTCTGCAACAGTGCTGCCTTGCGTGCAGCGCTTCCGCCCACCTTTTCCTCTCAGGTGCTCATCGATGTGTTGGCCCACGGCGCGCCAGGTGAAAGGTCATTGCAGCTTTGTCATTTCGCTTAATTCATTCATTCTGACAATTGTTCTTTCGTGTCTTTGTCATTTCATTGTCTACAACACTATTGGGTACCATTTGGGTCAGCGCACCGCAGCCGTCACACACACACACACACTCGCATTTACATCCTTATTGACTACCTGACTGGCGGCAATGCCAATTCTCAGTGAAATTGGAATTGCGCTGCATGGCTGATCGGCCAGTCAGCCATTCGGTTTGGCTTGCCATCGTCCAGACGGCGGAATTGTATGGAATATTGGCGCACATTTGTAATATTTTGTCGTCAACATGATTGCTGTGAGCCCTCTAGGAAATTTCGGTGAACTTGCAAATGCTGCAATGAGAAGTGTTGAGGTGGTTCAACTGGTTTCAGTGAACATCTTATAAATTGTTAAAGCCACATAATTGGAAGTTCACAACTTGAAGGAGTTGGTCACTTGTTGGCAGTGTTACCGCTGAAAAACTTTAAAAAGTCGCAAAAAAAGTGTCACAGCCGAAAAAAAGTGTCATCAAGTGATTCAATTTTTTTATACCATGTAAATATACAGGGTTTTCCAACAAGAGGTGTTATTTTGGTATTCAAAGAAAAATGCCATTTTTTGAGATAAATGATCGGATGTTTATTTCATAATAAAGAGGAAGGTATGCCGTTAATAATGAAAAACAACATCAGCCAAATGGCCACCACGACCACGCTTACAGGACCATATCTTTTTCATGAAATTTTCCATAACCAAATCGCAAAGTGGCTGCCCTATGTCCTCGATAGCCTCACGAATTCTATCTTTGAGGTCTTGAATCGACGCTGGGCTGTTGGCGTACAGCTTATCTTTCACGTGGCCCCAAAGGAAGAAGTCGCAAGGTGTTAAATCACAAGATCTCGGTGGCCAATTGTGATCACCTCTTCCAGAGATAACACGGTCCGGAAACTTTTCCCGTAAAAGAGCAATGGTTTCGTTGCTTGTGTGGCACGTAGCGCCGTCTTGTTGAAAGTAAACGTTGTCCAGATCAATACCATCCAACTCCGACCATAAAAAATCATTAATCATCTCTCGATCCATTCACCGTAACTGTTGATCCAACCTCATTTTCGAAAAAGTAAGGTCCAATGACCCCGCCGGACCATAAACCGCACCAAACAGTCACACGTTGAGGATGGAGAGGCCTCTCAACAATAACTCCTGGGTTTTCCGAGCCCCAGATGCGACAATTTTGCTTGTTGACGTAGCCACCGAGGTGGAAATGGGCCTCATCAGTCAAGATGATTTTTCGATGGAATTCCGGATCATTTTCATGCATTTCAAGGACCCAATCAGCAAAGACACGACGTTGTTGATGATCGGTCGGCTTGAGTTCTTGTGTTAACTGAACTTTATAAGCCTTAAGACCCAAGTCTTCATGCAAAATACGGTGTAATGACGTTTTTGGAATGCTCAATTCCAAAGAACGACGAGGAATCGACAAACCTGGGTTTTCTTCAACACTTTGGGCTACAGCAGCAATATTCTCAGTTGTTCTTGAGCGACGTGCACGGGTTTTATTCTTCACATCACTAACTTGTCCCAACAGCTCGAATTTTGTCCACCAATTTCTGTAATGCGGTCCGACAAGGTGCCTCACGACGACCCAAAAATGCTTTAGTTTTGCGAACTGTGACTGCAAGATTTTCACCATTTTTGTAGTGAATTTTAATAACGCATTGCGTTGTTGAAGCGTGTATCGTTCCATTTTTAGTATTGGCGTAGTTTCTACTTGTCAAATATCAAAGAATAAAAGCTTCAAAAGTGACAGCTACCGAAAATACCGGGTGATTCAAAATAACACCTGTTGTTGGAAAACGCTATATATACTTTCATTATTTTATCTTTGAAACTCAGTATTTTTATTAAATTTCTAAAGGAGATAATTTTCTGTGAAAAAAACTGTTTGCTCCTTAAATTAATTGATGAGGGATATATTAAAAAGTCCCAATATATATGTGTTGTATTTAGGTTAGGTTAGGTTGCGGTGGCTACCTCTATAAGAGACACACTCGGAGGCCTGAAAGGCCCGTTGTGATACCACATATTTCACCCCGTTTTTGAACTGTGTATGCAACACTGTTTTTTCCAACATGTGATACAACACACATTTCAAACGGATGGGGAAAGGGAGGTAGGGGACCTACAGTTTAACGCCGAATCCGAACGGCGATTGGCAGTTTTTCTTTTTTCCATTGCCTGCCAAGAGCGCACTTGTGCGATTCTTGTAATTCTCATTCCCTTCATGTGGATAGCGACAGAAGTAGATGAGTGTTTTTTCCAGCCCAAGCCAGGAATCGAACCTGGAGCGCTCGGTATGAGAAGCCAGCGCGCTACCCGCTGAGCTATCGAGCCCGATATGTGTTGTATTTATTATGAAAACATTTGCATTTCAAAGCATATGCGTGATATACTTACTTATCCATTGGGAGCCATCAAAATTAATTTAGCACAAATAACTTAGGCAATGCCACAAAAAAGCGCGTTAATTCAGATTAATTTTGTACATTTTTGCGGAAAAACTTTGACATAATAAAAGGGTTGCAAGAAGTTTAAATGGTGCCAGAGGTATAATTTTTCAGTACCTTTGAAAAGTGATTACTAAAAGGAAGGCATATTTTGGGTATTTTTAAACACGCAAAAATAAAAAAATTAACTTTACGAAACATCTTTCAAAAAAAAACTTTTTGATCAAGAAAAAGGGGCAAAAGTCGCATGAAGAAAAGTGTCAAAATAAGCCTATTTTTAAAAAAGAAGAGTCGGTGTCAGGTGGCATCGGTCTCCAGAAAGGGGCAATTTGACACTTTAGTCGCACAACGGCAACACTGCTTGTTGGTTTTATTTGCTCAGAGTTCGTCTACATTTGTTTCAAGTTTAAGCGATTTTGAATTGTTTAGCTGAGAAAAGGTAGGTAAGAAGTAGAGAACCATTGAGAATGGAGAAGGGCCATTGTGTGTGAAAAGAAAAATCAGATACTTCTTTATACTTTAAACCAAGAACACTTTGACAGCATAGTTTTTTTTCTATCAGTGTACGGAGCTCAAAATAAGCTTTGAATGAATCTCTAAGACTGAGCTTAGTTCTATCTGCCTTATTAAATCTATCAGTGGCGCACATAGGATTTCATTTTGGGAGTGTTTTGCGTACAAGTTTTAAGCTCAATTCCATTTGAATTGATGATATTTTGCATCAGCAATTTTTGTATTTGGGGGGTTTGAACTGCTAAAAACTCGGACCCTTTGTGCGCCACTGAAGTCTATCCATATGATCTTAAGTTGTCTAGATTAAAAATAAGCCCTGAATATTATTTATTCTCAAGTCTATCGATTTGTGCTTCAGTCGCCTAGATTTGAAGGAAGCTCTGAATATTTGTATTCTCAAGTTTGCTAGTCCTTAGTCTGTAAGATTTTTATGCCAAAGAAATATAAAAAAAAATAATCATCTTTGAACTTTAATAATTTGTATACAAATGTTTCTTCGTATTGTAACGATGAGGCACCCTGTCGCTGTGCCATGCATGAATGCTTTTACGGGCATACTTTTAGGCACGCACTTTAGAGTACGGCCAGCTTGGTATAATTTCGATATGGCAAGGATGGTTCGCGATGGTAATGGGATGTGCGAGAACGATCGAGAGATAGTCCAATTGGAATGTGCGAGAACATTCGGCACGATAAGCAGACAAGTATAAAAGGCAGCCGGGTACAGCGCAGAAGGACAGTCTTATTTGAGCAAGTAAAGTGGGGAAACATGGAATAGTCCAATAAGTAGTAGCAAGTGTAAAGATAAGCAAAGTGTAAATTTGTAAATAAAGTGATTGCTGGTTTTGGAATGCGGTTTGCGTTGAGTAATTGAAGTGGTTTTATTTTTCAAGCACAATCCAGAGAGACGAAGAAGCCTAGAGAACTTATTTTCGTAACAGTATTATTCAGTCAAGTTATTAGATGGTTTTTGTTGGGTATGGCAGCTCGAATATGGGCATCAATGGTTGTAACGATTAAATAATAAGGATAAAGATGAGGAAAAGGATATCGATAGTGAATTTTTTTTTCTTAACTCAGTACTGAAACTAAACATCCAAATACGTTCAAATCTTACCTAAAACTGGTTCAATGGTTACTGCGTTGGGACACAATACAGTTTTTTGTGGATTTAAAGTTTTATACAGCGGACACAAAACAAAGAAAACTCTCTCTACG